>CM055958.1:10271433-10847729 GCA_029490685.1 Schizonepeta tenuifolia
GCCAGATTTTGATTTGTCAGATGCCCAACAAGAGCATGCTTTGGCAGTTGAACGACTTGCCCCAAGATTAGCTGCACTAAGGATTGAGCTCTGCCCTGGATATATGACAGAAAGCTGTTTCTGGAAGATATACTTTGTACTTGTGCACCCTAGACTAGTAAAGAATGATGCTGAACTTCTGTCAACACCACAGGTTCTTTTTCATTATAACTCTCTCAAACATGTCATGGTTTTGAATTGAAGAAAAAAATCGATTTATTTTATATGCAAACTCCTCTCCGTCCACCATAAGCATAACACTTTGGGTTCGGCACGGGTTTTAAGAAATGGTTGGTAGATTAGTTTTGAGTGGATAAAGGAACCCACCATGAATTACTGTGAGATTTAAAATGAGGGTAGTGGGTGGGGTCATTTCCCAAAATGGAAAGTGCTACACTTATCGTGGACGTATACAAAAGGAAATTGGACAGAGGGAGTACATTGTAGCTTTAGTTAACACAAAACTAGATGGAAACAGAGAACATAGTTTCTGATATGTGCTTTGATCTTAATGTGCTTTTTTTCATCTTTAAAGTTAATGCACTGTACAGTGTACACCTGTCGAAGCGGGGTAAAACATCCAGCAGAGACATTTACACATTAGGACATTATAAGAAATAGTTTTAACTTTTTTCTGTGTGTGTTAGCCATGATAATCCGACACACATGTGTTGCAAAGTTTATCACTTCCGATATAAGCCTCTCAAGTTGTATAATGACTTGCTCGGCATGTCCAAAAGATACCTCTTCCATGTAGCATCTCATGATAAATTTAATGAAGGTCAAGTTTCATCCTCTTATGCCCTGGATAATTTTGGAGATGTTACAGCCAAATTTTACTAATATACAATGAATTTTTTCAGCAGCATCAAAAACTAAGAATAATGACAACAGAGCCTGTTGGGCATATCATCTCTGTCCTTCACATTACCTGCCATTGAGCTAAAATGTTTGTTAACTCGATGAATATTTTTTAATGATATTGTTCCCCTTGAGTTCGTCTTTTTTTTTTTTTTTTTGTTGTTGTGGTGTAGTTTGCTCATCATGTATTATCCAGGCAGCTTCAGTTCAACTGCATTCATTTTCTGCTAGTTTCGAATTCTTTCATTTCAACTTCTTTTGATTATGTTGTTGCCAGCCCCTTTGTCATTAGTTATGTTTGGTATTGAATATTTTTTCAAAATAATAGTAGTTCTTCAACTAATCTGCAGCTTTCTAAGTTTTCTGCAAGTCGTCTTTGACTTCAATACTTGCATGTGTGCGTCTTTGCAAATGTGAATCTTTCGATTGACCTGTCTCATTTTGTCAATAACTTTTTTTTGTTCTTAATGCGCTCGTTTCACTATAACACAATCAGCAGTTCTGTACTTGCACTTTTTTTTGTGCTTTCTGTTTTGGGCATTGAATTCTTGGACTTTGTGGAGCGTACATCCCGGATACGTACGGTTAGATAGAGTTCAACTCCTCTGGAAATTATTGGAATATCTATGACCTTCTTGTCACCAAATGCATTACCATGTTGTACTTCTTAATCACTGCCTTATAAATACTACAATGCTTTTATTTATTTGGATTAATTGCCAAATAAATCATGACCTTTTGTCAATTTCTGGTTTTAACCCTCATCTTTAAATCTGCCTACAAATACTTCACCTTTCGTTTTTTAATTTTTCCCCCGATAGTATTTTTTTCCCAAATTAATGTTGAGCTGGACGCCGAAAATGTCGACATGGCAAATCGCCGCGACTAATGAAACGACGTAGTATTTTAAAAACGTTGTCGTTTCATGATAAATAAAGACTTATAATATGAGGGTTTAATGATTCCATCTTTATTTTTTGGAGAAATTGCTCTATTTTTCTCTTCTATTTCCCCTTCTTTTCCCTCTTGATTCCATTGTGTATCATTCCCGTTTCTGGGTTGTACAAAGTTATTAGTTAGTGGGTAATCGAGAAGATGACTTCTTAGTCTTACTTGACCGGAATATTTCGCTGAGGAAAAAATTAGAAAAAACAAAAGGTGATCTATTTATAGGTAGATTTAAAAGGTGGGGGTTAAAATCAGAATTTGATGAAAAGTCGGGATTTATTTGACAATTTAACCCGATTTATTTTTGTAACTAAGTGCCAAATATTTCTAACTCGATTACTGCTGCCATGCAGATTCTGGAAGCCAGGGCCTTGTTAGCACATGAATCAAGGAAGCAAAATACAATTAATGTCGAAAACTTATCTGGGAAAAATTCTTTGAAGCCAGAGGAAAATGCTGTTCCTCACCATGAGGAGCCCCTTTTGGTGCCATCAGCTCAAGATACTGTAACAGTTACATCCTCAGTTGACAGGAACGAAACCCAAAGTGTTGGCAAATCTATTCCTGAAGAACAGCATGGCGGCCAAGTTAAAGTTCAACATTTGGCATCCGGTTCTTTGGATGTTTCTGATGATCAGAAAGATGAAGATGATGCAGATGACTGGTTAAAGGAGGAAGAAGAAGCTTCAGAAACTGGCGATGCCGTTGGAAGGACTATTCCCATCGAGAATGAAGAGGATGTTTCGTTTAGTGATCTTGAAGACGATGATGTAGATGCCCCTGCAAGTTATAGGAAGTCCGATAAAGATTCACGCGATTGGGTTGAGTTGGGAAAGAGCTCGTCTAAGGATATTGATGCTTCTGATCGCGAAACGAAGGAATCGAATGACTGGCTAGATGTGGATGACATTGTTGTCTCTTGATATTATTGTTGTGTTGTGAATAGATATATCATCATGTCTTCGTGAGTTAAGGTTTCATAACAATCATGCTCTGTATATACATAACGTTATTTTAAATAAACCTGGGATGTTGAATTTCTGAAAGGTTTTTTTATTCAGCTTCTCCTCCTAAGTAGTATTTCTTTTAATCGAGAACAGCCTTGTGAATTTTTAAATATTTGTTCTTTTGATAATTGTAACAATGAATTCTTAAATTGCTGTCACGATAGACTCGAACTTGAAACCTCTTGATGGACTCGATCGTGAAACCTCGTGATTTTATAATGTGCCATTATGTCCTCTATATAAAGCTTAACAGATGATTAGGTCGACCTTTCTGAAGTCCTTTTGCCTTTTTACGCTGCATTTTTATCTGATATGAGTTTCAACGACGAATTCACGTCATTTATACGTAACTGTGTCTAATTCTTTAAAATATGCACGTAATAAATATACTATTATTCAAAGGTTAGGAAGAGTAGGACAAAATTACTCCATTGTTAATTTACAGAGTTAACAAGAAGAGTAGGACATTAAATGTTTATTAACAGAGTTAACAAGAATGGTATGTAAAATTTACACATGCCGCAAGTATATTCAAGATTTGATGGGTCTGAAGTTGTTAGAAAACCACTCTAGCTGCGACCACAGCAAGTTTCCCAGCCAAAATTTCGGTCTGTCCTCGCCGTCATCGCCGCGACTTGTTCTAGAAGGTGTAACCACCAGAGACGTTCCTGGCGATATATTTTCGAAAACTATGCAGCCTCCAATCTCTCGTCTCACCAATTCTACGGTCTCTCGACTCACATCTTCCCCTGTTGTGTCTTTCACATAGAACGTCCCCACTGCATTCTCACCACGAACACCGATCTCCGCCCCGTTGATCGATAGCCCGTTCTCCCGAAGAACTCGGGTCACGTCCGACAGCAACCCCGTTCTATTCTTGGTGCAGATATTCAGTCTCAATCCCTGTACACGTCATTCAACAAGTGCAGATATTCAGTCTCAATCCCTGTCCACATCATTCATCGGGGCGTTGTTCACTTCTGGTGATAGATTAGATTGGCTATACATGTCCTTCAATTTTTGAATGATAACATGATCGAACAAGTTCAATTTACTCGGTCAATCAAAATAAATACTAGATTGGCTTATTATTCTTATGTGTCTAAACTATAACATCCCATAATTCATCAAATAGTATGTAGTAAATTGGCCTATATCATTTTTATGTGTCTAAGTTCTCATAATTGATCAAATATATAGTAGTGGTAAATTTCCCTATATTATTTTTTATCTACTAAACAATAAGGCCCAGTAAATTTGGTTATTTATGTCCCGAGAAAAAACTGATATGTCCAATCATATTTAGGTAATTAAAAGTGTTTTTAGTAACATACATGGGAAACTCTCCTTTCTGTGGCTGCAACCAAACATTTGGTAACCCTATGCTTCTCGCTTTCCATCTCCAACGTGCTCCCGTTCTTGTCCGTAATATAATATTCCTGCAAAAGGATATAATTACAAAATCGAAGCTTCGGCATACATTGTATCGAACTGAACTAGGAGCCCTTTCTTATCAGAATAGAAAAGAATATAATAAAGAGTAACGAGATCCGGACAGACCATCACTAGCCTAAAAGGGGCAAATAACATGGATTCTTTCTGAACTAGTGATTCGAAAGTGTTGATGATGAGTATACCTGAAATGCAGTAGAGCCTTGAGAGCTAATGGCCGCATGGTGGACTACATAGTTCAAGTCCGTGAGAGCACACACCGTGTCGAACAACAACTTGGGCCTATCTCGACTCCTCACTGTTATAATCGAGTAGCCGGTTTCTTTACACTTGTGTATCTTCACATGTGTTCCAATGAGTCCCTTTTTCCTCTCTTTCCGACAGCCTCCGTACACATCGACCCCGTCCCATTCACTATTGCCACTACAACAAGAGCAGCATTGGTCGTAGTCTCTGTCCCCTGCCATCAGCTGGTGGAGCCGCCTCTCCGTGTGGGTCCGCCCGGGTGCAGGGGCGGCCAGCCTCACGCTCCGCCTCTCGTCCTCGTGGTGGTGCGCTTCCACCACGTTCTCAAGATGAGCTCGCATTTGGGCGGCTCGACAAGGGTCCATCGTCTGCCCGTTTCTACCACTATCCTCCACATAGATAATGCACGCTGCCCTGCCTTTGTGGGTCCACGCCACTGCAGCAGTGACGTGGCATCCCAGCTCAGCGAGGGCGGCCGACATCTCTGACATCAGGCCCGGCCGGTCCTGCCCCGTCATCTCGACCGACACATCCCTAGGCCTGATCGCCTCCTTTCTTGCCAGCCTGCTCGTGCAAATGGCCTATAAAAATATCATTCTCTAGTTTGTTTTATCAAATGAAATTACACAAAAAGCAGAAATTTAAAAATGAAATAAAACAAAAACCAACCTCTCTAATGTGATGAATAAGGCATTCATCAGTAAGTTTGTTCCCTTGCTGGTCTGTCACGTGGAATACTACAAACCATAATGCAATAAAAAACAACATTTCATTTTAAATTCATGGTTGCTTACTTGTAGATTCGATCAAGATATTGTATAATACATAATCTCATGATTTCTTTAATTCAACCATCCGATCAAGATATACTAAAATAAATAAACTGACTCGGATCGTTCTAAGCAAGACGATCGAATATACAAATAATGAGCTCACCATCCATCAACCAACTCCCATCGGAGGAAATGTAAGATTTTGAAATCACGAGGTCGAGATCTGTAAGAACTTGGACCATCTCCAGCAGTACTCCGTGCTTATTAGCACTATCAATCTGTGATCAAACAGGTTGTAATTTTTAAGGAAAAATAATTAACTAACAGAAATGACAGAAAGTTGGCAGATAAAATATATGTTAACCACAGATTAAAATACACACTCCAGCCTCAAACATTGAACCTTCAATCTTTAATTGTTTCCTTCATGTATATCATATTTACATATAATCCAAGATACTTCAAAATCAAGTAGTAGTGCATGTTTCCCCTTGACCTAGTTCGAAAACCCTTAAAGACAATGCAAGTTAATTTAGAACATAATTCAAACATATTTCCAAAACATTAATCTAAATTAAAGGAACAAATGAAGGTCTCTGCAACTTAGAATTTTGTTTAGATTAAGAAGGAAAAAGTTCATACATTTATTTGCGAATACTTCATAAGATTAACAAAAGAATTTACCAAGATCAAGAGCTTAAACATGATCAGCAACAAACACATGCACTATTGTTTGATTTCAGATTGTTACAACATACAACTAATCAATGAAGGAGAAACAATCAAACAAATGCAGCTATTAGAAGGGAAGTAGTAATAAATTAAGATGAAGAATAGTAGTGAAGTTAAATTGTTCTAACCATGACAAGACTGCAATCTGGATAGGTGTCATTATCAACAGAAACCCTGAAAAATAAACCCCAATTAAAATAGTAGATCAGATTAAGTAAGATCAAACTAATTAATTAAGCATATTAAATTAAATAATAAAAACCTTGGAGGATGGATTCTTTCTAAAAGTACTTCATATTCTGGATCAATGTAGGGCGTGTAAGTTATATCCATCATTCGATGCTCTCCTCCACGATGAAATTTAACTAACTGCACAAATTATTTGAACATTCATCTACACTACATGCATATGTATATATATAGATGATATAATTGGACACACGCACGTACGTGGGTGTGTGTGTGTGTGTGAAGTCAAAAGAATGGTGTACTCCTTGTTTATCACGTCAATCATACAGACAAAGCAATAGACAAATCCAACTCTATCCTCGAAAACTTGTGTTCTGTGATTAGAATTAGGTTTCTTGAAAATGAAGAAAATCAAATTTAAAAAATTAATATGTAAATTTTTTTTTTTCAAAATTGACTGGGATTCGAAAGTCTGGGATCACCAAATTTGGGATTACACGGATGCAGGAAATTTTCAGAATCTTGAAACAAAAGAAACAACTTACGTGACATTACGAAATTTTGTTGGAAGAAAAATAGAACAAGATGTATATATATATATCGAAAACACAGCGGCGAAAATATGGAAAAAAAAATAATTTACAAACAATTTAATTTTCAGATATACATTGTTGAAATCTTGACACCGAGATTCCGTCTGAAGAATCAATGCATGAGAAAAGAACCAAAGAGGAAAGTTATTCACTAAAATTCAATTAGTTAAGAAGAAGAAGAATATTAAATAACCACAAATTACTTACGAAGAAAAACTAAGCTGCCGTCAGCGTGGAAACTCTGTAACTATAGCCTATGGCTATGTATTTTCGGGAGGGAGGGAGGGAGAGAGAGAGAGAGAGAGAGAGTAAGGTACGATATGTACGCAAATAAGTGCGTGGAATTTGTCTTGGATTTTGAATTTCCGATATTTATTAGGAGAAGGAATAGATATTATAGAAGATGTGGAGTTTGTGTAATACTACATGAACTTTTAATTAATTTTTAATTGTTAATTTATATTTATTTTAGTCAACGTACAGTACAGAGGATTGAGAGCTGGAACGCGCCACGTAGAAGCGGTGGATGACGTGGCGGTGCGTGGATCCGCTAACCACAATCGCGGCGGCTTGGGCTTGCGCAAGCTGACACGTGTGATCTTTAAATGGCTGCGAATCTATTTTGGGTTGGGTTGGGTTGGGTTGGGTTGCAGGTTTCCTGCTTGATATGTTTTATTTTAAGAGTAATGATATTTGAATATACTATATCCAGCTACACGCGTTAAAAATAGTAATATAGGTTTTGAAAATAAAAATATATTTTAATTGAAAAGCATAAACATTAAGGAAAAAATGTGATTATTTTTATTTTTACCATCAACATCCCCTTTTTCACGCGTGTGGCTGGCTACAATGTGTCCGAATATTATTACTCTTATTTTAAATTATAAATTATGAAAAGGAGCTTAATATGAAATTTCTCATTCTAAGCCATCGATCGAATGAGTAGTTTCCTTAAGAAATAACTAAAACAAGTATATTTTCTATATGTGGATTTTTTCCATATGTAGTAATAATATTTTTTCCATTCAGATTTTTCTAGCGATTGTGACTTTCTGATTGAAGAATTTTTCTATGAGAATGACTCGGCGGAGTCATGGATTGACGTTGAGGCAATGCTTGTAGAAACCAAAGACAATAATACACATACATAAAATATGTGTGGATAATACGAATCCATGTTGATGTTCCACATGGAAAAATTATAATATTAAATGGATGATGCTATTTTTTTTTTACATAAAAATAAATTCCTTTTCATTTTCAAATCTCAATTTAATTTTTCTTAATTATTTGCAAATGTGGTTATGCAATGTTAGTTTCAAGATACTTTTTAGTAGTATATTTCGATTAATTATGTTGAGAGTTCGTGTGAATTTATTACTCGAAATAAAATAATGGATAATCAAACAACACTATACTTCCTCCATCATGATAAGTGTAATTTTTGGAGCGTGATGCGGGTTTAAGAAAACATACAGTAGATGTTTTTTAGTGGATAAATGATCCTACACTTTTTGTATTTTTGTAACGTTTAAAATAATTTAGAGTACGTGGAGTCATTTCTTTAAATGAAAACTACCATTATCGTGGACAGATTAAAACGAAAATCTGAACACACTTATCGTGGTCGGAGGGAGTAGGTGTTAATTAGTAGTTATCCCAATAACGTAATAAAATACATAAAATGCTAAAAAGAACCATCATAAATCGGTGGAAAGGGAACAAAATAAACGTGCAAGGAAAAAATAATAACCAAATATGCCTAAGAAATAGATGAAACAAATGATGCATCGGTCTCCGCCGATCATGTTGCGCACAACCATTAACGAAATTTTGAGAACCTAATAAAGTAATAGAGAATGAACAACAAAAAAACAATATAGGATTGAAATTGAAATTTGAAATATGAGCGACAAAGAAATATGAGACTGAGGGTGTGGAACAATGGAGAGGAGGGGGAGATACATAGACGATATAGTCAGTTTTGGACTACTTAGAGTTGGATAATAATGGCTCTATCTAGTAATTGTATATGTAAAATTTAAAAACATACTAGGAAATTTGGTAATCAATTCGTGTGTTTTTCTTACTTTGGTAAATAGTTATGTGTGTTTCATAACACAAAATTCGTGTATTTACGTACGAATATTGAGTATAATAGACTGTTAATTAAAAAAATAATTATTCGTTGGAAGCCCTTTCATCAAAATACCAAAATTGGGAGATGTATTATTTTGTTTTATAGTAGTATTAAAAGTAGCAAGTTAACCAATGGAATGGAGTTGTCAATTCAAGAAGTTTGGAAGTGAATAGTGATGGGCCCGCCGCCGCCTGATGAGTCATCATCT
The DNA here is from genome assembly GCA_029490685.1 of Schizonepeta tenuifolia. Taxonomy (NCBI): domain Eukaryota; kingdom Viridiplantae; phylum Streptophyta; class Magnoliopsida; order Lamiales; family Lamiaceae; genus Schizonepeta; species Schizonepeta tenuifolia. The sequence continues at coordinate 10,280,625 of CM055958.1, forward strand.
TCTACAAACCTTCATCCCTATCCCCATGACTCTCTCTAATCATCATTTTTATACTTCCAATTTCAATTTCAAATCATCCATATCCATTCCATCTTCTCTTCTCTTCTCACGCATCATTACAACTCCACCGTTGAATTCTCATCACCCTCCAATCCCATTTTCAATTCATCTTATCATTCAAACTCAGCGCCACCAATTCATTCACACTTCATGTTTCTCTGACGCAATTTTACGTGCTCATAACGCCCCTCTCTCTCTCTCTCTCTCTCTCTCTCTCTCTCTCTCTAGTCATGGATTTAGAATTGTTACAGAAAGGCTTAGACTACTCAAAGAAGAAGAGGAAGTGGGTATTTCTTCTCGGACTCTCATCCTACGCTGTATACAAGGTTTACAACTTCCCTTCTCTTGTTAAGAAGAGGCAAAGATTATCAAAATTCTTCGGTGCTTTGATTTCCGTTGCTGAATTGATCTCTGATTCATCCGATGCAATGGGGGTTCTTTCGAAAGATCTAAAGCACTTTCTGAGCTCAGATTCCGATCAACTTCCTCAAAGTTTCAAGCAACTCTCCAAAATAGCCGAGTCTAAGGAATTCTCCCACACACTAACTGCGATCACCCGCGCTTCCGCTGTCGGAATCTTGACCGCCAATCAGATCAACGGCGGCGATCAAAGCTTCTCCGACAAGGTCATGGACAAGCTGCTCTCCGACGCAGGCGCGGGATTCGCATCTGCAGTCGTCGGAAGTTTTGCTAGAAACATGGTGATGGCATTGCTCTCCGAATGGCAACAAGGAGGAGGATCCAACGAGTCGAAACATGACGGCTCTCTACCGTGGTGGATCGAGGCCGTCTGTGAGGACAAGTGCAGAGAGGTAGTCGGGGATTTTATCAGACTGTTTGTGAGCACAGCTGTGACGGTTTATCTAGAGAAGACGATGAATGTCAACACCTTCGAAGAAATCTTCGTAGGTTTGACAAATCCTAAGCACGAGGGTAGAGTGAGAGACATGCTAGTGTGTGTCTGTAGTAATGCAGTCGATACCTGTGTCCGGACATCGTACCATGTCTGGAAAACAAGAACAAACTCGAATGCAGCTTCCAAGCTGCATTCGGGCTACTCGGGTGGTTTTGGTTGCGGAGAGGAGAAGGGCAGCATGAGAGGGAAGGTGATCCCACAGCCGTTGCAGATGAGGAGACTGGCGGAGAAGAGCGGATGGGCTAGAGCAATGGCTGTGCCGGGGAATAGGAGGCTTGTTCTGGACATGATGGGGGTGGTGACGTTTGAGAGCGTGAGATCGTTTCTGGAGGTGGTGATGGAGAAGATGGCGGAAGGGATCAAGACGAGCGTGGAAGTAGTGCAGCAGGAAGTGGTGGAGAAGGGAGTTGAAGCAGTGAGATATGCAAGTGGGAGATCTTCTGCAGTTACTGCTCTCTGTCTTACCTTGTGCTTCAACATCTTGAACAGCCCTTGGATTTTAACACCCTACACATGAATTTTTGCCAAAATTCATTAATTTTATTGTAAAGAAACTCCATTCCTTCAACGCCGGAATGCAATGTGTGGTGTTTTGATTGATTGCAGAAACTCCTACAATCTCCATCTCTGACTCCCTTAATTTTCGTCTTCTTCAAACTGCCCTACTCAAGTGAGAGAGAGAGAGAGAATCAATCCTATGGAGTAGGAAAATCAGCATGTGACTTAAGATCAGATATCAGATATTGAATACGTAAGAAATAAGGGAGGGAATCAAATTGAAAAACTTTATATTGCACGAAACAAGAAATTGGGCTTTATTTAACTGTGGAGTCAGCTGTATGATGAATACATTTATTTTGTTCAGTCAAAAATTTGAATAATTTGGACAGTAGAAAGTACATACACACTTCAGCAAATGGAACAACTAGCATTGAACAAATAAGTTAATTTGCCAGCAGTGAAGAACGAAAAGCAGTGCATGGCATAGTGTTCCTCTTAGACCAACATTTTTAATCCGGTCAGCTTGCTGACAGAAAGAACCGGTGATTGTCCTGTTTAATGCTTCTTCTCATCGTCAAAGAAGTTATAAAAGCAATTAACTAGGCTTCACTTCGTTCTCTTTTGCTGCTGCTTCTTCCTCGAGTTTCTTTTTCCAGTACTCATCAAGTGGTGGCCCAAATATGGCTTTCCCCGACATAACTCCTATACTGCAAATTGCAATGGAACGCATTTTACCAAAATTAGTCTCACATAAAATGTCCTAGTTAAACAAAGGTTTTAACAAGTGATAATAGCTAAGAAGTTTTACAGCTCTAAGATAATGCAATGCAGACTTTAGTATACTAGTATACTTCCTCATTTACGATCCTTCATATATTGCAGCAACACATATATAATTACCTTTTTCTAAGAGATTACGGATGTTTATGACACTCCCTAACCTCCACAGAGAAAGTTAAACCTACAGAAAGAATGAAGCATCCTATCATTTAGCACTCTCTTTATAGATTCAATTCTGAGCTTACGAACGACTAAGCAGATTGCAGTCCACCAGAAATCATAGTCCAACGAGCAACAATCATATGACACCATAATTCTCATGCACAACTACATATGAACTACTTAAAAGGTGACAGCTTTGGAAATTCTCAATATCATCAATGTACTTGCGTGGATTGATCAAAGTGCCGATGGATATTAGTGTTACATGATTAAATTCTTTTGAATTATTGTGTGATCAACCAGATAACAAGCTAAACATGAGGTACGTCAAAAAACTCATACGAGTTTACGATCAGTCTCACTCTTGCATAAAACTATCAGCAGTTTAATACCTTAAAACAACAGCATGAGATCTCTGTTTTAAAATATGGGGAACAAATATCAGTAAAGAAACCCTAGATTGCATTTTCTGCTCTAGAGTAGCAATTCACTCAAATTTATCAGGCATACAACTTCTAACAAGAATGATCCAATAATAAATTTCAGAATCCTTAACAAATTACAGATATATCCAGAAATAACGTAGAAATTTCAAACCACAAACTCGAGGAGATATCACAATATTGGGAAATACGTATCCTACCGCCAATACAGGATGTGCTACAATAATTTAACAGTAAACCATAAAAAGTTCAAAATATAAGATCAGATCCAAACAGAAACAGACGAATAACAGTAAATCAATGGCAACGACTAGCAGCACCAAAAAAAAAGGCAAAAACAAAGAAGAAAAAGAACTTACACGGAAGCACCAAAAACCAGAGGTATCGAGAGAAATCTTCCTCGTCTGAACATTTCTATAGAATTTTGTTGCAGAACTAAGAAACTCAGAACCCTATGTTTACTGAAATTTCTATGATTTATGTATTTTTATCTCCCCCCTTCTCAGTTTTTCACCATTACTTTTTTGCTTGGCGTTGTTCTCTATTGTCAAACTTTTGGGCCTTTTGCTGAAAGTATTCGAGGCGTCAAAATATGTTTGGCCCAATAATATTGGGTTCGGTCCAAAACCGATTTTAAGCTTCAAAATCGATCTAATTAATATTATTTAAAATCGTCAATTTTTTCTTTCTTGAAAATCGATCCAATCAATTTCTTACACCCATCATTTTCTTATTGTAAATAATTTTATTAATTAATTATAAATTATATTTTAATCGATTTTAGCATAACCTTTCGTTCGAGCTTAATTAAGGGATACAATAGTATAACATGAAAATAAAAAAAAAATGACGGTTTTAAATAATATTTGTTGGACCGATTTTCAAGCTTTAAACCGATTATTTGTTCGGACAACAGTTATCCGTTTATCATTACCCTAAATATAAATGGACTTTGATGAAATTTCCTAATGCTACATATAATGTAGAATATTTATAGACTTTATTTGGTTTAGAAGATGTGATTCATAAAATAGGATAGTATTGCATTGGTTGGATTATTTTAATTTCGAGTTTGAATTTATTGATTATGATTAGGATTATGATACTTTTCAATATAATTGTGTGATTTATTAATAATCATCTCAAATTTGAGAGGATAAATTATTAATTGGTTGACAGGATATCCATCAAAACTAAATTATTCAAACCAAACTTTAAATTAAATTGAATTATTATATCAATCAAATCTTATCATGTATTTCAATTAAGATTTTCAATCAAATCTTATCATGTATTATCATGTATTTCAAATTTGAGAGGATAAATTATTATATGATTGAATTGAATTATTATTTTCAAACCAAACTTTAAATTAAATTGAATTATTATATCAATCAAAGTATTAATTTTGAGGTTTTGGTAACTTTCTAGTTTTTTATAAGACAAAAATGAGCATATTCCTTAACACATATATTTTAAAAATTAATGTATCAAACGGAACCGTAGGGAATATGGTATGATGTAGGAAGGTCAATTAAGCCCGAAATCAGCAGGTCGATCCAAATAACCAACAAAAGATAAAGGGTTATGAATGAATTTTTACAACCCAAATACATAATCGAATTATTTGGGCTAGCCCACTTGGAATGCAGGGTTATCCGGGCTGGCTTGGTCAGGGCTCGGATCAGCCCGAATAATCCTAAAATGTTTTTAAAAAATTAGTAATTAATAATATGAGTACTAAATTAGTAATGCGCATTTCATTCACTCTTAGTTTCATTTGTGAGATAGTATAACAAATTAGTGTGGAATATTATTGTGATTTTTCATGTCCTGTAATGTTACTAGAGTTGTTTTGTTGGATATTGTTTTTTGGAGAATTAGGTTTTCTGATTTTCGGGCCATTTGTATGCTTGTTTTGTTTACTTTTTCATTTTTTTAATGTGCTTTATTGCAACAAATATAGAGTGATCAAGAAAATATATGATATATGCTAATTTTTATTTACAAACTTTGTGACTCGAATGGTCCGCCCGGAACCGAAGAATTTAGGTTAGGGTTTAAATTTTTTTAACCAAAAAAAATCAACCCAATTTATCCCGGATCAAATATAGCCCAACAACCATATAAATCTGATCTGGAAGTGAAAGGATTGGTTCCTCTATTGGGTAGTGGCCGATACATGCCGTCGTGTTTTTCATGTTTTCATTTCATTATATTTATTTTATGATTTTTCTTATTTATTTTATTTTTGGAGCTGTTCATGTGTTTTCAGCATTTACTAGTAATTCCTTGACCAAAATTGATGCACAACAACCGCCAATGTGCAAAGGCCAGCTCAGATTAATCGGGCCCACGCCCACAACAGTTGGTGGTGATACTGATACCTAAGACAAACATAATAATCACGCGTCATGAAAAATTAAACGCGAAATAAAAAAAAGGAAGATCTGAATTTCTAACCCTCACAGCACGAAAAGACAAATAAAACATGACACTAGAAAAATGGGGTACGTTTTTGACCCGTTTCAACTCCATCATAACAACAAGGGATAGTGATGATTAAAAATAAACAATTTATTCAATAATTTGACCACAAACTGGTGGGCGGAGCGGATGGCTTTTCACATCAAATAATCCAAAGTTTCATGTACAGTATTTATTATTCTCTTTACTATTGTTTGAAATAAAAATACTATACATTAATTCTATAGATTATATAAAAGTAGGATTTTTTCCTGTTTTGTCTTTAGAGATAGCTTTAGTAGAGTTGTCAAAATAAATTTGTCTGTAATTGAATTGGGTTATTAAAGTTTATCCAATTCATTTTTGAGTTAGCCCGACCAAATCGCAAATTTGATACGCAGTCATCATAGGTTAGGTTGTGACAAATAAATACAATAAGATTTATTTTTCGGAGCCAAGATGGGATACTAAAATTTAGGTTCGATTAATTTTCGAGATTAGCTCCCTTTAACACGGTGCTTCTTATAACAGATAAATACATGATTGAAGGATAACGCGTTTGAATCACACAAGTCCTTTTTAGTATCACATAATTCACTCTACTAACTAAACCACCACATAATTTTATTTATTATTAAATTGAGAACCACCACATAATTAAGCAGCGCTACAGTTTCATTTGGTAATGAAATTTTCCAAACACTTTGTTGGTAAGCCGGTCCACGAGAATTACTTCGATGATGTTGATATATATATACTTTTTCGAGTTTAACGAAAATTCACCCCTATCTTATTATATAGGTTGCAACTTTTCCCTTATATTAAAGTCTTCGGGGTCTACTTTATCTCCTATATTAATTTCTAAAGTAAACATGGTATACATTTTCAAGTTCTCAAAAAAAAAAGAAAAAAATAAATAAATAAATGATATACATTTTCAAAAACGAATAATTGCCGGAGGGGGTTGTGATACAATGTTTCCAACTATTCGTCAAAATTACAATTAAGAAAAAAAATAAAGGGAAATCGAAGCTCCCACAGACTACGCATGTGTCCACCAATGCATATATATATATATATATATATATATATATATATATATATATATATATATATATATATAAAATAAGAGAATCATATAGAAAATCATCTTTAGGTAGGAACTAGAAACTAATCTAGACAGTTGATTTTTTTGTGGCGATCAACGGTACATGTTAATTGATGCATTAAATATCTGTTATTTGTGCATTAAAAGTGTGTTAATTAATTTGTGCATTAAATTACTGTAATTTGTGCATTACCTAAGTAATATTTATGTTAGTTTCTATGGACACATATAAGGATGAGTTCCTACTAGATCTATATATGTATAATACATGCAATAATTTAGGTAGACTAACAAGAAGGAGAGGTAGAAGAATCTAGAGATGTAGAGAAGGTTGTGTGTATATATGTATGGTGCCTAATTCGCTTTGGGGCATACTGAATAAATGGGTTTTATGTTTTGTTTTTTTTGGAAAATAAGATGAGGTTTTAATTTTGATGTGGCCGAAAATGCAGAAATATGACGATATAGGTGTGTTGAATGCCCATTACTGCACCAAATAATAATGAAACCCCAACTTCCAACTGCCCTCATCAAATTTACCTCTCATCATCTAATTTCTATTTTTCGTATTCTCTCAACTTCCCTAACATCTATGTAAAATAAAATAATACTAGTACTACTTATTTTTCTTGGCTCTAAATTAATATTCATTACGTAGCCTAGGATCTTATATATATGTTCGTACATTACATGATAAATATCATCGAAAGTTATTGATAAAGTAAAATACGAGATGAAATAGAAGCGAATATAGGCCTCATGATCGCTTGCCTTGCCATTGAGGGCAAATGAGATTGTAACTCATTGATATGAATGGCGTGTGTCGGCCATTTCAATCAACTTTTTTCACGTCAAAAATCTAATCTCTCGTCACGTACTTTGATAATAATGCAAATACTATTATATTTTGTGTTTCAATTACCATCTCCATCTTTGTTTATAACTTTTCATGTGGCTGCATGGCAAATTTGTAAAACTTAAGTAGTTAATTTTATATTTTCAATTAATGTTTCAAGTTGTTTGACATATTAATATCAATATCTTATTTAATTAACGCTTACTAGATAACTGACTGGAGCGGAGCTATTTAAGACCATATGTACATGGGGTTGTCCATATAACCTTTTTTTTTAGAATACCCTATTTAATTTGTTTTAGTTATTATTATTGTTGATTTTTTATTATATATTGCGATATGTATTTTTTTCAGTGCTTGCTGGAATTACTCCAAGCACAGTACTGACATATGATGGATACTGAATTTTCTCGAAAAGAAAAATTATATTGATACACATGACAAAACCAAGAAATTAAAAGGGCCATTTTTTGAAAATTTCATCAGAATTTAAGTATAGTCATGACTCATGAGCATTTTGATTTCATTGAGCCCCATACATTCTGCATTCAATTTCTCTGCAACTGCGCTTTCACTTTTCCAAGGCGAATATAGTAGGAGTTAATTGATAAAACCAACAAAATAAAAACAATACAAAATTAATACAAGGCACAAGAACCAATATATATATAATCTAAATTCATATTAGAAACCAATTTTTTAATTTCTTGTAACATACTAGAATCTGGTGGGATGTCACCAACTGCGAATCTTCAGGAACTAAGTAGAGTGTGATATATTAACCATGCCCTTCTAGTACTAATATGTAATCACAAGCTTACATTTCATTTAATTAACAAGAAAACTAAAGTATATGAAATATATATGTATATATATATTTAAGGGTTATGATGCTGAGTATAAATATAATCAATATGGGCGTTTAGGGTTCTTCTCATCAAACACTCATCTTCACTAATTCCATTGCAGCTATCCTCCACCTGGGTTCCTTCTGCCATAACCTATATATTACCACAATAAATACATTAAATTTCTGAATTTTATCAACCCAAGCAGAAACAGGGTCTTCATAACATATAGGAAAAAACTAGAGCTAAAAATCAGAAATTTTGCTAATGACAGACCTCATTTTTAGCTTCCAAGTTCTTGCGGCCGGTTGGGGAACGACGAGCAGCGGAGGAGAGAGAGAAGAGGAGAAGGAGAACAACGAAAAATGTAGTGGCTTTAGTCATTTCTCTGTAAGGCTCTGTTTGGTTGGTAGCTGTTCTTGAGAGTTCAGAGTGAAGATGAAGAGGAAGATAAGAAATGATGTGCAATTTATATAGAATTTGTTAAGGCAGAGGAAATTGTAGAATGTGCCAATAAATTTAAGTGTGAACTCAGACGAGAAAAACGAAGACTTTATTTATATTTATTATTTAAATTTAATTCGTTGGCAGGGAGAAAGATTCATGTCTTTAAATAAAATTTGTAGAATTCAATTTTTGGAAATAAGTGGTAGTGGTAAAGGTGACCACAGGAACTCGGGAGAAAGGTCCAATACCTCGAATATTGCTTTGGCTTAAATATATTGCAATTATTGCGAGATATATATGACATATTTAATTTATTAATTTAATTTATTTTCTGACTTTCTCTTGGGCGAAAAAAATAATAATAATTAATAGTGAAATACTATTTCATTCTCTTCTTTAATCGAAGTGCAAGTGGCCCCCCTAAAACCAGAAAGAAATGTTTATACTTTCATTTTTATTTTATTTTATTTTTATTCGAGAGGCCTTGAGTTTTAAGCCCTAAAGTTGGGTTTGCATCTCTACATTCTGAAAGCACTTCAAAAACGTGATTTATTTTTCTACATTTGTTAATGGTTCGGGTTAGGTGGTCGGGCCGGGGGATCTTTCTTGCGATCAGAGTTTAGTGAATTAATGAACGACACGTGTACCAATATATAATTGAAATACATGCATGTAATATTTTGAGGTAATATTTTGTGAATGAAATTCTTCAAAATCAAAATTTATCATAGTAATATATATTTATGTACATTATGTGTCATTTAGCTAGATTATATACAATACTCTCACATTTTGAATTGTATGTACGGAATCCACTAAAGAAATAAAATTGAAAAAAAAGTAAATATGGCTACATCGTTCTAGAAGGCTCAGACGTTAATCTAGTTAGAATATTATAGTAATTGTTAGGAATAGTCTATACTCATATTTAAGAGAATGAAAATAGAATGTTGCATTTCTCGTATCTAACGTGTGATGTATAAGTGGAACTTGATCTATAGCCGTTTAAATTGAAGAATTCCCGGGAAGACGTGTGTTGACTTTATTATATACTATTAATTGTTATTTGGAATTCGATTAAGTTTAAGATAAAGAAAAGGAATGTTCAAAGGTCAAATGTTCATAGTGTGTCACGTTTATACTTCAACAATATTAAGCAACTTGCTCACTGCTTGATCGCTTATCAACTCCTGATGACATCCACGCCAACATACATAATATTTATATAAATTCACTAAAATATTGTAATCTAATTTTTAGATAATTGAAATAATTAATAGGATCCAGTTCATAATATTATTTCTACTAACCATGATAACTTAAACATATTTTATAATCTTTATTCCCCTATGATTTAAATTGCATTGCAGTTTTGAAATTTAACAAATTCAACTATGATGAGTGATGTGGAGTACGCCATGATGAAAAAGCAAGGCAAAGGCAGAGTTGGGGCAATTGCGACAGCTGACAAAAATAATAAATCAGTCAATCTAGCTTCCAGCCATTATTTCGCATGGAGAATTGAAGGCATTGATTCATGGCATTCGTTAATGGGTGGAAGATGGTATTTCGCTCCACGTGGAAGATGGTATTTCGCCCGTGGAGGCTTATACAGACTCTATTTTCGTAGTATCTGTAAATGAGAATAAGAATGAAGCAGATAGTATTTTATGCGCAGATATATTTGAATTTATCAGTTCTACACGCTACGTCTATTAGTGATTCTCCTAAAAATTACTCCCACCATTCACGAATAATATATCTTAATTTTCTATGTTAGGACATGACTCATTATATATTCTCTTATATTTTAATCCTCACATAAATTCAAATTGGTGCGGTGATTCTCTCCTTCACTTAATATTTACCTTACTTCTCTTATAACTCGTGTCATGATTAAAAACATACAGTACCATTATTTGTTGACGGAGTGAGTAGTATAGTAGTTATATAATTCACGTACCTAACCATTTTCTGTTTTTCCATAAACTATTTGGTTAGGTAATAACTCATAAACATAAATTGGTCGTCAAAGTTAGGTTTTACTGATTTTTAACTATATACTACTGTTTTAGCCTTTTTTCTAATTTGAGTATATATATTAAACTTTAAAGAATTAATTAACACCTATTTATAGCACACGCTGGTTTTCATTTTGTACATATAGAAACAAAATATATTAATAAAACACTCAGGCACACAGGTACCACTATACACCATTATAAATGTGTATAATAAATATTGCTCAATATATAAGCAGACATATACGCGCGTACCCTTCGTCATTTTTCTTTCTCTATTTGGAATTATTTTCTTATTCATTCTTTCTCTTCTAGAATATCACATGTCATAAAATTATAGTAGAAATCACTTGCAACGCAACTCCAATTTCGTATCTCACTTAGAAAAGTAATATTATGATTATTCATTATTCAATTTTCATGTTTGGTTGTATCAATTAATGGAACGAATTCATTGTAAACGGAAATTAGTATACAACTTTCTCATATAATATGATTCTTCAACCTAAAGTTATGTAGTACTACTCTTACTAGGAACAAATAGGTAGGTTGTCAAATGAACTATTAATTATATGTTGAGACAAACGATCAAATCTATATTTATTTAATTTGCCGACTACAAATTAAAATCAGTACTTATTTAAACAATTTAGACCAAGCATGCAATGCAACACATACACCTTTAATTTCGTCTACATCCTACGTCGGCATATGACTATGACGCCAATTCAGAACAAACAAATCTATCAAAAGATATTATTATATAAAAATAAAATAAAATAAAAAATAGAGAGAGACAGAGAGATAAAACGATAAAGCGGAGTATGTGATAGGTGATAGATTGTTGCCGAATAATGAATGGATTAGTTATATTAATAACAGCAGCAACTTTGAGTAATCACAGTATGTTAAAATCAACAACCTTTGTTTTATATATATCTCACACCCACCTGATCATCGGAAAGTTTCAATGTGCATGACATGTATTCCCTCCGTTCCACTCATCTTGTTTACTTTAGATTGACATTGAGATTAAGAAAAGTTGTTTAGTATATAAAGTTATTGAAATCATTTTATTTGGATATGAATGGGTAGGATTTTTTATATTTTTTAATTTAACGTGTGCCCTATTTTTACTTAAGATCCTAATTTATTGTTAAATCATTTCTTATTTGGACATAGACAAAATGAGTGGAACGTCCGTTTAAGGAGGGGTAAACAAGATGAGTGAGACGGAGAGTGAGTATTATATAGACGATCCAAATCTAGTTATTAATAGTTTTATAACCTCATCCAATTTTTCTATTATGATCAATCTTAACTTGATCTTATCAATGGCGGATGTTAAATTAAACACTCTGATATGATTTATATGAAGTGAAATAGACGATAAATTGTTATTTTCTATTTTACCGAACACAAGCGATTAATGAAATAAACTATTTGTTTTACATATTTATACATATGGATGAATCTGGACAGTTATATTTATATAATGTAATGCACATTGAAACTTTTCCGCATCGATCGACCAACTACGAGAATATAATACTCCTTTGGATAGAATTAGGAAACATAAATAAAATAGTAAATGCTTGAAATATATTATAATTTTTTCGCAGAAAAAAATATTTTTATCTAATATTATATATTAATTCCGAAAATGGTAGATTTGTTTAAATTTTTAACGAAATAATCGAAAAGGTAAATTGTACGCATATATATCTAATAAAAAATAATTGTTAAAGTGGATTTTAATTATGGAGTCAAAAGAAGAGACCAGTGCTAATCCTTTCGGCTTCAAAAGTTGGTATTCAATTCATCCGCGCAAAATAATAATCCTATGAGTTAAAAAACAAACCTATTTTCTGATCTCATTGGATTTGGTCCTTGGACTAAAGTAAGTCAACTCTTTCGAAAATTCCATATTTTCTTGAATTTGTCAAAAAAAATTATTTTTGACATGGGGCAACTACAGGGAGAGCAGTAGAGTTTGAACCTGAAAATTCGGTGCTTAAAGATTGAAGTTGCATAACTTGAAGAATGGTATTTATCTCAAAATTTATATTTTGAAATGTACTACTACTATACCCATTCGTTATTTTGCACTCAGAGGCGAGTTTTGAAAGATTAAATTTGTAGAAAGAACCTTAACGCGTATAAAATAAGAATTGGTTGGGGACACACGCGTATAGACTATAGAGATGAAATAGAAAGAATTGGGATTTGGGAGTGCTACTACAATTCAAATTAATGATTGCATCAAAATAACGAATACTACAAAGCATCAATTTTACGACACAAAGTTTTGCATAGTTTATGGTAAATTAATAAAGTAAGAGTTTATCAATAAAGCTATCCGAACATACTTAAATTTAATTAAACCACAATTAAGTTAATTGTATACTTAAATTATAGATTACTCGTAGTTAAGCAGATTACTAAACCATGATAAAACTAATTATAGCCTAATTAATTATGAAACCATGAGATGAGATGGTGACAATTACAAAGATCTTTAAGAAGATTTCTATTTTGATTGTTCTCGGTTGATGCAGTACGTGCTTGTGGAGTTGTAGCTTGTGATGTATTCTAGTAGAATGTTTGGATCATTATATTTATTATTTTCAGAACCAAAATCTTATGGTTTGCTCGGAATATAAAGTCGAGAAACTAATATACTGTAAATTATTAAGGGAACCATTAATTAAGTGAAACTCTTGTCTTGGATTCGATTCAGTTATTCAGTGTACGGTCAATGTGCGTATCAAAAGTGTTGAAGCACTCGACAAGGGAGAGTTTTTCATTCTTCAAACAGTTGGGATGATCAATAATTAATTGTATGGATAAATTGATAACTCCGACCTAGCATCTACAGACATCTGACGTTTCCTACCTAATTTTGTAGAATGAATTGAATTTGTAATTTCGCTAGCTAGGATTAATCTTAATCAATTATTGCTCATATTTCGATCGGCTGAGTAATTTGTTTCCATCCTAAAAATCCAGAAACTGGGCGGAAAATGGGATGTCTGCATTCGGAAATCTAAGTCCAACCAATCTACAAATTCCATCATCTCCTTTCAGATTATTTGACTTTGCTAATAAAGCCTTTGTAATAATGATTTAGACACACTATCATCTTTAAAAAAGTATTTTGGAAAGATATGCACTTGATGCCACAAATTTCTACAATATACGAAAATTCGTTCCTACTCTATATTAAAAACCTTCCTTGCTGTAGTTACTAATTTAAATTATTTTTATCATAAAAATAAACATTTTCGTATTTCCGTAATACAAGCATGCAGGATTCTAAAAGAAACATTTGCGTGCTATGCCGTCACTAAATAAAGTTGCATGAAAAAATGGTAAATTTAGTAAAAGAAAAAGAAAAAATTAGCCTCCCATAAGAATATTTTTGTGGCAAGCTAGGACACTGTTGACTTGAACATGAAGTGTGTGTGTGTGTACGTAGACCACAACTAGCTGTATGCTTTTTCCGACGAACTTCATTCTCAGACATATACTATATTCTAGTAGTTGTTTTTTTCTTTTCCTTCGACCCATTACATTAAACTAGTTGACACGACAATCATATGCTCTAATTAAATTCTCTTGCTTTTTCTAATTCCTTTTCACTTTTCTAGTTTAGGGTAGACAAAACAAAAGCTCTGTGTTTTATCTTACAAAAAAAAAAAAAAAAACAAAAAAGAAAAGGAGGAGAAGAAGAAAAGTGTTAGTAAATCCGACCTCATTTACTATATATATATATATAGATATGGTGTAGATCTGGTAGGAACTCATCTTTATATGAGAACCGTAAGAACCAGCATAAATATCACTTACGTGATGCACAAAATACAGTACGTTAATGCACAAATTATTTAGCACACTTTTAATGCACAAACAACAGTAATTTAATGCATCAATTAATCTGGACCATAGATTAAAAATAAATTAACGGTCCAGATTAGTTCCTAGTTCCTACCTAAGAATGAGTTTCTATATGATCCTATATATATATATATATTGATTTAAAATAACTTTATTTCTTTCCGTGCTATAAAATAAATCGATATGAATTTATTTTATAATACTAATAAATACACAGGGTTCGCTGGAATAATGTGTTGGTTAAAACTTTTCGTCTTTCATAAATCATTGTTGAAGAATTAGAGATCATATGAAAGAAAGAGCTAGTGTGAATCAAAGTAGCTACATAGATTCACCTTTGTTTTCATTTCTGGAGTGTAATATAGCTTTTATTAAAGTACTAATACTCAACTTTTTATCTAGTGTAAATCTTTAATTATCAGAGAGTTTGTTCACACGACAAATTCATCCTCTTTGACAGACAAGTGTAAAAGGGATCAATAATCATCCGAAATTGTAAAAAAGGTTGCAGTCAGGACCCATGAAGAAAAATATGTACCCTTGTCTTGCTCGGTAAAACATTTAAATTTAAAAAAAAAAAATAGAGGACAAAGGATTTAACTAATTGATATGCTATATTTATTTAATAAGATAACGGGATGGTAAAATTCAAGTGATTCCAGTAGCATTGAATCAAGATTTCAATTAATGGTTATCATAGAAATCCAGTTCATGTGTAGAAATTACTTAATGGTGTTAATTGATCTCAGTTTATGGAGCAGTACATAAAACAACAAATATACGATCTTAAAATAATTTATAATTCCATATGAATAATTGAAGCTCATCAGATAGAAAGATTCAGATATGTTGAATTTTTGTGTGGAAATTGTAGTCTTTGAAAAGAAGACGTTCGACCTATGTGTGAAATACGTCAAAGATTATTGATCAATCAAATAATGCCACTGCGTCATCCATCAATATCCTCTTTCTAATTAATGTATATATTCTTTATATTATTATATATAAGTATTTAAATAAAATAATGTATTCTATAGGTTGAAACGCAACTTAGTGGTAATACGCTTCCTCTCCAACTTTGATGTTGATGGTTTGAGCTATGTGTGCGTTCATTGTAATTCAAAATATAAATTTGCTGAGTTAAATTGAATGAAATAATAAAATCCTAAGGCCATCCACAACGGGGCGGGCAAAGGCCGGGTGATGGAGGAGGCGCTCGCCCGTGACGAGGACGCCGGCCGTTGGAGCAAGGACGGGCGGGCCCGGCGACGGGCGCCCTGGCGCTGTGAAGCCTGGGGGCGAGGCGCGGCTGATGGAGGGGAGGAGGGACACGCGTCACCTCCTCCCATTTTTTGCAATTTTTTTTTTAATCTGAAATGAAAAATAATAAAAAATTCTGTAACGGTAATGAGAAGCAAACGGCTATTTTTTTTTGTTTTTCCTATAAATATGTCACCTTTATCCTCTCAAACACGAGGAAAACAAGCGACATGGAGCCGGAACAATTGATGCGCCACCGTGAAGTGTGCGCATTTCTCAAGCAAAAATACCAGTTTCCGGATATTAATATATAATTTTTAATTATCAGTATTTAATTTGTAGTTTTTAATTTGTAGTATTTAATTTGTAGTTTTTAATTTGTATCAATTGTATTGTAATTTTCCAATGTTTCAATACAATTTCGTATTTTATTATTCTTATTACTATTTTAAAATAGAAAAGTAAAATTAAAAAAAATCAATCATTGGATAGTCCTAGGGGTCGGGTTTCACCATAGTGAAAATTTCAAACCCGGGCTATTAATCATTAGGAACCCACCAAAATACTCATAGCCCTAAGGCTTCGGAGCCCACTGTTGTGAATGCCCTAAATATGCTGTGCAAACCCATGCAAAAATGAACTAAAATTGGTGTAGACCACTCCGTTACTGTGTCATCTTCATTCGGATTCGGGCTCAAGCTCAGAGCATTTCTTTTATTCCGACAAATAGATTAATTTTTTGTAGACTAGAAAATTTTTTGTTATAACACACACTCTCTCTCTCTTGGTCTATTTGGGCAATTGATTTTTGGCTACATTGATATCACTAGATTTGTGTGTTTGGTTACCATATCCTTTGTATATTTCGATTTAAGAATGGGTAATTCTAAATGTAGCCTCCATTTTTCTCTTTATAACCTCCAATTAAAAAAATAATAATAAGAATATTAAATTTGTACAATTCTACCCTATAGCCCACAGTATCAATCAAATCACATGATGAGTTTTCTTATCGATTGTTCTCCTCGATATTTTGTTCTATCTCTATCCACCCTCTTTTCTCCTCTTGTATAATTTTTTTTGGGGGGCTTGATTTGCGTTCCTAGTTTCATGATAGATTTATGGTTTTATTTATGAACTCAACGTCGGAATATGAAGGGATCATTTGGGGCTTTTGCATAATTTACATTAACTATTCTTGTTTCATGATTGGGGATGGAGTTTAGTTTTGTTTCACAATTTGAGATGGAGTTCATTTTTACAGCTTGCATACTATAGATATTAGAAATGCACGGTGGAAGGCGGATTAACTTGATGAGGATTGAAATTTGGTATCCGGAGAAGTACGCGAAGTTTTGAAGATTTAATTTGGGAGGCTACGAGGATAGAATAGTAAATTTATAAATATTTTTACTAATTATTTAAATTGAAGGCTTTGAAGAGAAAATTTATAACCTAAGTAAAACTTTGTATTGAATCGACGAATTCTATACAAAAATAAAATAAAAAATAAAAATGGCAAAAACAATTAACAATTTACGAGTACTTAAAACGATTGTTGTTATTTATTGTTGTTTACTTTGTGTGGAAGGAAGGGAATTCCAGAAGATTTCAAGATCAACAACTCTACTCCAGAAGCAGTAGTGAGAATATGCAAAATTCAAGATGTTATTTGTTGCATCAATGATGCGAGGTGTCACAAGGTTTTCTTCCTGACTAGAATTTTTCGCCTTTTGGGGAACCAAAACTCGCACCTCCGATCAGCCCTCGTTCTCATCGTCATTTTTCACTTGTAGAACAAACTGTGGGTCCTAATTCACATGATCGAATATACTTTCTCTATCCTGCAACAAGCGGTTCATATTTTATGAGCACGGTTATTAAAGGTGAAGGATAAAAAATGGTTAAAGTAGTATGAATGACTTATTTAAAAATTATCCACTTGTTATGAGACTACGATCCACTTATTATGGGATGGAAAAAATATGTACTATTATTTTTTCAATAATTTATGGGAATATGTAACTCACCCAGTTGTGACAAGTTGACTTATAAAAATATTGATGGGTTAGAACCTAAAATGGCAAGACCTTTGGCCTCAAATCTCAAGTTGCCCATGCCATCACTAAGAGCATTTACAATGAGGGTCTTCATAGACTTAGGTCTATCCTTGATTTTGGTGATTTTAGTAGGATCCTAATGATTGGATAGACTTAGATAGAAAATTTAATAATGAGGATTGATATAGACCTAAGTTGATTCAATGATTGACCATGATTGATTTTAATTTATTTTAATTTTTCAATTTTATTTTGTTAATTTTAATTTTAGTTAGAAATGAAAATAATTATAGATTAATACTCAATTACAATATTTTATTAATAATTAATTATAGATTAATTATTTAAAAATTAAAAGCCACTACCCTAAAGCTCACTATATACCCTATTAAACCCAAAAAAAAAGTCCACCACTACCCTATCTCTTCTCTACTACCGTGTCCACCACACCCTTCTTCTTCTTCTTCTCACCTCCATTTCTACAACTCAAAATAAAACAAGAAAAGAAATCAACCTCCATTTGCCGCGTGTCCCCTTCTTCAGTAAAGAGAGAGTTGATGATTGTGTCGAAAAAACGACGCACCGCTCGACCTCCCACTCAACTCCATCCATGGACTCCATCTCCAATGGGGGATCGACCCCGTGGAGGTCGAAGCGAGAGTCGATCGACTCCGCTCAACTCCGGGGATCGACCTCCCCGTTGTTGATGATAGTCATCCCATATGAGACAAAATTGATGATCTATGAATGTTTGCAAAGAAAATAATCACCGCCCTATTGCTCATGAAAAATTCCATTTTGAGTTCCTTTTGTTCCGTTGACTATGCTAAGTTTTATAATTAATCACTAGTTTTATAAAAATAACTCAGCAATTAATGAATTAATACAGATTTACATGAAGCATTTATGATTAACTGCTTTTTTTCTAAACCAAATAAACTATTTTTAAAGGAGGCCCACCTGCTTTCATATTTTATAAATTTAAGATAGCTTTTAAATGGCCCATTGTGGCATTTCATCAGTGGGTTTGGAATTTAGACGGGCTTTTACTAATTAATACTGGGCTTTTTAATCTGCGGACCATATTAATTTTTCCCAGTAGAATTTATAAAATTCTATTCAGTATTTTTTTTTTTCTATCTGCAAAGCCCCCAAAATAAATAAAAATATGTTATAGACATGGTTTTACAAGCACTGCGCCCTCCGTAATAAAAATAGAATAGAATTAAAATAGATAATCTATCTAGCTAACACAAGGAAATAAAAATGCTTCAACTTGCAGGAGTACTTATTTCTTATACTAGTTCGCACGGGATACGTTGAATTTTGATATTTTAGTAAAACTTTATGAGTATGGAAGTATTATTCCTTTAAAAGAAGAGTATCGAAGTATAAGAAACAGAAGTATTGACCAATTAAAATTTCGTTCAAACTTTATATATATTTAGAGGATTAGGATCATATAAAAAATAATCCTTATTCTAAAAAATAAGAATTAATTTCCACCACTCATCTTGTGCATCTTTCTATAAAGGGTGGTGCATCTGGTGCATCTCGTTATGCACTGTGGTGCATGTAAAAAAAAGTTTCATTTTTTTTAAGGTATGATTTTTCCATAAAGTACGATGCATCTCATTTCAACGTATGGTGAATCTAGTTTCACGTTGTGGTGCATCTCATTGTACAGTATGGTGCATCTACAACATTATGGATCATGAGATGCAACACTCCGTGTACTGATATGCACAACACAATGTAATAAGATGCACCACTAGGTGTAATGAAATACACTATGTTTTACGAAAAAATAAACCTTAAAAAAAATAAAAAAAAATAAAAATAATAAAAAAACTGAAAAAATGTTGTACATGCACCACAGTATAATGAGATGCACCATGTTTTACGGAAAAAAAAACATGACGCGTGAGCTACACGCTCCCGCGTGTATCTCACGCGTCCACCGTTTTTTTGCGATGTGTGGTCCAGATTTATTCTTATTTTTCACTTTAAGGGCCCTTGTCACCATAACTCATTCCTATATATATATTTATAAATTCTAAAACAATTTCTTATAAACAACTTATGCATTACTCTTATTATCTTTGTCGCATATATACGATCTTCAAATCACTTCGGCTCGTATGCTCAAGACAACAACATATATTTGACCATAAGAAAACATTTTTTTTTTGAAGAAAAAATATAACTCATTACTTAATCCAAATCCGAAGATACAATTTCCAAGAGCCACAAAGGCCAGTTATCATGCCACACGGCAACAGAATCTAAACTTTTAGCAAATCGGGCTAACTCATGAGCAGCCATATTCACCTCACGGTGCACATGTTTAACAGAAAGAACATTAATCTACTTCACGTAGCTAAAAAAAATCAAGCAATTCTTCATAAAGGACCTGCTCCGCCACATTCTCATCTCCAATTATATGAACAGCAAGCAAGGAGTCAGAATAAACTTCAATAGGAGAGAAACCATCTTCTATACACTGACAAATCCCATGCATAACCACTTTCAATTCACCGTGCAAAACAGACTGAGATTTAATAATCGGTTTAGCCATTGCAAACAAGATCATATTAGAGTAATCTCGCAAAATAGCACCAACTCCATCTCGATTATGTAGATCATCAACAGCATAGTCCACCTCCAGCCGGAAACGTCCAAGTTTTGGATTTTTCCATTTCAAACTACCCTCCATCGGCAAGATCTTCACTTGACATGCAGCTTGCTCCTTCGCTACATAATAATTTTCCAACAAAATATTCACTCTTTGAAGAAGCTCGGTTCCAACAAACTGTTTACTTTTATGTTCTCAGCACACAACCCTTTCCAAATAAACCATAACCCCACTAGCCAACTACAAAAGTCTTCTCTTGAAAATTCTCTGCGCAAAGCTTCCCCAATAAAGTGCAAATCAGCACCCATCTCCTAAGCTCCCGCCAGAACAAAGATTGCTTCCAAACATCTATAACTTTCTCACAAAAAATTAAAGTATGGCTAATAGTTCCCCATTCTTTCCTACACCTTTCACAGCGCCCAAAAATTGGCAGATGATGTGATTTTAAATTTATTTCAGTAGGGAGGAAGCCCTTAAAAGCTCGCCAAACAGAAATTCTTATTTTTTGCGGAATATCGAAACTCCACAAAAACTTCCACCAATTAGCCACACAATTCTCCGAGCTCGAAGTTGGCGATCCAAAGTAATCTATAGCAACTAGATAACCCAACTTGACAGAATACAAACCTTTTGGCTCAAATTTCCAATACAACATCTCTTGCAGGCATTACTGTTCTATCAATCTTTAATACCTCCTCTACCTCAACTGGAAGTAAAATATTTCTCAATTTCTCAATATCCCACCGCATATTCTCATCAAACAGCTCAGCAACTCGTACATCATCCAAATCTCTACTCTGTTGGATCACTGTACCATTAGGAAATGAGTCAATCCAAGGGCCACGGAACACCCGAACCTTATTGGCATCCCCTATTTTCCACCTCATCCCTTTTCTCACAAGATCCCGCCCCCAAAGTAACGATCTTCATACCATCGATGCATTACCCGCTAACTTAACATCCATAATATCTTTATCAACAAAATATTTTGCACTAAACAGCCTTGCAGCCAATGACTCTGGATATTATATAAGTCGCCAAATTTGTTTCGCTAACATCACTTGATTGAAAGATATCAGATTACGAAAGCCTATACCTCCCATACTTTTCGGCTTACATAAAGCCTTCCATGTCGCCCAATGCATCCGTCTCTCACCCTCCTTATCTCCCCACCAAAATTGAGACAAAGACGCTCAATGTCATAGTAGACAGAAGCCGGAATTCTAAAACAAGCCATGGAGTAAGTTGGAATAGATTGAATTACCGATTTAATAAGAACTTCTTTTCGGCCAAATAACTAAATTGCACTATCCGGCTTCGCATGGAGAACGCCGGTAGACCAAGATAAATAGAGTGCCCCTGAACTACTTGGACCCCAAACTCACGCTTTACTGCTTTCTTGATGTCAGCAGAAGCCCCCGGATTAAACGTTAGGGCCGACTTCTCATAATTAATCATTTGTCCTGAGGCCTTCGAGTATAGATTCAGTGCCTCCACCACTCTACTAGCACCATCTCCCACTGCTTTGAAGAAGACTAAGCTATCATCTGCAAAAAAATAAATGAGAGATAATAGGAGCTCGTCTTGCGATACGGATTCCAGCAAAAAGTTGTTGGTCTAAGTATGCATGGAAGATTGATGACAAACCATGTGCACAGATTACAAAAAGAAATGGGGAAAAAGGGTCGCCTTGACGTATTCCTCTCGACGGTCTCACGTCTCCATAGACTTTTCTATTCACAATAAATGAGTATGAGACAGTAGAAACACAACCCATGATTAATCTCACGATATTGTCACTAAGCCCTAGCGTCTCCATCATCATTCGCAAAAATGGCCATTCTACTCGATCATAGGCCTTGCTCATATCCAATTTTGCCGCAACAAATGTAGATTTACATTTCTTTTGATTCCGGATCCAGTTCATGCACTCAAAGCCTACTAAAACATTGTCTGAAATCAATCTCCCCGGAATAAATGCACTTTGTGAATCATCGATAACATAGGGCAGCCATTTGCGAAGTCGATTGACAATTGCTTTCGTCACCACTTTGTAGGCAGTGTTACAAAGACTAACCGGCCTAAAATGCTTCACCTGTTTAGGAGTATTAATTTTTGGGACCAAAGCAACAAAAGTATTGTTCCACCGCCTAATCTCTCCACCATGGTTTAACATGCGCAAACATTCACTTGTCAGGTCCTTCTTTATCACCCCCCACAACTTCTGAAAAAACACTGGCTGAAAACCATCGGGGCCCGGCACTTTCGTTGGATGCATTTGAAATAAAGCCGTTCTCACTTCCTTCTCCGTAAAAGGTTCAGCAAAAAAATCCATCAAATTTGAAGGCCTTCTGCAATTTACACATTCCGCTACTTTCCTCATGTCCTCCATCGACGGATTATCAGAGGCGAACAAGTCAACAAAATAATGTTGCACCACTTCAGCTATTTCACCCTCCTTAGTGACAACTTCCCCAAACTGGTTCTCCAACCCGCTTATAAAATTTCTCTTCTTTCGCATTGAAGCATGATGATGGAAGAATTTTGTATTACGATCACCATGAGCTAGCCAATTAACTCTCGATCGTTGTCTCCAATGCACTTCTTCTTTATTTATCAATTCAGCAAGACGTGTATCCACATAACCCAACTGGTTTCTCACATCCTTTTGGCCCCTAAGATTTAGAAGACGTACTCTTTCCTTCCGAAGATAAGCTATTTATTTTCCGAGTTTATCAAATCGAGTCCCTGCCCATTTTGAAAGGAAATCCTGACAACACTCAAGTCGTTTACTCATCTCCTTGCCGCCTAACTCCTTCCACCGCATTAGAAAATTCGGCACAAAATTGGGATCAAAAAACCACTTTTGCTCGAAATGGAATTGTCACCGACCACCACCAGACTGAACTCGCACCGTTGTTACCACTTTAAGGAGGAGAGCACGATGATTCGAACCATACTCATCAAGGGTTTGAAATTTTTAGGATGCAAAAACATCAATCCATTTTGAATTCATCACAAAACGATCCAGTCTGGCCATAACTTCATTCTCACATTGCCTTTTTGTTTGTCCACGTTAGTGACCCTTGGTCACTATATAAATCCTCCAAACCACAATCCTCTAGCACTTTGCAAAATCCCTCAGTCCTACTAAAGCTCCTCACCGCACCTCCTAATTTCTCAGAATTTGAAAGGATTTCATTAAAGTCACCACCCACTAACCAAGGTAAATCAGAATACTCAATTAAACTCGCAAGGCGTCGGAGTAAGGTCCAAGACGCTTGACGGGCAACTGGGTCAGGATCACCATAAAAGCCCGTAAATCGCCACTGAATTTGTCCACACATCAACAAACAATCTATATGCCCCGTCGAGTAGGAGAGAACTTTCACCTTTGTCGGCTCCCTCCACAACAGTAATAATCCACCTTTCTGACCTGTCGCATCCACTAAAAGAAAGCCATCAAACCCCAATACATCCCTCTTCCACTGGCATTTATAACTCACAGCCCTCGTTTCACATACAAAGACCAAATTTGGGGAGACGTCGGCTAAAAGCCGACGAAACTCTCGGAACGCACAAGGATTCCCCAATCCTCACGCATTCCATACTAAACAATTCATAATGTTCGGCGGGACTGCAAGGCAGCCGCCGCCGTTTCATCACCATTAAGCTGATTCACTCCCCAACTACAATCAATATAGCCAAGTCCAGTCATAGCTCTCTTTGCCCTTCTATGTTCTTCCTCCACTTCCATTTCCATTTCAGCTCTCTTTGATTTTCGAAATGTGGAGCGCTGATTCTCACCTGAAACAACCCTCCATCCACGACCCCTTCCTTTACCTCTCCCAAATCTCGTCTCCCGCGCCCTCCTCTTCCAAGACTCGGGACCCTTCGATTGTCTCTCTTGAGAGATAATTGCACCTATATCCCCCTCCTTAACATTCTCAATGAATTTTCCACTCCTCTGCTCCACCTCCAATCCTACATCAGAAATCAACTCATCACCCTCCTCTTCCATCTCTCTTTCAACCCCTTCGACTCTCTCTCACACTTTGCTCCTTTAGAACATGCTTCTCCATATTTCCGTCAGCTCCCGACCCACTTACCTTCCCCCCTAACAATCCGATAAATTCATCTACCACGTCCTCAGCCATCTTCTCACTCACATTAGCCCCGAACGCCCCACTATCATCCCGGTCACCCAAGGCTTTTCCTTGCTCGTTCAACAAAGGAGCGAGCACTAGTTCTCCCATTTCGGCCTCCTCAGAGACACTCTCAAGCTCTCTCATAGCTAAAGCTTTTCTATTTCCTCTTCCTCTTCCCCTTCTCCTACCTCGTCCTCTTCCTCTTCCTCCTCCTCCAAAAATCTCACCCCATGACCCCCTCCACTCCCATTTACTCCATCTATAAACCGAGGAGATTCAGATTCCCCTCGGTGCCCATTGTACTTACCACCCTTCGCCTGGCTACTCTCTCGTCCAATACCCACTATTCCATTCTCTCGACCCAATCTGGTTTCCAATAGCAGACCTTCTCTGTCTGAGTGAAAGCTCGAAGACTCTGCCATATATGAGGTCTTGTGTCCAAACTGTCGAGAGTCATCTTTGGCATTATGATAGTCAATAGGACGCGTTGCCTTTAGCCATCCTCCAAAATTTATTTTCGTTTTATCCACCGAATTGTCAAGGCAATGCCTCACTAAATGACCAACCCTACTGTAGGAACCGAAAATTTAAGAAATATTTATTAATTATTTATATTTATTTGATAATGGAATCTTATAGATATCCATATTAATATAAGTTATTTAATTGATAAGTATGCCTTTATATGGTGATAAATATCTATTTCTTTGGCAACAAGTAAAGGGATATACATCAATATTCAAGAGCCAATGATATCGCGTCACCTAAGCCCTTAGAGCCCATGATGGAGTCCAAAGCCCACTCAACTTCTCTCTTCCTGCAACTATAAATAGGGGTCTCTACACAACTTCAAATCACACCTAAAAATCATCTTCAAGAGCTCAAGAATGAAGAGATAAATTCTCCAAGATTTCTCTCTCAATACTCTAGGCGTCCCGGCGAGATTCAAGGCATTTTTCGTAGGAATCAACGCGTTCTTCGGTAGAATCATATCAAGTGGTGTTTGATCCAGAAATAAGGCGGAAGTCCTCCACGTCAACATTATAAAGCTCGACTCTCAACGTTTACTTCGGAAACAAGGCGAATGTCCTCCGCATCAACACCATAACCCCAAAGCTCAAGTCAACGCCATCAACCCAAAAGCTCAAGTCAACGCCATCAACCCAAAAGCTCAAGTCAAAGCTATCAAGTCAAAGATCAAATCAAAGCTCAACGTTTACCTCGGAAGCAAGGCGAAAGTCATCCGTATCAACGTTACAAAGCTTGAAGATCAAGTCCAAGGAGATCTAGGAGGCATACTTCTACAAAAAATCTCAAAGGCTGCTTGAAGACCGTTTGAGGGTCAACTTTAAGAGAAGAATCGAAGGATCAAATAGAGATTGAACCCGCATATATTCAAAATTCGTATATTTGTATTCATATTTATATTTATTGAATAAATACAATATTTTGTGTTTACAGATTTTGGCACGCCCGGTGGGGACAATCTCTACCTCTCATCTCTTCTCTTCGCCAAATTCAAAGAAGATGTCTACAAGTCTTGAGGAGCAAATCGCGAAGTTGACAAAGCTTACAGAAGGACTTGCCAAACGCTTAGAAGAACGAGATGTTCAACTCACAAAGCTGGAAAATGCAAATACTTTGGATACGAGAAGCCAACAAGCAAAGGACGATCAAGAAGCCAAGCTTTTCATGGAGCCAAAAGATGGTGACAAATCTCCGACTAAGGAGCTTGAAGTCTCTTCCAATGGATCGATGCATGCCGATCAACTCAAAGCATTCATCAAGAAGACAATCAAGGACAAGTTCGAAGGGACCTCCAAATCATCATGGACTTATAGCAAGCCATACACTCAAAGGATTGAAAGCTTGAAGATGTCGATCGGCTATCAGCCTCCAAAGTTTCAACAATTTGATGGCAAAGGAAATCCAAAGCAACATATAGCCCACTTCGTGGAGACTTGCAACGACGCTGGAACATATGGAGATCATATGGTGAAACAGTTCGTGCGTTCTTTGAAGGACAATGCCTTTGATTGGTATGCTGACTTGCAGCTAAATTCAATTGATAGTTGGAAGCAATTGGAGCAAGAATTCCTCAATCGCTTCTATAACACTCGAAGGACGGTAAGCATGGTAGAGCTTACAAAGTCAAGTCAATGGAAAGAAGAGCCCGTCATCGACTACATTAATCGTTGGAGGGACTTAAGCTTAAATTGCCTTATGCCTGTAGAAAATGATCTATAGGTAACTGAATTCTAGTCAGTTTCAAATAGATAAATGATCGACGGATGATCGATTGTCTGAAACTTCTGCAATTGAGATGTGCACTCAAGGCATGCATTGGAGTCTTCAATACATCTTAAAAGGAATTCAGCCAAAGACATTCGAAGAATTGGCTACAAGAGCTCATGATATGGAGTTAAGCATAATCGCAAATGGAGTTGAAGATCTTTCGATTGAAGAGGATCACAACTTTGAAGAAAATCAAGAAGCGACCCGTGGGGGGCAAATCTCCTAAAGAAAGTTCAAGTGATGAAGAAGCTATAAGTGAAGACGAAGAAGATGCTACAAATCAATCTTCTGATACTTGGTAGAATCCATGAAGTCAATTCTCCTCGATAAGAGCTTAAACTGTCTAAAATGCTCCTAGATGCGAGCAAAAACCGTCTAAACTTTTCAATCAAATAACTTCAAACGCTCCTTGATAAGAGCATAAACTGTCTACAACGCTCCATAACGCACGAGCATAAACTGCATGTTACTCCTGGCCCGCATGAGTATAAATTGTGTACATCACCTCTCCTTAAAATTATAATCAAATTCTTTGAAGAATCGTCCAAGTCAAAGACTCCTTAACACGAGTATAAAATGTTTACAAATTCAAATCAAGTGAAGACTCATTGACACAAGTATAAAAGGTCTACAATTAAAATCAAATGGATGCTCCTTGATACGAGCATAAACTATCTAAAATCAAGTCCAAATTCAAGACTCCTTGAAAAGAGTATAAACTTTCTAACGAGTATAAACTTGTTATCAAATTCAAGACTCCTTGAAACGAGTATAAACTTTCTAACATATTCAAAACTTCTTGAAACGAGTTTAAACTTTCTATCAAATTCAAGAACTCCTTGAAACGAGTATAAACTTTCTAGTAAATTCAAATTTATCGAGACTCATTCATTTTCACGACAAGTCGTCCATAAACAAGTCTCGAGGGGGCATTTGTAGGAACCGAAAATTTAAGAAATATTTATTAATTATTTATCTTTATTTGATAATGAAATCTTATAGATATCCATATTAATATAAGTTATTTAATTGATAAGTATGCCTTTATATGGTGATAAATATCTATTTCTTTGGCAACAAGTAAAGGGATATACATCAATATTCAAGAGCCAATGATATCGCGTCACCTAAGCCCTTAGAGCCCATGATGGAGTCCAAAGCCCACTCAACTTCTCTCTTCCTGCAACTATAAATAGGGGTCTCTACACAACTTCAAATCACACCTAAAAATCATCTTCAAGAGCTCAAGAATTGAAGAGAGAAATTCTCCAAGATTTCTCTCTCAATACTCAAGGTGTCCCGGCGAGATTCAAGGCGTTCTTCGTAGGAATCAACGCGTTCTTTGGTAGAATCATATCAAGTGGTGTTTGATCCGGAAATAAGGCGGAAGTCCTCCACGTCAACGTTATAAAGCTCGACTCTCAACGTTTACTTTGGAAACAAGGCGAATGTCCTCCGCATCAACACCATAACCCCAAAGCTCAAGTCAACGCCATCAACCCAAAAGCTCAAGTCAATGCCATCAACCTTAAATCTCAAGTCAAAGCTATCAAGTCAAAGATCAAATCAAAGCTCAACGTTTACCTCGGAAGCAAGGGGAAAGTCATCTGTATCAACGTTACAAAGCTTGAAGAGCAAGGCGAAAGTCATCCGTATCTACAAAAAATCTCAAAGGCTGCTTGAAGACCGTTTGAGGGTCAACTTGAAGAGAAGAATCGAAGGATCAAATAGAGATTGAACCCGCATATATTCGAAATTCGTATATTTGTATTCATATTTATATTTATTGAATAAATACAATATTTTGTGTTTACACCTACCACACGCGCTACAAAATTCTGGGAGTTTTTCATAGCGAATGACCACAGCTGTCATGTCCAAACCTTCTCCAAATTTTAGCTTAACACACCGTTGCAAGGATTTATCAATGCTTCTTGTAACCCTCGCCCTTGCGTACTGCCCTAGACAATATCCTCCTTCTCCAGTATCCACCTCTTCGACCACCCCTATCTTCTCTGCCACACATCTTACTGCCGCCGGCGTCATACATGCAATAAGAAGGTTATAACATTGGATCCAAGTAGTAAATTCCGTAAATTTGATCTCGTGGGGCTTCTCAAAACCTGTTGGTTCTTTAAACAGGAGTAGTTTGTCATGGAAGTGCCATGGCCCGTCAAGAAGAGCATGACGACGATCATCCTCATTCGTAAACACTACAACAAAAATGTTACTTCCCACTACATCAATATTCAACTCTCCCCGTGGCTGTAAGAAGCGAGGAAGATCAGTCTGAAGAGTCGCACGATTCACTAAACGGTGATAAAAAATTTTGCCGACGATGTAACGGCGCAACAATAGGTCTCCATTATTAATATTTACTGAACTCACTACTACGATATCAACTATCTCATCCTCAACTCCCACAGATTGCTCAAACTCCTTCGCCAAATGCGCAACCTCATCTTGATCCATAACTTAACACTGATACACCTCTTCGCTTCACTCAAGGAAGGAACACTAATCCCAAGGTGGGATAAAACTACTTCTCCGAAACCCTATGGGCGCCGCCTAGGGTTGACGCAGAGAAGATTTCCATAAGAATGTTGTAGTTTTGACCATAAGAAAACATTGATTACTTAAAAGTCCCATGTGCGAGAGATTATGATTTTTATTGATAATCATGGCATACGATACAATTAGACGGAATTGGATTCGTTCAAACTTAAATGGACGATGTGGATATGATGTTGTTAGTGACATTCTCTCAGAATCAATATCTCATAACCGAAATTATTTCTCTACATAACATGATTTTTTAGTCTTTGACCAACGAAACGCGTCATTGCACAGTTGCAGAGAAGGATTAGTGTTCCTTAACAACATTTTTTTAAATGTCAATAGTTTGAAATTTAATAAGCTCACGAGGGGTGAGCATACGATTATTCGGTCACCGAACCAAATCAAATTGTAAAATTCGAATTAAAACCAAAATATACAATTAATAAATGAATCCGAACCAAACGTGGCTAAACAGATAGAAACCGAACCATTCGGTTTGATATCGGTAAAGACCGAATGACCGAATTAAATACATAATATGTTTTCTACATTTTAAATAACTAGTTTCCATTCAATATTTCAACATTTTAAATCCGCAAAAACAACGATAAAAAATTCCAAAACATAAACTAAAAACATATATAAATAATTAAACATCCAATGTTGCTAAACTATTAACATCTTAATCAAAACATAAAATTTGATAACATTCAACTCTCCAACTTTTGCATCAAATTTTTATTTCTACTTTATTTCTTTTAAGTTAAATGTATAGACTGAGCATAAGGGTGTTGACTAGTGTATTCATTTTAAATTTTAAGAAATTATAAATTATTAGATCAATTACTAATTCAGTTCTAATAAGCACTCATCTTATAGCAATTAATTACTTTTATTTACTCATTTTGCAAATCTTATGCTTAATTAGTGATATGATTTGTGGTAATTTCTATACTTTTTGGATTTGTATCACGGTTTGGTGTAGATTTGCATGTGTGTAGGTAAAACAAAGGTGTTTATTGACGGCGCCGAGTTTGTCGTTGGGAACCCGGACGCGTCAAAATACAATTTATAATTCTTGATGCCCACCACTAGGTACAACTAGAGTAGGTATTCAGGGTTGAACCCAAGAGAGGTAGGCTGTGATAACCTCGATGTCACTAGACATCATTTTGATTTTGGTTTGGAACACTCTCAACATCAACTAGAAACAAAGACTAAAATAAAACACGAAGTAAATGAAGTATAGAGGGTATGCTTAAGTCGGTCTTGACTTGGTTCAGTGTGTGCGTGTGTGTGGTAGGATCCCAGACCCTCGAATAGTCACTGCGTGGGCACGTCCCTTGGTTATAGGGTCTCAACAATCACGCCCCTTTACTCTCACCATGTCACGCACGTGAGCATCTCAACCCCAGCTCTTCCTTTCAGTATTGAGCCCTCCAAGTCGCCTTGGGAGCCCACCTTACCGTCCATAGAATTAGCTCGCATCTGAAAAAGTCACCAATTGAGCCATCTGCGTCAGCAGCCTTTAGATCTAGAAGGCCCAAAATGGCTAGAAGCATAACTTTCGTCATAACCACTCTCCAGCGCTCGCAACACGACCGGAGGTGAGGGGAACCCCTACACCTTTGCCCAATATTGTGAGGGATTTTGCCTCCGCCGCTCCTCCGTTGGCCACCAGGGGTTTTGGAGACTCCACCACTTTGGAATCAAGCCCATCGCATCGGTAACGGGTGATAAACATTCATTTTGTAGCAACTAAACGTATTTTTATATCACTAATTTCCTTGCTTTGCCTCTAAATGTGATATGTTTTGAATTTGGTTTCATTATTTTGGGATTGGTTTCACGTTTGGTGGAGTTCGTGCATGTGTGTAGGTCAAGCAAGGGATTTTTAAGATGGAGTGAAAGGGCCGAAGAAGAGCGAAGTTGAAGAAACGGGACAGAAAAGTGGAAAACCGAGCGAAAAGGAGTCAAAAATGAAGAACCGACGCTTGGAGGTTCAAAATCAGCGGTTTGAGGTTCAAAACCGGCGGTTCAGGGGTGAACTGTCGGGTGGACTGCCGATTTTCTCTGAAGTTGCAGCCAAGAAGAAATGCCAAATCGGCGATCGGACTGGCGCCTGGGGGCCGGACTGCCGATTTGTGCCCTATGGACCGCCGATTTTGTAGTTTTCATCCAAAAATGGACGATTTTGCCCTTTTCGCGTTTTTAACTTTATTTAGCACTTTTTCCTTCCTATAAATACTAGGGGACAACCCCAAAACGTGTATTCATTCACCCCTTAGCTTAGATTCTTGTTCAAAAAGTTTCCAATTAGGGTTCTAAACACTTTTCATCATTGTATTAGTGGATTAAGGTTGGATTTGAAGAATATTTGAAGATTTCAACATTGAGTTCCTAGTTTTTCTATTATGCAATCATTTCTCTCTTGTTTTACTTTGATTTCTTTCATGTCTAGCTAATTTTCCTTGTTGGTTTTGGGGATTTATGATGATTTGATGATGGATTAATCATAGCTTGTTGATTTCTCTTGCCCTCTTCTAATTAATTGTGGATTTAGTGCTTACTTTCATGTGGGAATTGTTAATCACCTTTCTTGCATGCCAAGTGCTTGTAGAAATTCTTGATAGGTTTCTACTTGCATGGAATTCAAATTGCACTTCATGTATTGATTTAAGACTTAGTAGGTGATCATCTAATGCATGGAAGCTTATGATCCTTGTGCTTTTTGGAGTTATTTTGTCTTCTCGAGTCTTAGCCGAGAGAGTCGATAGAATGATCCCATTTTGCTAATTGTCGAGAGAGATTAGTGAATAATTCGGTAATTGCTTCTTAATTAGAGGATTAAAATGGTTTGCATGAATTAGGAAGTTGTGATCAAGCTATCTAGAATCGGATTGAATTCCTAGAACCAACCTTTGTTTCAATTTGTTCCTTAATCATTTTTAATCGTTTCCTTGGTTGATTTTGCTTGTTTATTTGCTTATTTGTTTTGATCTTGTTTTTAAATATTTGAATGAATGACCAATCATGTTGTTTGAAGAGCTTGAATAGTAGGAACATGCATGAATTTCGTTTTCGCATAAATTCGCCTCAATAGTCCTTGTGGATACGACACTCGATCCCTATTGCTTACAATAATCCGAATAAAGTACGGATAAATTGCTTAGAGAATTAGGCGATCACTCTTTGGCGCCATTGCTAGGGACTATTAAGAATTTATAGTGTTAATGATCTTTGCATTGAGAGTATTAGTTCAAGCATTACTTGTTTTTAAATTGTCTTGTGAATCTTAGTGTGTTCTTGGTTGGTTTGTGTAGGTGAATTGGTGCATGATCACAAGGAAAAAAGGAGGCGAAATCATTCCTTTAGACTTGGAGATTGAAGTCACTCATAAGCGGGCTAGCCGAGAACGAAGAAGGAAGGCAATGGAGCACCAAAGGCCTAATAATATGACCGACTTGGAGCATCAAATGCAAGAACTCCGTCGTCAAATGAATGAGCAACAAGCTCAAAGGGATAGAGCACCACCTCCTCTAATCAACCAAATGTTTGAGCCTCAAGTGAATATGTTTCAAGATGGAGGTTGGGGCAATCGGTGCAACGCCAACAACTTTGAGCTAAAGCCGAGGTTGATTAATATGGTTCAAGAGGAGTCATTTGGAAGAGGGTTCAATGAAGATGCAAATGCTCATTTGAGTGCCTTTTTGGACGTGTGTGAAACTATCAAGATCCAAGGGGTCTTAAGTGACGTTATTCGATTGAGACTCTTCGGATTTTCTCTACGGGACAAGGCCAAAGCTTGGTACAAGACCCTCGACCGTTCGAAAATAACTACTTGGGAGAAATTGTGCCGACTTTTCCTAGCCAAGTATTTCCCTCATTCACGTGCTCAAAAGCTTATTTCGGACATCTCCCATTTCTCTCAATCGGGGGATGAATCAATCTATGAAGCTTGGGAGAGATATAAGGATATGTTGAGGCGATGTCCTCAACATGGATTTTCAAAGGAGCAACAAATCTCGAACTTCTATCTAGGCTTACTAATCATACACGGGAGGACGTGAATGCCACCGCCGGTGGAGGCTTGACTAACCATCCTTATGAAGAAGCGGTCCGGATTTTGGAGGAAATGGCGGCCAATAGTTGTCATTGGCCTCAAGAGAGGAGTTCTTCAAAGCAAGTTGTCTCCGTTTCGGATGAGAAGTATGATGATCTTCTTGAGCAATTCACCATGCTTAAGAGGGACTATGAGGCCGAAAGAAAGGGAAAGTTGAATGTGAAGATGGTGTCTCAACCGATGCATCAAGGAGGTGAAGAGTATTCACAATTTGAGGATGCTAATTATGTGAATCAATGGGGGTATAGCAACTACAACCGTTCGAGTTATCCTCCGGGGAATCAAGCCTATAATTCGAATTATAGAAATCCAAATTTGCTGTACTCTAACCGGAATAAAGTGCGGATAAATTGCTTAGAGAATTAGGCGATCAACGGGCCCAGCAGCTCTCTGGCGAGCTTCTGGCTTCACTTTTCCTCACACACAACACACACACCTTACCGCATCTCAACCAACCCAAGGACAAGGTACTTAGCAAGACATGGAAATGAAAGAACAAACCACGCAAAAGATACACACAAGCATAACTAACATTAAAACTGAAAATGATTATTTGCTTCACAGAGGTCTTAACAACAAATGTAAAGAGTTGAATTGTTTTTACAGAAACTAAATTGCAGAGAGAGTTTGAAAGTGAGGAGGTGTTCTTCGATGATGATAGTGTTTGAGAGGGGATGACTTATATATGGCAGCTTCTCTAAGTGGTAGTTGCATTTGTGCCTTTCAAATCCGCCCTTTAATCCAGTTTGAAGTCTGACATCTCCCTTGGTAGGTCAACCTTCACTTTCAATCCTTCGTCCTTCCTATCATCTCATTAGTCGTCCCTGTTGCTGCTGTTGGATGTTACCGTTTCAGATGTTGTGGTCCCTGTCAGAGCTATTCTTTCCATTTTCGGCAAAGTTTTGACTTTCAGCGCACGGAGTCTTCGTGACTTTGCCGCCTTGCATCGTGATCACCATCTAGCTCCTTGTTGTTTTCCTTCCTCTTTTATGCCCTTAATCCGTTTCATTGTGCCCATTTGCAGGAATGTGGTGCCCTGCATGCTAGTGTGTCTTCCCAGACACAAAAGACCCAAAACAAATGAAAAAAAGACTCGATCAAGTCCTCTACGGAGACTAAAAAGAGCACAGAAATAGGGCTCGTCATTTATGTTGGAATCAAAGCCCGAAGAAGATAAAAGATGAAGAAACGAGATCAAAAAGTGGAGAAACGGAGCAAAAGGACAAAAAGTAGCCAATCGGTGGTTCGGAATAGCTAACTGGTGACGGAAACGCGTGCTAAACGGCGGTCGCCGGAGGGAGTCGCCGGAAAGCTCTGGACTCTGCTTCATTAAAGCCAACCGGTGAGCTAAACGACCTTCCAATCTGGAGGCCGGGTTGCAAAGGAAAGTTTACATGCCAACCGGCGGTCCATACTTGGAGGGCCGTTTTGACTGCCGATTAGCTCATTTTTCGTCCAGATTTCCGATTTTGCCTTTTTTACGTTTTTTCTTTTAACTTTGTAAACTCACTTTTAGCCCCAATTTCGTGTATCATTGAACCATTGGCTACATTCCTTCTTCCCAAAGTTTCATTTTCTAGTTTTAATTAGGGCTTTTGTCTTACGTTTGATCTTAAGGTTGAATTTGGCTACAATTAGTTGGAAAGTGTTTAAATCTTATTTTCCCATATTTTCATCCAATAGTCCTCGAGGATCGATACTTGATTATTACTACTACAATAGCCCGATAGAGTTGCGATTTTTATTGCTAGTAAAATAGTGATCAAGTTCGGGTTTCGGTTAACCAAATATTTTTTCTCAAAAACCGTAACCGAACTGAAAAACTGAAATATTAAAAATTAAAAACCAAAACCGAACCGAATACTAAATAAACTGAACCGAATTTTTCGATTTGATTTGGTTCGATCTTTCGGCTGTAACCGGATTTTACTCACTCCTACCCACAATATTAAATTTCAGATAAAGTAAATCATACTACTATTTAGTAGTATATATTTAGTGATTATGAACGGAAAACATAAATGATAAAAAAAGAATTAATCTTAGCAAAGTGATTAATTATAAATATAACACAGAAATGAAATTATAAGTAGAAAAATCATCAATCATATATCATCTTCTCCACTCCTATATATGTTCTCCATCATCATAGCCTACTCCTCACAAATTAATATTGTTGTTTTATTCATCGTCGGCAGCCGTTCCAACATCCACCAATTTGGTAACAATTAAGTTATTCTCTCGCATTATTTGTTAGGGCAGATTCGATGAACTAACTATTTGCTACATAAAAAAGTTGCCCATACAATTTTAATCAATCTTATGCTACGACAAATGCCATGCGGTGGAAAATTTGACTACAACTTAGATTACTTTTTGGTCGCTAATGATTTATATTTAGTTAACCAATAATTTGTCACATGAAAAAAATTGATATAATTTCTAATCAATCTGGTTCATTGTCAAAATCACTCTGCTACCTGCTACCGTGCTACAACAAATGCCATGTAGTTGGGAATACATGCGACTGGACTTATAGAAAAGGATCGTGCAACATTAATTAATATGGGAATAATAGATTGAGAATTGAAGTTTTGATGCAACATAATATTCAAGAACTGTGACTCTACTCAAGCATTAAAAAGGCAAGTTTTAAAGATCATCTTCTAATAAATCTTAAGATCTTTATTGGATAGTTATGAAGTATACAGTTATTAATTATATAAAAAAGACCAGATCCTAGATAAATGCCTAACAGTAGCAGATTGAATTTTATTTATTTAAAAAAATCATTAACTTATACGTATCAATTGATCATTTACATTACCCTTATTCTTTAATTACTTTTCAGCTAAAGTATCATTTCATTATTTCTTGGATCCCATTGACGGCTAACCTAATTTAGCTAGCTTATAGCTATACTAGTGGAACCCAGGGAACTTTTTTCTTAAAATAATTAACACATTTTTTTAATCTCCTTTCCTAGATTAATATAGTCAGTTCTTTGCTCTTGTACCAAGCAAGTTTTGTATTTTGTCTGTAACTAAATATTTTTAAACTTTAATTGTCACGTATAAATATTTCTCCCTTCTCACGACCGTCGTAATTTACAATTAATTAATGTGGTCCATTTTGGATTGGCATGACATTGTTGAATGGCATTTTTAAAGGATTTCTGCTATCCAAAATGTGTAGACTTATGGATTCGAATAAGTGAATAGATCTCCTAGAAGTTTCTATTAGAATAGCTCACCACACTATTTTGGCGTCGGCTTTTCTTTTCTTTTCTTTTCTTTTCTTTTCTTTTTACTATTGTTTTCTTTTTTTCTTTTTTTTTTGCTCTCTACTTAATTTTCCTTTGAAATTTCTGGCACCAATCTATGAGAAAGTAGAAACGACAGTTATTTGAAAAAGAAAAAAGAGACGACGGCTGTCGTTCGTAATTTAGATTTGTAAGCGATTCGCACAGTGAAACAGAGAATTAGGAATGAAGGCAGAGAGGAGAGAGAAAAGAGGAGAGAGAAAGGAGTATATTTCATCAAACCTTAGATATTTCACATTCAATATACGTATTCACAATGCGCAAGCGGCAACGGCAAGCATAGGTATTCATTCACCTCATCAGACGACGTCGTTGGCATGTTTTGAAAAAGGAAACTCAAAATTTACAGAAAGAAAATGTTTTACAATTTTGTTCCGCCAAATTTACAGAATTACGAGAAAATGTTTTATGTTTACAATTTTGTTCCGCCAAATTACATTTCGACGAAGCAAACAAGACATGTTACGAGATTAAAAGGCAGACTATAGTTATTCACTATGACTAAAATAGTACTATTTGCACTTAACTTTCATATTAAGACTTGAATGTGTATTTGATTATAAGCGATAAAATATTATTTGCAATGAATATGTATTAAGTGCTACTTAGCAGCTCCGAATTATCCTTTTGGTATAAATATAGGAAGAAGAGGTCTCCTATGCAACAGGTCTCATGCAAAGAAACTGGATTTGGCTCAATCCGGATCCGGTCAACGCGGGTCAAAATCAAGTTTGTTTTTTCATTTTTTTATTTTTTTATTTCAACTCTGCTTTCGGCTCTAATTTCAATCTATAGATAATTGTAGTTGTAACATTTATGTCCTTTAGTTCGCTCCAAGGTCTTTGGTTTCCCCTCGCTCGACTCTTAAAACAAATGGAAAAAAAAATCGAAAAAAAAATATAGAAATTTAAATAAAAATAAACAGATATTGTGATATTTGATATATCCTGTTAAACACCTATTAAGACACTTCCTAATAAAGTCGGCCCTAATTAAATAATAATAGGTGAGGCGCGTGAGTTTCACGCGTTGAATAAAAAAAAACCTCGGCGCGTGGACGCATTTTTTGCGCGTGTGTATTACACGCGCCTTATCGAGTGGTCTGTAACAAGCGTGTGTTTCGCACGCGCCCCGTGCGTGGGATCGGTCGAATTCGAGATTTTGTGATATAGGAAACAAAGTATGCATAATGCATGTAGTAAAAATGTAGAAAATTAAATAAAGGATTTGCAATCGATCTCACTTGACGTTGTTGATTAATAATAACGTAAAATCGTGATCAAGAATCTAGCATGCATATGAGCATCATTACATAAGAAAATTTGATTAATATACCATAGACAATGGTAGCATTCATTAATTATTATTACCATCCCATGCCAACAATAATGAGAATTTAAGGATACAAATAGAAGAAGCATACAAACAAGAAAAACAAAAGCCCTAACGTTTTTTCCTAGGAAAAATAAAAAAAATTAATCTTTCTTTTTATTCAACATTATATGGCAGCAAATGCTAGTGAACCGACGTGCAACATGAAATCATGCTATTGCAAAGATCGTTGGACCGGACCGGACTCCCCCATCAAACCACTGGCAACCACCACCTGCGCGGTGGTGCACAAGAAGTTTGACGGGGCGGCGGCGTGGTTCTTGAGTGCCTTCTCGGCTGCGTTCTTTGCCTCATTGGAACGGTTTTCTTGCATCAATATCGCCACCAAAGATGATCTCGATGACTGCAGTAGCTCGCCGTTGATTCCTGCCGCTGACGTCATTTCTCCGGCCGCTGACGTCATTTATACGGCTGACTGTGGGGAAGAAGAGGGTCATCATATTGTCGAGGCAAATAAGGATGTTGTTGTGCACGAGTCAAGTGAAAGCTCCGGTCATTCTTAATTCGGTAATAATTTAATCATTAATGCTAATAAACTTTAATAAAAACAATAATATACTATGTAGTCTATATCCCGGCCGATCGTTCCTAATGTTGTAAGAAATGCTGTTTAGTTGATTTAGACTTAATTTGTTTAGGTGAAGTCAAGATATTCTATACCATTGGTTTATTAGTTTGGGAATTATATGTATACTTACGCAGACAGACTACAACGGGAAAAAAATTCATAAACGAGAAATGTGAAGAGATTTTTTTTTTTTTTTTTTTTTTGAAAAGGTAAAATTTAATTAATGGAGTAAATTCCTTGATCTATATTCATAAATTTTAGGTGAATTTTGGTTTTTTCCTATAAACTTCGTAGTCCCTAAATACCTAAATTTTTTAAGTTTTGTGAAATTTACCTCGAATTCACTTTTCCGCAGTCGAATTGAGACACACATATGATCAGATTTTTAAGGAATTTTGTGAGTACCAATTTGTTTTAGATATCGTTGTTTAGGACTACCGACTGTATATGCTATATATGCTAAAATCCGAAGTCATGTGTGTCCCAATTTAGTCGGACTTGAGATAAATTTCAAAGAAATTATAAGTTCATGTATTTAGAGACTAATTTGTAATTTACATGAAAACCCAAAATTCATCTAAATTTATTTATGAATTAAATTGAAAATAATTAATCTAATTTATTTAAAAAAAACCCAGACATTTGACTCTAAATATACGCACATGGTAGATGCTCACAAATTTTGGACGCTTTTTTATCTTGTTGATCAATTTAAAAATCTGCATACGTACGAATTTACGATTTTATTAGGAGTTCATCATTTGCCACATCATTTCCAATTTCTTGTCCAAATTCTCGTTTTACAAAAAAATCATACAAAGTAAAAGATAAAAATAAAAATAAAAAAAAAATCATTTATTTGATGCAATTTTTAATTTGAGCTGTAAAATCAGAAAATATTCAAAACTTATGCATTAGTCCAAGCTTTTCTTTGTTTGAGAGTTAAAAATAAATAAATAAATAAATAAAAAAGGAAGCTTGTGTTTGTTTGGTTATTATGCATTAGTCCAAGCTAGTGTGTCCCTTTGTTTGTTTGGTTTTTATGAATTGGGGGATGGAGCTTTTGTAAAGTAAACCAATATGAAAAAGGGAGGATTACTATTGAAAGAGAGAAAAGTGCTTGACTAAATTTCCCAGACAGAAGTGGATCACGTTTTTCATTTACATGTGACAAATGTGGTCCGAACATACTTATTTGTTTGTGCCACCCATGTTGTTCATTTGTTATTCAACTATATAATAATTACTTTTAGAAAAACTCAATCCATATATATTGACTCGCGTTCAAAGTTGGCAGCCTTCTAATTTTTGGATTAATTAGCTCATAAAAGTCTTAATTTAAAGTTAACGAATTTTGATTAATATTCTTCCTTTTCTTTTATCTAAAAAAAGAAATCGTTAGAATTTCCTTTTATCTTTCTGCAAGACACATCAAAGCAATAACATTTTGTTGTAAAGAATTATTAAGGCAGATTGGATATATTCTAGAACTAATTTCATGTGAAGTAGTAATTTATTGTGTTTTCCTAGAGGTGGCCACGAACCGGAACCGGAACCGGGACTGGCGATTCTCGGTTTGACCTTAAGAGAATCGGAATCGAATCGCCAACCTCTTCAGTTTCAATTTCAAATCGAAACCGCCGGTTCGGTTTTGGTTCGAATTCTCAGTTTCGGATGTTTCAAATCAATAACGAGATTTTAATTATATGATGTATTTTTACATTTTTTGTTACCTTTTATTCTTTAATTGTAATTGATGCATTTATAATGTAATATTTAGGTGAATAAATATGTATTATGATATTAATATAGATAAAATGTAATAAAAATAGGAAAAACCAGAACCGAACCGACATCCAAGTGGTTCTATATTCCGAACTGGAATCGCCGGTTTCGATTCAGCAGTTCTTTTGGCCACCTCTATTCCTTTATGTAGATGGATGGGTTACCTAATCAGGGGCAGAGGGAGAGGGAGGTAGGGGGGTCACTGGACCCCTCTGGGATTTTATAAAAATTAGTGTATATATATAATATAGAGTGAAGACATGATTTAGTCACATGGATCCATAAAAATACAAAAGTTGCCAAGGAACTTAGTTTGTTCAAATAATAGCCAATTTTTGTTTTTTGGGACAATTTGCCCTTACTTTTGACCTTT
Organism: Schizonepeta tenuifolia; assembly: GCA_029490685.1. Classification (NCBI taxonomy): domain Eukaryota; kingdom Viridiplantae; phylum Streptophyta; class Magnoliopsida; order Lamiales; family Lamiaceae; genus Schizonepeta; species Schizonepeta tenuifolia. The sequence continues at coordinate 10,321,650 of CM055958.1, forward strand.
CTCACCTACATTCTCTCTCTTCTCTCATCTTTTATCTTCGGCAAGTTAAATTCGCAACAAGTTTTACCAGCGTACTACCATCTCACGGCGGCAGTTACGAATACGCAAATTCATATACCCATTGTACCACCGTCTGCTTCCCACTTTGCCACTGCACCGCCGCCCCCGTTACGACGGCAATTACGAATATACAAATTCTTACCCGGCGTACCACCGTTCGGTTTCCATTTCGCCACCGCCACCGTCACGGCGGCGGTTACGAATATGCAAATTCGTACCCGACGTAACACCGTCCACTTTCCATTTTACCACTGCCGTCACCACCACCACTGTCACGGCGGTAGTTACGAATTTACAAATTCGTACCCAGCATACTACCGTCCGCCTCTCACTTTGCCACCGTCACGGCCACTGCTGTCACCACCATCACGACGGCGGTTACGAATATGTAAATTCTTACCCGGCGTACCACCATTCGCAATCTATTTCACCACCGCCGCCACGACGACGATTACGAATTTAGAAATTCACACCCAGTGTACCACATTCTGTATCTAATTCCGCCATAGTTACCACTACCATCACAGCGGTGGGGTACGAAATGATAATTTCGTAACCGTGTTACCATGTCGTAGTTTGGTAAAATGTTACAAAATAACAATTTAGTATCAGAATGTATTTAGTGGCAATTGTTTGAAATGGTATTCTGTACGAAATGACAATTTCGTATCAGGGTTACCATGTCGTAGGCTGATACGGTGTTAGAAATGACAATTACATTTCGTTTTATCATTGTAAGAACTGGTACCCCATGTAACGAAATTTACATTTCGTAATAGCGTACTACGTTTTAGAAATGAATCTGACACGAAATATGCATTCGTACTATATAAATGTATAATTTCATACTGATTTTTGTGTGCACCAAGTACCGTGTTGAGTACCATTTACTTGAATTATTTTTTTACTACTTACTTTTGAATTAATTTTGAACATTTACATTGTATCTTGGTAAAATGTTACAAAATTATTCGTATCTGTACCATTATATCTTGCATGCATGTTGAATATTTCGTAACTGGTTGCAACTTTTTAAGCGGTACACGGTACAAAATCGACAATTTCGGACCGTGTTACCAATTTTGTAATATTGTAAATGGTTACGAATTGACCAAATTCGCATTACTACACCTGGTTTGTGTTATTTATTTCGTAACATTCACATCAATTATATTCGTAGTTATAATTGAATCACTAAACAAGAAAAAATAAAATAGTTCGCAAAATAACTAAAAAACAAGTCCATAAAAATCTGCAACAACAGTACATAACCTAAAACTGTTATCAACCAAACATATTTGGGTCTTGGCTTGTAACCTAAAAATATTATTTACAACATAATTCAAATACAAATATTTTTATCCTTCTTCACTCGCACCTCAAGCTTACTGAATAACTATTCAATTGTTATAACGATCGGCGGCATATGAATGCACTCTTTTGCTAAATTTCATACGACCTACCATAAAACAAATAATGAAACAAATTAGTATACGAAATGCAAAATAAAACACATAATGATACTCTGGTACGATATAGTTATTTTGTATCAAGAATATGTGATCACAAAAGGGCAAACCCATTACAAAATTATTATTTCGAAATGAGTTCCCAACACAAAAAAGGGGTAACCTAGTATGAAATTGTTATTTCATAACGGGTTACCAAGAAATAAAAGGGGTGACCCAGGTACGAATTTGTTATTTCGTAACAGGTTACCAACACACAAAAGGGTAAATCAAACAATTCGTACAAAAACCAACCACGAATGACCCTGAATCATGCGAGTAACCCATAAATTTCAACAAGTTCATGAATTCACGCACAAATTATCACGAAACAAGCTATATTTGTAGAATTCCAGCACAAATGCACAATAGCTGAAATGTTTATTATTATGAAATGCTTATTTCGTACTGGGTTACTACATCAGTACATGTAACCCAGTTACGTGATGATTATTTCGTACTGGATTGCCACATCACAACATGTTTTCATCACCAATGTTGCTACGAAATGAATAAATCGTAACGACTGTAAATTCGTAACCACGTATGAAGATATGTGAAAAACTAGATCTAAACACCTATTCCTCGAAATCATTCGGAAATCACCCCAAATACACCACGAATCACCTTAAATCATATGAAAACTTGTAAAACATAAACAAATCATTACGCCAATACGAAATTCAAAATAAAACATACAATGGTAACTATGGCACGAAATAGCTATTTCGTATCAAGAATAGAAGAACACAAAGGGGCAACACCATTACAAAATTGTTATTTTGAAACGGGTTCCTAACACACACAAAAAGATGACCCAGGTATGAAATTGTTATTTCGTAACGGGTTACCAACACACAAAAGGGTATATCAAACAATTCTTATGAGAAACCAAACACGAACTACCCTGAATCATGCGAGTAAACCCATAAATTTCAACAAGTTCACGAATTCACCCAAAAATTATCATGAAACATGTTATATCTGCAGAATTCTAGCAAAAATGCACAATGGGTAAAATATTTATTATTACGAAATGTTTATTTTGTACTAGGTTACCATATAACCCAGTTACGAAATGCTTATTTCGTATTGAGTTACTGCATTAAAACATGTGTTCATGGCCAACGTTGGTACTGAAGGTACGAAATAAATAAATCATAACGACTGTAAATTCGTAACTCCGTAAGAATACATGCGAAAATTAGATCTAAATACCAATACATCCAAATCGTCCGGAAATTACCCAAAATACACCATGAATCACCAGAAATCATATGAAAACTTATAAATCATAAAAAAACAAACACGAAAATATCATTAATTCCAACTAGATCTAGATTTTTTTAGAGAGAGGGAGAGAGAATAAAGAGGAAAAACCAAGAGAGAGATGGAGAGAGAAAAGAGAGACTCTAACCATGAATTCATGTATAATACTTCAAGCACCACGGTTAGTTTGTGTGGGCAGCAGCGGTGACGATGTTTTGTGCGAGATTTTGAATTATTTAGAGAGAAAAGGAGAAGAAATCAAGAGGGAGATGAATGGGTAAATGATGGAATAGGTGGTGGATGAAGCGACGACGATTGCACAGCGGAATGAAGGCGACGACGGTGGTTGTGCAAGACAGCGGCGGCGGGCGACGACAGCGATTTTTCCGGCGATAAAAAAAGAGAAAGTGAGTTACGTAATGAAGAAGAATGAGAAGAGAGAGGAGATTTGTGGTTTGATGAAAAGCAGGAAAGAGACTAATAAGGTTGATGGATTTGGTTAAAAGGAAGGGTTAAAGAGTCCTAAAATGTAAAACAATAATTATATTTGGATATACTATGTCTGGACATACATGTTTGAATTAGGAAAATCATTGTCCGGTTGCCTTCAAAATTTCTTTCCTACTCAGACCCCCTTCCGAAATATCGATCTCACGCACACCCGCTCCCAAATTTTACTCTTATCCACACCCAAGTTCTAAACTTGTGAATTTAAATTGGGATGAAACATTATAATTAAAATTTAAAAAGTGTATGTTTATTAATAACCAAAGTATCGAAACTATGAAATTAAATTATTAGTTAAAAAATTCCACCAAATCCGTGTTTTTACCATTTTATGTCTGGACATAGTATGTCCTAATAGCACTACCCTTTTAAGAAGAAATTGCAAGTTCTTATTTCAAGAAATACATAAAAATAGAAGAATTAAGCTAATTTTCAAGTCCCACTTATCTTTCCATTAATTTATATACTTTCTATTTTCCTTTTCATTCTTTTGTGTATTTCAAATTCCTTTTTAATTATCATTTTTCTTTGAAGTGGTATGCTTAATTTTATACTCGGGAAGAAGTTAGGTCTTAAATTTGTTGTAGATTTATAGTGTGAATTAATACTTAAGATGTGTACATTGATAATTGTATTATATTGTGATAACAATTATATCTTCGGAATATTAATATTAATGCGTACAAGAAAAATAAATATAGTTTTAAGCTCTATGTAATTTAAAACAGTGGATAAGTGACCTTTTTTATACCTACATATTGCATAGAATAAAGTAAAGTAAATTTTGTTTTAAGTAGATGAGTAGATATTTTTTTATGAAAAAAAAAGTAAATAAATTTGATAGTTAGCACAATTTTTGAGTAAATTATGAGATAGAACACTAATTTGTGGCAAAAATAAAAATAAAAATTAGCGATCCAAAACACTTACTTGAGGACATAATGAATATTAATTAATTGGACCCCTGACAACAATTCCTAGCTCCATCACTGTGTTGTACATTATTCATCAGCGTCTTAAATTTTAAGATAGATAATTTCGATAAGGTCGTTACTTTATTTACTTACCAACACTTAACGATAGACAATATGCGTCTATAATGTTTCCAATTTTTTCAAGTAGTGGAATGCAAATTCTGCAAACATTCTTGACAAAACCATCATTCTACAACTACTGACCGGTAGAAAAATAACGGAGCAATCTAGTTAGTGGTGTTAAAAAATATTTATTGGTTTATTTGTAAATATATATCGTGTTAAATATGGGCAAAGTAATAATATTTTAATATACATTGGAGTGATCATTGGAGTGATCTAGATAATTAAACAGAGTAGACGAATTAATTTTTAAGGATTTCATCGTCGTCTTTTATCTCAAAATGCTCAAAGTGTATTTGTGAATAGTAACTACCAGCGGCTTAAAGAAAAGAACAGGAAAATAATACTGCTAGCCAGTAGTATTAAACTGAGTTGTCTCCTTAATAAAGAGTTGCCAAGTAGAGTAGTATAAATTAAATTACCAAAGTCTTAAAAAGGCGAGTTAGGTTAAGATAAAGAATATTCTAGGGTTGATTTTAGGCGGGACAAATTATCATCATTGTCATCTATCGATCGATGTTGATGTTCTGTTTATAGAATCTAATCACAATAAACTTTATTTTTAAAATTTTATTTTTTATTATTTTGGAAGGGGAAAATCAAAGTTACGTGTTAAGCATTCATTACGTCAAGGAAATTATTAGTATTACCTACCGACGAAAAACTAGGTCTAAATCGAATCCCGTCACCTGGGAGGAGCAGTTTTAATTTCTTAATTATTAATTTCATTTTTCTTCAAAAACAATAATTAATTTCAATTTTTCTAATTAGGGATAAAAAGCTAAAGGCAAAGGGAGGGCAAAAAAGATGGAGCGAAGTAGAAGGCATGTGTTTGATTTTTTTGGGTTGTCGGCCTCGTGCTAACCATTTAAATTCGATCATCATAAAGTTTAGGGTTAGTTTCTGTTTTAAATTTTTAATTAAGGTCCGTGACATGCTAATTGGTTTGTTCCGCCTAATTAAGGACTCTCGATCAGCAAAAGGATAAATATACAAGTTAATTCTTACTATTTTTTTCTTCTCTTTTTCAAGAGGGAAAACAAAGTAGAAGAACATGCAATTTTAAAAGAAGTCTACACTAGGATGTGTTGGTTGTGTGGAACATGCATGATGAACATTATTTAAATATTTATAATGAAAATTTAATTTAATAGTGTCCCTAGCAAGAAGTAGTCACATTGTGACAATTCGGTGAATAATTCATGTATTTTATATATATATATATATTTTAATATTTTCACTATTTGATTTAATCACACTCCTAACAGTACTAACTTGATCAGGTGTACTTCCAGTCTTTCAAATACCGACTGGATACCAATATTAGTTAATTAGCTTCGATTATAATTACAATATGTAGTTTCTAGTAAAAATAATGGAGTTGATTAGTCTATAAGTAACTTTCATAATACAGTAAAACCTCTATTAATTCATATCTTTGAGACTAAAAAGTTTATTCTTAAATAGAGTTTATTCTTAAGTAGAGGTGGAAAATGATTTTTTGTTTTTCAATTTCAAAGTGCATGTGAAATATATATATATACAACAATCATCAAATACATATGTACCTAGAATAGTTTTAACAAAAATAATATTGTACATGTATGCATATATTTTGGGTGATAACAAAAAGTTTCATGTGAGGAAATTTTATTCATGCTCGACAAATTGAAAATATTATGGGTTGAATAAGCATGTGACATGTAGACGAGCAAATTAAATTCACAAAAAGTTAAAGGATGTGGTTACAAGGCAAAAGATTAAGTCATTGTCACATAAAATCTTAGATAAGTATAATAAATCAACTTAAATCTACTTTAACAAGATATATACTATTATTTATTCTTAAATGGAGATGTGAGACTTGCAAAAAATGAATTATGTCCACGTAGAATTTATTCTTATTTATAATTGGTCTCGAGTTGAGACCATAAATTTATTTTTCTAAATAGAGTATTTCTTAATAAAATATTCCTTTATAAAGATATTAGTGTAGGTTTGAAATTAATATGGTATAGTTGTAAACATAAAAAAAATTAAAAAATGAAATAAAATAGGAGTGATCTAGAATAAAGCCGTAAATATAGGCATATAGTGTTTTTTTGTTAGTCGAATAGAGAGGGGGGCCATGGAAGAAGCGATGGTTCGAATAAGTTGGCCGGCTGTCTCTCTCTAGTCAGTTTCACATTTATTTTCACAAACAATTTTCTATTTCGACTGCAATCTCCCATTTGCACCAGCTATAAATTAATTTGGATCATTAATCTCGTTCAGTTTGATAAAAGATAAGGGTTCATTATTGAAACTTATACTTAGGTGTGTTCACTTTAGTGTATAAATTTATACCTCTAAATAGAGGGATAATATTATAAGGTGTAAATTTATACTTTATTGTGGGGACCACAAGTTTTATGAGTATCTTGTTTGGTTGGAGGGATAATATATTTATTTATACTCTCAAGGGGAGACCATAATGTTTATATCTTGTTCACTTGAGATGAAATTGATGGATAAAGAAAGAAATATCTAAAATATATGGGAGGTATAATATTATACCTATATTTTGGAGATATAAATTTATACTCCGGGCAAGGTAAAATGGGCAGCCCAGAAATTTATACCTCCTGCCCGAATTTTTCTTAAATTGCAACTAAACAAGATATAAGAGAATAAAATAATATTATACTACTACCTTCTTTTACCTCCTTTTACCTCCTTGTACCTCCAAGTGAACACACACCCTTAATTTATAAATTATTAGTTTCGGTCTTACCTAAAAAATGTTAATTTTAACCTACTATTTTGTTATTATTAAGCTTTTTCTTGGAATAAGTAAAACTAAAGTAATAGTATAAGTTATTTTTTACAAGAAAATAAGTTAGACAGAATCTCCTGTGCAGATTCTGCACGGTGCAGATCTGCCCGACCCGATCCCCTTTCACCAGTTTTTTATTTTTATTTTTATTTTTATTTTTGTTTTGTTTTTATAATTTTCCAGTTTTCTTTTTTTTTTAATTTCAGCTTTTTTTTATCCATTTTTTTGTTTGCAGCTTTTTCTATGGTCAAGATTCTAGCGAGGGAGCCGAAGGTCTCTGAGCGAGCCGAAAAAATTCAAATTGTTGCCCGCCGATTATCCTTATTTTAGTAATTGGAGCGAAAGCGGAGCCGTAAAATCAGAGCCGAAGGCTCTATCGGAAAAAAAATCTGGAATTTAAAAAAAAAATCTAAAAAAAGAAGGGTACGTGAAGCCCACGCGCGGCGCATGGACCTCACAAACGGGTCGGGCAGGGCGCGTGGACGGGACGGGGCGGGCACCATTTCCACGGTGCAGACGTCTGCACCAGAGACCTGGTCAGTAAGTTAAGGTGTTAAATAGTGGCATATCAAAGAATGTGATAGCAATGATCTCAGTCAGTTATTGACATACACATAAAAAAAGAATACAATTAAGGTCAAAACTCAAATGAGTGGTGTCTAGTAAATTAATTAGGTGTATAATGATTTTATGCTCTATCAGTGATGATGCCATATGCAAAGACTTGTTTGGTTTACTACTATTAATGTGTTATTTATGCACATGTCTTAGCACTATACATAGTATAACCTACGTGTCATCCATCCTCTGCTTCATTAAAATTTGTCTACGAACTAGGACTCTCACCGCCCTACTTATTCAATTTTTTTCACAAAAATATGTCATATTTTACATTTTTCACTCATGTCAAGTGCTCCTTCCGTCCCACATTATTTGTCTCACTTTCTATTTTGAGCATCCTATACTACTTATTTCACATTTTATTTAAGGAAATAATTAAGAAATCTCTTTATTCACTTTATATCACTTCAAAACCACTTTATATCACTTTATGTCACATCAAAAATATTTTATATCACTTTATCAATTAAAAAATATTTTATATCACTTTATTAACTATACTAACTACACCTTTTATATCTAATCTCTTTTTTCTTAATCTCAGTACCGAAAGCAAATTAGACAAGCAACGTGGGACGGAGGGAGTAGTAAAAACTTACAATAAATTTCACTCCCATTTTATTTTTTGCACTCATAATATTTAGGACCCTTATTTTACTTCATAATAACTTTAACTTCATTTCACGGTTTTTACTCATAATAAATAAAACCCTTATTTCATTCTCAATAATTTTAACTTTCAATCCACTTCTTTCACTTTCAATAGTGAAACCTTAACTCTATTCGCAATAACTTTGTCAAATATCTTGAAGTACGTGCCGAACACTTACAATAGTTTATATTTAAGATTTAGATCTTGATTAATATTTCGAGTGGAATACACCGCCAATTATTTTTTGCCCAATATGACATATACAAAATTTGAGCTGCACATAATATTTTTATCGCCAAATAAGTGTACGATGCAGTCAAATTTGTATATTAAGAGAATAAAGAAATTTATAGTATTTTTATCCGTAATATAAATATAGAGAATTAAATAATTACATGAGTAAGCATATAAAAATACTGCAAAGTTATTACTCATGTAATCAAATACTGCAAAGTTATAAAAATACTGCAAAGTTATTACTCATGTAATTATTTAATTCTCTATATTTATATTACGGATAAAAATACTATAAATTTCTTTATAGTGTACAATCAAATGAGAGGAGAAATAGAAAGGGTGTCTGTGGCATAAACTGATTTCTCATAACATTGCACTTCCAAAGCGCATCTTTAATACTTGGCTTGCAGTGTTGGGGAGACTATCGGCATTTGAAAACCTGCTGAAGCTTGGAATTATTGTAGATCCCATGCAACAGTGAGAATGAGACAATTGAACATTTGTTTTTTTGGATGTGCTTATTCTGCTCAAATTTGGAAGGAATCATCTGAATGGGGAGGAATTAGTAGAGAGCACCAAGGGTGGGAAGAAGAGAAGCTTTATCTGAACACACAATGCCATGGAAAGAAGGGAAGCAGAAGTTGTAACGAGTAATGTTGTCAGTTGCTGTGTACAAAGTTTGGAAGGAGAGAGAATGGACGATGATTTCAGGACAAGCTTCTTGATCCTAGTGCTTTGATTAGAGTGTGTAAGATTCAAATTTCTATTTATTGTAGGAAAGATCTTCGATTAGCTAGCATGTTGGCTAATTAGTTTGATTATCTTTTGAGATTGTTTGGTTGAAGATTTATGTACTTTGCATGATTACTTGATAATAAAATAATTATTTATTAAAAAATAAGCGTATAATAAAACATTTAAGCATCTTTTAAAAAAATCAAATTAGAGTATTTAAATATAGATTTCATTTTAACAATTATTATTATTATTATTATTATTATTATTATCCAAAAAGAGTTGAATATTTGTTGTGACCGACATAATATTCGACCATCCTGAGGTGGGTAAATAAGCAGCGGGGATTCACGTAAGCAACTTTCCCCAAGTATTGGCCCTATAAAATAGTCGGAGCAGCAGAGACCGACACGTGTCGAGAAGAATCCTACATGTCTTATTTCTTCATGACTAAGCTTAAGGTGGGTTCCACAGGCTGATGTAAGCCCCCATTCTCCTTTGAAAAGCCAGCACCTGTCCCACCCCCCACCGGTCCACCACTAGTGCCGCCTGACTCAAAAGTTGCCGACTGGAATGACCAAAATGCCCCCGCGTGGTCCCACCTAACTACCCATAGTTTTGCCCTTAAATACCGCTCTCATCTCCTTCTATTCTTCCCTTTTCCTCTCCTCTCTCTCTCCCTCCCAAAAACAGAATTCCGGCCATGTTGTCCACTTTCCCGGCTACTTTCTCTGCCGATTCCCTCCTCGGAAACCCCTTCCCGGTTTTCGAACCCGGTTTCCCACCTTGGGACAACCATGAGCCGTCATTCCTCTTTCATTCACAAGAGGAACCGGCGGTTTTCAGCCAACAACTCTCCCACGAACCGATCAGTTCCAACTCCGGTTCGGACGCCCAAAACCCGACCCCGAGTTCCGGTTCGGATGATTCGAACCGGAACGAAGTAAAGACGACAAACTCCGGTTCTGGTTCTGACGATCAGAGCCGGAATAATTTAAAAAACAAACGGTCCGGTTGTGATGAGACTAGTCGGTTAGGGTGCGTGGTAGAGGAACGAAAGCGTAGGCGTATGATGTCGAACCGGGAGTCGGCGCGACGCTCCCGCATGCGTAAACAGAAACACTTGGAGAACCTGAGGAACCAAGCGAACCGGCTTAAGCTCGGGAACCGGGAACAAATGAACCGGCTCCGGTTGATTGTTTGCCAAACTCAGCTTTTCAGCCGCGAAAATGAATGCCTCCGGTCCGAGGCGGCGGTGCTCCGCCAAAGACTGTGGGACATTCGCCAAGTACTGGTTGTCCGCCAGCTTCAGCAGATTTTGAATCCCATGCCCATGCAAATTAATCATTCCACTCCATAAATAAGGAGCTAATTAATTGATCATTATAAATTGCTACAAATTATCTAGCACATGAAGAAGCACTATTAAATATGCATTCATCATCATCATCTCTCTCTCTCTCCCCCTCTCCCCTCTAGTGCATGCATAAAAATTATAGTATATAGCTAGCTAGTATGAGTAGAGCTAGAAAAGTAGGAACGATTTCGGAATTGGTTACTTCTGTTTATTTGAAGACGGAATTGAACCAGCTTGAGTACATTATTTTGTAACTAAGGGAGTCACTAGAGTTTGTGTTATCTTTTAAATTTAATATTTTATAAATATTGCTACAAGTTTTAAAAGCCGTTGTGTCCAAATGCAGCTACGACCCTACGTGCAACATTTGTTTTAATTTTCTCTTCCATTCTTCAGTTGTCCAAATTCTTCTCTTTCACATCTCGATTAATGATTATATTATTCAAAGTATCGCGTCGTAAAAGTGACATGCAATAACACTTGCTATTATTTTTTGAAGCGATGATTTGTATAAAATATTAATTAATCGCGAATCGTAGAATAAAGCAAAAGCCATCTAATTACTGGCGTCCTCACGTTGCAAAGGCATATACGTTAACATAATCGCGTTATAATGTCAATTGCAATTAAGCTATTGATGTGAGCTATTCTGATTAATTATTATAATTAATGTAATACTTCTATTAATTATGTAGGGATTGTATGCTGTGTTTTGTGTTGGTAGGTCTAATGTCACACTCGTTGGCATGATTTACAATCAGAAAATATGCCTGCTTGCAACTTTATTTATTCTGGTAAAAGGACTTTTGCTTACAACATTGATTGATGGAGAAAACACTAAAAAACAAGAATTTGGTGATTTTCTATTTCTCGGCTTTTTCTACAAGTGTAAAGAGATCTTTATTCGATTTGAAATATTGACGAATATATCTCTAAAATAATAATAAAATTAAAAATCCGTTAAGAGTAGAATGGAATTTCCTAAGGATTAAAAAACCTAGCTTTATAATTTTCAACACAATCTTCTTTCAAGACTTCTCGTTACGCAACTGTTAGTTGCCGGCTAAGCGAACAGTGCAACTGATACATACCAGTTCATTGTATATTTTTCTTATACTTTTTAATTATCAATCTCATCATCACAAGTATGCTTTGTAATCCTATTTTTATTATTATTTTTATAATAAGTGAAAATTTACACTATTTAGAGATATATACAATTGCTTTTTTTAGGGTAAATATACCCAAATTAGTAACGATATTTTCAAAAATGTGTACTACATTTTAAATTTTAATACTTAATAATTGAGTCCCTCAGAAAAAAAATACCTAATGATTGAGTTTGTTTACTTTTCAATTATATGCTTAACTTATTTTCCGGCATCAAAACGTTTAATTGATAAAAACATTCCAAATCTGGTTCAGTCAAGAGTTGGTCCATCCTAGATTTGAATATAAACTCGGCTTAATAGATATTGTTGTCCATATTTTCAGTTAAAATGCTTTTATATGAGATAGTTTCTGGTGAGACGCGTTCCCGACTTTTTTTTTTTTTTTAAGTCCATATGCACATCACTTAATATTTATATGCACACTACTTAATGTTCATATGCACACCAACTTTTCTAGTTTTTTTTTTCAACTTTTTTTTTTGGTGGAGCCTTCGGCTCCGAGTTTACGGCTTCGCCTTCGCTCTAATTACTAATATAAGGATAACTGTCGGGCAACAATTTGGACTTTTTCGGCTCGCTCCGAGGCCTTCGGCTCCCCTCGCTCGAATCTTGACCAAAGAAGAAGCGGCAAACAAAACAACGAAGAGGCAAAAAAAAAAAGAGGGCAAAATAAATTTGGAAATTTAAAAAACAAAAATCGAAAATTAGTTGTGTATATGGAAATACAATGTGGTGCATATGGGTTAACATGTTTGTGCATGCGGATACACTTTGAAGTGCATATGACATGACTAAAAAAACAAGTGAAAGAAGGTTGTGCATATGAACATAAAGTGCAGTGCATATGAATATATGGACATATGGTGATGTGCATATGGACTTATTGCCAAAAAAAAATTGAAAAAAAAGTCAACAGTTAACCGGGTCAACCCGGATCCGGACCGGGTCAAACAGTTTCCTTTTGTTTTGTACAATTACTATATGTCTTATATGACGTTGAATTTAAATCTTATTTTAATTGAAAATTACACTGCATATTCTGTCACATTAATTTAAACACATATATGTGTAAAATTATGATCCCTTCGAACGAAAAGATATAACATGACCAGAAATAGAAAATTATGTGAAATTCATATAAAGCAAAATATGCTGATATTATATATACTAGCAAAAGATCCCACGTTAACCACTATCTTATTGTAATAATCTCAGTCCACAATAGAAAGAGAGACCAAATTTTGGAAAATTCAAAATGTTGGACTAAGAATCAATCAGAGACGGCGAATGTGATGCTTTTATGTTAACAAACAAGAAGTCCAATTAAAGATATCAACGCATCAAATTCCACTTCTTTTTTTAATTACATATTCATTCAATATACTTCGTTTGTTTTTTACAAAGTTCAGATAAGACTGAAGGTTTAATCTTTTAATAATAACATCTGATGGACACTTTATGATTCTAAAAACAACTAGAGTCTGCTATATACGGCATACTCCATTACTCCCTCTATCCCGTTCATTTTGTCTGCTTATTTCTTAAATTAACGTCACGCTCATTTTGTCTATGTTTAAATAAAGAAAGAATTTATTTAACCATCAAAACACTTTAAAAATAGTAAAATTTACTCACTTTCTACTTTTGTTTACCCTTTGTTCATAGTCCACGTGGCCACAATTTAATCTCGCCAGTTCAAGGGGGTACATGTCACAGTTTAATCTCTCCAATACGTCGAGCCTCATATAATTTATTATGATTTATATGTTATTATACATAAATAAAATCCCATCAAGACGTCGTGAAATTGACCCCTAAGATGCTCACATCACTTCCATATATGACTGCTTTAATTACTAAAGTATTGGTCATTTAAGTATGGCTAAATAATTAATTAGTCGATTTGTGGGTAACTAAATACAGGTATTTATGTGCAGATGCGACGGATATTCCCCTCATATGTGGTCGTTGATTGGCTTTATCAACAATATCTGTTAATAAAAGGTAACACTTTGTAAAGGATATATTGTGGTTATTGTTATACGTACAGTTTTATATTTTATATTTTATTATTAGACTTCTATATTTGCAATAGTTAAGAGTCGTAACACGATGGTTTTCATAGAATATGATAATTTAAATCTACAATATTTAATTACATATACACGTTTAATTTAGAAATTCACTTATGATCATTTATCCCAAATTTTAGTCCTCATTTCTCACTGTCACTGGTGTCTCACTTTCGATTTCTGTCTATTCTAATTTCTTCATTAAATTAAAATTTATTATATTTTATTTAATTTTATACTATAAAGTAAGGTTGATTATATCCAATAAGTGTATATATCATTACTTCATATTAGTATTTAATTTTAGGTTTGATCATTTCGTAATTAGAGTACATATACAATTTCTTAAAATTTACTCCGCCCATGAGTGCAGGTTTAAAGTAGGTAGATGTGTGGAGTAGATTATTATACCCCTTACCTTTCATATTGAAAAGTAGGTAGATGTATTGAGTTGAGTAATAAAGTTGTGGGCCAAAGGTTTATTTTTATGTAAATATTGAAATGGAATGAGATTAGAAAAGTAAAGAACGTATAAATGAAAAAACTATAATTTTCGTGAACAGACCAAAATGAAAATCTGACCATAATTTTCGTGGATGAAGGTTGTAAGTTTTAGCAAAAAAAATTAATTAATTATAATTCATTATATGATAACAAACTTATTATATAAAATAAATATTATTAAATGAAAACATACTCCCTCCGTCCCGTTCATTTTAGCTCATTTCTTTTCGGCACGGAGACTAAGAATAAGTGAATTAGATGAGAATGTATTTAGTTGTTAATGATAAAGTGGTTTTGAGTGCATTTTCACTGTTTTTTAAAGCTGACTATTGTACAAATAATAATTAAAAACTAAAATATTGTTCATAAATGTAAAATTGAGTGAGTTAGTAAGTTTAATTTTTACCAAAAAAGACTCAAACCAAGTTGAGTAGGACGTCTCGAAAGGAAAACAAGTCAAGTTAAATTAGACAGAGGAAGTATTAATAATTTTAAACAAAATACAATAATGTTGTATGTTGAATATCAACCAACACTCAAAAGAACTTTAAGCTGACCGACATCACTCGATATTTATGGGTCCAATCAAGGGCTAAATAAATACAAAAACAACCATTGTTGGGTCATTGAAGCCAAGCTAAAGGTTCACTATAATTACTACCACTGTTCAATGTCAAGTTTATTTAGGTTTGATTGAATTTTCGTATAAAAACGAATCAAATTTTATAGACATGTGTATCATATTCAACGTATAAACATCTTCATTTCTTCGGATTGAAGTCATAAAAGAGACATGATCTAGACTTCTTTAAGGAGAATCCTAAACAGATACTATATATAATCTTCAATTCATACGAAAAGCATATAGCATATTACATTTGCATGTGTATGTGTTGCATATTTCTTACAAATCTCCACGTGTCGCATTTCAAACGCATGCATATAGGACAACTCTATTTTAGATTTTGGTGAAACATCATCCAAGACTTCAAGATCTTGGTCACTTTATACAGAAAAATATCTATCCCCTCTGAAAATTCTATTACTCTCTTTTCTTCTTTATCCAAGAAAAAATGGACCACGATCTTTTTCTTATTTAATAAGGCTTAGAAATTGCTGACAAACTATCTACTTAAATATCAATATTAAATTAAAAACTTACGCCTACATAAATTTAATACTTGTTTTTCTTATCTTGCAAACAAAATCGTGTCAGCACATGAACTCTGAAAAAAGAAAAATAAATTGTTATACATATGATTAACATTTCGATTAATTAGAGCTGCTTGTACGGAAATCCCTCTCTAGGCGTACGTTAGTGAAACTGTTACTGTGCGCCGCTGGCATTGCTTGGGGAAGAGGACGACCGAAGAAGACACTTGCAGCTGAGCAAACATCGGGGAAAGGTCAGGGAAATGGATCAACGGAGAAACACCGGTAGAATCAATCAAACCAGAGCGTGGATAATAGCATGACGAAGATGAAAACCAATAGCACAGTAAGTTGTGGAGATCTGACTGAATCTTCAGCTATGGCTAGCGCTCGTGGAAAACAAAGTCGGGAAGTGAATATTCAACGCAATCCCGAGCCAGATATGGTTCTTATTGAGGAAATTGCAGATGGTACAGACTCTTCTTCAACCTCAAGCGACAATTCTGAGCTAAAACCATGACAAAATCGCAAAGGTATGAAGCTAAACTTTGTGCCTCCTACTCTTAAGGATGGGATTCTGGTTGCTTGTCTTGAGAAGAAAGATACTAATGTTGAGATTGCAAAATGGGAAAATGCCTTCATCTTGTATGTAGTAGGCAACTCACCATCAATTAAGTATTTGAGCACGTATCTTGAGAAGCAATGTTGTGTTGAAACCCCTGAGATCTTCTATCATCAGGAAGGGTATTTCATTATGAGATTTCAGAACAAAGATGATAGGAATGTTGTATTGTATGAGGGCCCTCACACCATAGCTAATCGGCCAATTATAGTTAAAGCATGGAAGCTGGAGTTTTACTTTGAAAAGGAGATTCTCAAGGTGGTTCCATTATGGATTCAGCTTCCTAATTTGCCTCTTGTGAAAATCCATAAAAATGCACACTTTCACATTGTAAAAATGAAAAATACACACTAGTCTTGAAAACAATGAATTTTACACACTTTTGATTATTTCAAATATAATATGCCATCATATCATCCCCTTTATATCACATCTCTTACACATGTGTAAGAGATGTGATATAAAGTAATTGACAAGTATGGTTGTGCGTGCAATCAGCAATAATTTAGGGTTAATTATGTGATTATTTGACAATCATTAGACAATAATTATGTAATTTAATTATTTTATATCAAAGATATACGGATTAAGTAGCGTACTAAATTCAGTCGAAAAATTATGAATCGGCATTAAACCAACCTAAATGTAGATCTCGCTCGGATAGAAGCAAATCTCGATCGACACGTGTCAAATCCTGCTCAAGCGGGATTTGACACGTGTCGAGTGGAATTTGCTTATGTCCGAGCGGAAAATGGCAGAAAAGTTGGTCAATGTACAGAATGATGGCTGGCTGGTGCCTGGCATGAATTACTTGCTTGTGCAGACATGAGACATAACTGAAGTTGATTTATGTATGTAGAAATAAATTCACCACAGGGAAAATGTACAATATTCACGTGAAATGCGGAAAAAAATCTGTATAACATTCACAAGTCTATATATTTCATTATTCACATGCCTCTTTTACACACTCACAATAACAACTTTTGAAATTCATCACATTCGAAAGTGGAAAACAAGCTTTGACAACAACATCAGTTGAGGTATTTTTTCGACCTTGTAATTTTCCTCTCGTGTCCGCATAATTTTTATTGTACGTGATAAATTAGAAAATGAGACTCTTTAATATTCAAAATATTGAAATTTATATGAATGAGTATAGATTACATAGCAAGTGGTAGATTTTATTCCGAATATTGAAATTTATTATTTCCAAATATGAGTATCAACCATTTCACACTCGAGAGGAGGTATTTCCCGCTCCTTTTCCAATGTCACGCTCAAGCGGGATTTAGGTCTGCCGAGAGGAATTTTGTATATTAGGACTCAAAAAAATTCTAGAATTTCATTTTATGCATTTCCCGCTCGAACCATTACATTTCCCGCTAGGAAATTTTAATCCCGCTCGATGGGGAAATTGATGTGGTTGGCGAGCGGGATTTGTCACTGTTGTGCTATTTTTATTAATTGTTATGTGTTTGTACTTCTATGTAGATGGATCACTATTTTATTCAAATACGGAGGAATATGATCTGGTTGTACGTACTCGGGCGGATATGAATTCGTAGATGTCGAAAGAAATCTCATCAGCCTGAGATACACCATCGATTGTCAATTGAGTGCAAATTCCTTCAGCACACAGTACGAGTTGCATTATCTGTCGAAGAATCAGAGAGGACGTACTGTAAAGTGCCCATTAAGCACTGATGTTGAATTTTATGAGTTGTACGCAACGTAGCCAGAAGCAACTGTGTACGTGACTCACCAATACACGAACGTATACGTGCCTGAGTTTGATGGTGATTATTATGAACAAATTGATCGTATCCAAAGACAAATGCTTTCCTCCACTTTTACTAATGATGCATACTCCGCTGGGGGTAATTATGCATCGACATCCACACATTATTTCGGATCCACATCGACTCAAGTTCCAGAGACAGCAGATGGTTCTGGCAATGCTGAAGATGCAGATGGTGATGACGATGATTAAGAGGCAGATGGTGATGACGAAGATCAAGAGGTAGTTGTTCTTCAGGATAAAGAATATGAGCTGGAAACCGACAGTGATGCGTCGGAAGAGATGGCAGAAGACACCATGATAGAGTCAACTATGTTGGAGCGTGAAGCATGGATTCGCGGTGAAGAGATGACGAAACCGCTGATCTAGGCAGTTGGTTAGTTCCAGTGATTCCCGTGAATGCAACGAATTCAATCATTGTACGTGAAAATGGCCCGCTAGAAGATGGTGATTTATCTGTTGGTTCTATTTTTGAAAGTAAAGCATCTCTAAATGTGGCAGCAGGCTTGTGGCACATGGAGATTGGAGCATAATACAAATGTGATGGCTCTGATAAAAAATGTCTCAGATGGATATGCAGGCGTATGGAATATTATCCGTTCGAGCTCAAAGCATCATCAAGTGGCAGATCACAAGCTTGGAGAATTACCCAGTTTACGGGCGATCACGCATGCACACGCCATCTAGGACGTGTTGGTAGTAAAAAAGTTCACATGAATGTGATTGCAGCCTACGTTGTTCGGAAAATACGAAGGGAGTGTAAAATAATAGAGCGAAAGGCCATTATGGAAGAGGTGCAAAGCGAATTTGAGTTCACTATTCGTTATGATTTGGCCCTGCGAGCACGACATGCAGCGATAGAGAGCATATACAGGGGATATGTTAATTCATTCCGGATGTTGTCAGGCTATCTGCACATGCTAATGGAATGGAATCCAGGTACATTTACTGATTTGCAAGTTGGTATTGATGGGAAGTTCGAACACTTGTTTGTAGCTTTCGGCGCTTGTAGGTTTGCGTATCCACTGAATATGAGGCATGTGATTGCAATTGATAGCACTCATTTAAAGGGTAAGAATAGAGGTATCTTGTTTGTCGCTGTCACTAAGGTTGCCAACGAGCATACCTTTTCTCTAGCGATTGGCGTTGGCCCTATCGAGAATGATATATCTTGGAAGTGGTTCCTCAGCCGATTTAGAATTGCAAATGGAGAATTGAATGATACATTAATTGTATCTGATGCCCATCCCTCGATCGATAACGCTGTCTAAGAGGTTTTTCCGAATGCAGTTCATGGTTTATGCTACTATCACTTGCTACAGAAGATTAACCGTTACGGAAAAACAGTTACCACTTGTTTTAAAAAAACTGTATTTGCATATCGCCGAGCAATTTTTGATAAAGCAATGACCATCATCCGCCGGGAGAGCGAAGCTGCTTACCAGAATTCATCTTCCTTAATGAAAATACAACTGTGTTTATATTTATATTTTGAATGTTAAATTGCAGGAAAAATGATGACCAAATATACGATTATGTTCAGTGGTACTACACACGAGAAGTTTGGAGCGAAGTATATCAAAATCCTATAAATCTTGTTCCTCACATTGAAGAATGGAGTACTCCAATAGAAGTGGATAATATATTGGTCTTGCCTCCAAAGATCACTACTCTACCGGGTCGCCCAAGACTGACCCGACGTTGAGCTCCCACAGAAAGCCAAACACGTAAGAGATGTAGTGTGTGTCATGAATATGGACATACTCGTAGAATGCATAATCGACATCTAGGATGAAAAATATGATTGTAATAATGCAGGGTGTTTTGTAATCAGTCGAAAATATATTTCAAAATCCTATAAATAATAGATCACTAGACATTGTTAACAATAATGCCTAGGGATATTATTGAATTAATATAAAGTCTAAGTCAACATATTTTAA
Source organism: Schizonepeta tenuifolia (assembly GCA_029490685.1). Lineage (NCBI taxonomy): Eukaryota > Viridiplantae > Streptophyta > Magnoliopsida > Lamiales > Lamiaceae > Schizonepeta > Schizonepeta tenuifolia. Next base: position 10,341,774 of record CM055958.1, read on the forward strand.
AAAAGAAGTACATCAAATAATATATCACGGGGCATTACTAAATTGCGTACCCCTCCGCCTAGCAAACTCCTGCCTATCCCACTCTGTCGGTTGATGACACTAACCATATATAATGGTTGCCGCCCTCTTCCGATACTGATTTACGTGTGTGTTGCCCCATGTAATGGAGGGTGAACCACTGATCAATCGCTCAACGGTCATAAGTGCAAATAGACCACAACTAACACTGTCGCGTTGCTTGAATTGATCTACCTTGTCAATGACTTTGAGTGTCAATGGCCTTTCATCGTAGGTCGCTCCAATTGTGTTATGCCTCCAGTAAAATGAGCATGTACAAACTCGAGTCCAAAGCTTTAGAAGTGGCGCTAATTGTTCTAATCGCCCAATTTATACTCTTCTTTCAACGCTGAAGTACATGGAGTCGTAGAGCTCAGCAGTCCACTTCTTCATATCGATCCGGACCACTACAAAATGGCCATCAATGTGACACATAAGAATCACCTGCATGAAACGTACAATTCTGCATTACTTCACACATAATTATTTTCAACATTAATTCATTTCAGTTCAATTCAATGTCACTTTCTACTTACGTGTTTAGCTCCAAATATAGGAGCTTGATGGCTATCAACTCCCCGTCCATGTGCCTGGAATAATATGCTGGGTGGAAGTTCATATTCTGCATAAGTGCCCCACGATCCCCGAAGCTCTTCCTCGATGTCTATTGCTAAAATCTTGTCCTTCCATTCCCCTTTGAGATGGGCCTGTTACAAAGATAGATGATGTGCGTCGAAATTAAATTATAAAGAGAATTACAACGAAATTATTCCAATATATAATCAACTTACGAAGACATCGCAGTCCAATATCACAGTGTTGTTGTGCGTCACGGCGTCCAAGATGTGATCTCGGTCCACAAGTCGCTGTCTCAAGTAGGCTAAGAACAAATCTAGGACCTAAAACAAAAAGTTTAGTTCGTGTGCATAAAAATGTATATAAGAAAACACAAATACAATTTTTTACCTCAATCCCCATGTCTGCCTTCTGATTTTCAAGTAGCCACCACCACTGATGCGACACATAGGCGTTGCTTGCATTGATGACCATAAAATCTTCTGGATCACCTTGCAAAAACAATTCATACGCCGTGATCAATTCAAGCGGAAGACTTGGCGGTTCTCTTGATGCAACCATAGGCGTCAAAACTACTGCAAAATGCTTTCGAGTCCTTTATCCTCTTCTTAGTTGTTGTAATAGCACGTTATCACGTGTTGTCTCGTCCTCTTCCTCCGTCGGTCTCTGCAAAATAAGGACTGTTGGGATCGGCGACGCCACCTCGTTTAGACGAGCCTCAAAACTTTGTCCATGGCCGTACACAAACAAAATAAATATTAATATCTTACGTTAAACATAAGAAAAGTAAAAAAAAAATAATCCACTATCTGGGAAATAGTTACCTACCGCGGTAAGAGCGGACCACAATGCATTAAAATTGCTATTTGCCTCGTGCATTGAATGCCGAGATGGATCGGGTATAAAAGTACCATACTCATTAAACATTGCACTCGACGATCCTGCCTCGTACATTGAATGCCGAGCTGGACAATGCGGTGACAAAAACCATTCTGCTTGGATGGAATGACGAGCTGCACAAGGATCTTCCTCCGTTCTCCGTCCATGTGCATGCTGATGCACGGAGGGACGACCTTGGTCTTCTAGTGCATGGACCTGTGGGGCTCGCACTGAGCGGCGGGGTTGGCGAGTCGCTTCCGGTGCCTGGACCTGTGCGAGTCTCACTAAGGGGTGGCGTTGGTCTTCCGGTGTCTGAATAGGCATGGACCACGGGCTGGGCTGATGTGCAAGGGATAGGCGTGTAGATCCACATCGGGCTTTGTCAAACAAGCCCTCAATCCAAGATTTGAGCTTAGGGAACAGTCACCGCTCCACTTTCTCTACAATGCGATCCTCTGCGAGGGCAATCTCTGATCGAATCCAGCGCTGATCACTGGATCGTAGAACATGATCAGACCCACCACTGGAGGATGAAGATTCTGCCTGATGAACACGCTTTCCGTGGTCTCGACGGCGAGGTGGCTCTCGGTACTCAGGATTGCGACCCTCTGCCTCTGCCTCTGCCTCTCCCTCTGTTTGTTCATTGGTAACAGGATGCCTCTGTCCACCTCGTTGTCTCTGTGCTCTCCTTGGAGGAGGTCTCTCATGTTCATCTTCATCATCAATTACTATGGGCCCGCGTGCCTGACGGGGGAATTGTTCCCCTACACGTAACAGATTACGCGGCACTACATAGTCCACTCCAAGTGCATTTGGAAACTGAGTGGATTAGAAATAGAAACTCTGCATTTCAACATCATCCGGTCCAAAAGGGTTTAATCGACCAACCTGCAGTGCAAAAAATTTTATCAAACACAAATACAATTATTATAAAAACAATTCAGAAAAATATATATAATGAAAAAATTAAATATACCTGCAAAGAAAATAATGGCTGAAGGTCTGTTCCACTTATCTTCTTGAACTTCCATCTAATGCATCTGGCCCTTGCATCCGGGTTATCAATGACTGCAACTGCAGCGGCTAACTCTGGCAGCACCTTCGACGACCAAACGTGGAAAGCCCAGGTTGCACCGTAGAAATGGTACTTGGTCGTGCACTGCATATTGTTCACGTAGTGCTTCAGATTCAAATAAGTGTAGGTGCCCCAAGGAAATCGAGAAAATACTTCCAGATCGTCCACCAACTTCCACATCCAATCCATAACATACTTCTTCTACTCAACACCAAACAGTAGCATATACAAAACTAACACGTGCGCGATCTTCAGGTATAGTTGTCCACTCTGATCTGTCACATGCCTCAGGCAAAACCGATTCAGGAGGTCCCCCACACTAATCGGCACACCGTTGGCAAACCGCCGATACACTTGCACATCCCGTATGTCGTGTCGTTTGAAGGTCGAAAATCAGACGAGCCGAATGACAATCCGATAAAAAGGGCATACTCCGCAGAAGAAAAACCAAGGTTCGCCTCGTTGATGTGAAACCGCATGTTGTGTGGCTTGCCGAATGAATACGAAATCTCACGGGACAATACGTGATGCACGCCCATAGCGCACTTCTGCCCCGGCTGCCACTAAGTAAAGTGGCCAAAACAACCTTCAAGCCACCTCTCCAGGAGATTCTGTCCACCAACCTGCATCAATGTAGAATCAACGTCTTCTAAAACGTTGTGCCTGTAGGACGTGCTAACCGTGAACTTCCGGTTAATAGTCTCGGGCCTCTTGAACATAATCTAAAATAATAAAAATTGCAACTCATCAAAATTAATATAAAAAATATTCACAAATCCCAAATATTTAGTATATACAAATATTCAAAATTATATTCACAGAATTCACACTATTTTTCACTTAAATAACCAATTCCCGCTCGTAGTTACATAATACCGCTCGAGCGGGATCTTGACACACACGTCAACAAATCAAGCGGGATGTAATGCGCACAACATTTTAAAACATCTATAAACTTAAATAACCAAATCCCACTCGGCTAAGCTATATCCCGCTCGAGCGGGATTTAGTGATTCTTAGGGTTTGTCGAGCGGGATTTAATATAATTAAAACATGTAAAAATTAAGGAAAAAATTACGACCCAATTACACATTCAAAAAATTTAATAATATCAAAATACAAACTATTACTATAAATTCACCATTAAACAATCGAAACATCAACAATGCGAGCAAATTGGGGATCTAGGGCAGGTTGCACTATTATCATTAATTAATGGGGACAATAACACATATCCCGCTCGCCTATGGCATATCCCACTCGAGCGAGTTCGAGCGGGATTTAGTGAACTTTATGGTTTATCGAGCGAGATTTAAGATAAGTAGGACGTACAATTTTTTTAGAACTAACATATGAAATCTCTCATTTAAAATTCGAAGAATTCATATTAAATTCGCACTAAAAAAAATTTAATTACATATGAAATAAAATACTAACTAACCTCTCCATAATTTGCCATGTTGGTGGTGAAGGTGGAGTCGGTGGTGAAGGTGGATTTTTTACGATGAGTGAAAGTGAGAGGAGGATTTTACAGCGGGATATGAGAGGTGTGGGTGGGCGAGAATTGTAGTGAGGGATCTGTGTGTGTGAGCGAGATATGAAGGAGTTGGGGGGCAGCGAAATATGAAGGAGTTGGAGGGCAGCGACAGCGACAAAAACATAGGTCAAAGTCTATGCTTGAGAATCTCTCTATAGTATTTTGGGCCCAATTATTAAAATGGATCGATGGGAAAGTACAAAACATGAGTGCAGAGAAATGACTAAAAGGTGATGATTTTGACAACTTGTGGACCCCCTTTTCATGTCATGCGTAAAATTCATTGAAAAACAAGTGAGTGAGTATTTTTCATTTTGCACACTTAGATGTGGGTATAAAAAATTTTTCCCCCTGTCTCTTAACTGTTGGGGAATGAACTCTCTAAGCAGAATAGGAAGCATAATAGGAAGGCCCCTCTATGCCGATGAGTGTACCACACATCAAATTAGAATTTCCTTTGCAAGAATGCTAGTTGAGGTAGATGTCACATTACCAATTAAATATTAGGTTATGATTTAAGATGAAAATGGAAATCGAGTTGAACAACGTGTTATGTATGATCAGATACCTCCATTTTGTAAGAAATCCCAAACCGCAGGGCATAATTGTCAAGGAATTCCAAGACCCAAGCCTGCTCAACTTAAAAAGCAATGGCAGCCAAAGAAAATGGATAATGCAACTACTATTCAGCCGAAACCTCCAGTAGTGGAGGAAAAACCAAAAACTCCTGCAGATTTCAGAGAGGAATGGGTGATTCCTAAGAGAACTTATAGTCAAGTCATAGTTGGTGAGTGCCACGTTCCATTGAATTCTGCAAATACTTATCAAGCTCTAAATCTCTCTAAATCGCATAGTGAGTTAAGTAAATGTGATGATTTGTAAATGGGAGGGGACCTTTTCCCCAATGTGACATCATGAAGCTCATTTTCTGGAATGTGAGGGGTTGTAATAAACCCCTCAAACAAAAAGAGCTTAGGCTCTTTATACAAAATAAAAGAGTTGATGTAATGGCTATATAAGAGACTAGAGTGAAGGCATACAATTTCAAGAAGGCAAGTGAGAAAATAAAGAAGCAGTAGAAGTATATTCACAACTACTCTCATGCTTATAGTGGACGAATTTGGGTAGGCTGGAACCCAAGGAAAGTGCAATAAGAGTAGTTGATTCTTCAGCTCAAGAGTTGCTTTGTGAGGTACAGGATTTGATCTCTGGGAAGAAGTTTCACTTGCTAGCAACCTATGCTTATAATACTAATGAAATGAGGAAAGAGCTGTGGAATTTCATAACCAGAATAACTCCTACTGTGTTAGATCCCGTGATCATTGGAAGGGATTTTAATAGCATTCTTAGCTCTGATGAGAGGATTCAAGGCTCAACTGTCACTTAAGCTGATGTTAAGGATTTTAAAGATTGTTTATTGAGCAATGATTTGCACCAGATTAGAATGGTTGGAATTGGTTACACTTGGTGTAATGATCAAGATGGAGCTGACAGAATATACTCTCTCATAGATAGGTGTGTTGCTAATCAAGCTTGGTTCAATGAATACAGTGACATCACGGTGGAAATTCTTGAAAGGTACTTCTCAGATCATTGCCCATTACTCCTCTCTTTGGAAATAGAGCATACTCAAAGACATGCATCTTTCAGATTCTACAAAATTTTAGTTTAGCATTTAGAGTTTAATCCCACCCTCCAACAAGCTTGGAACCATCACTGCAATGGAAACAAGATGCTTAATATTTGGTATAAGCTAAAGAATCTAAACAACCTCTAAAACATATAAATATCTATCAGTACATAAATATTAAGGAGAGGTTGAGCCTTTTGAGACAACATTTAAGTGAGGTGCAGAAGCTCTTAGCCTCAGATAAACTTAATGAGGAACTTATAGATGCTGAGTGGTTCCACTTGTCTGAGTTAGAGAAATGGAGCAGAGTTGAAGCTAGTATTTGGAGACAAAAATCAAGAGTGGACTGGATCCAACTAGAGGACTCTAATATTCAGTTTTTCCATCCTTATGCTAAGGCTAGGCAAACAGGAAAAGCAATAAAATTATTGATCAAGGAGGATGGTACTAGATGTATCACTCAAGAGCATATAAAGGAGGAAGTGAGATCATTCTATCAAAGCTTGACGGGGAGTACTGCACCTGAGCTACTTATGCTTGAGAAGGAGATTGTGTTAAGAGATAAAAATCTTGATTCATTTCAAAAACAACAACTGTGCAGGGAATTCTCAACAAAAGAGATTAAGAGTGCCCTTTTTAGTATGAATTCCTAGAAAGCTCCTGGCATAGATGGGTTAAATGTCTTCTTCTTTAAGAAGTCTTGGCATATTATTGGAGAAGGAATATGTGAAGCTGTGCAGAAGTTTTACCATATTGGTTTCATGCCAAAGGCAATCAACACCACTCTTATTTCCTTATTGCCAAAGAAAGAAAATGCTAGTAATATCAAGGAGTTTAGACCAATTGCTTGCTACTCAGTCCTCTATAAAATTATATCTAAGGTACTAGCTAATAGGCTCCAAAGTGTTCTAGGAAGTCTCATTAGCTCCACCCAAGAAGCATTTGTAAAAAGGAGGTCAATTTTTGACAACATCTTGTTGAGCCATGAGTTAATCAAAGGATATAGTAGAAAAGGAATTTCCCCATGTTGCATGGTCAAGATTGACATTCAGAAAGCCTATAATTCAGTGGAGTGGTCCTTCTCGAAGTGCTTACTTCTGGAAATGGGGTTTCCATATCGTTATGTGCAGTGGATTCTTGCTTGCCTCTCCACAGTGTCTTATGTGGTGAATGTTAATGGAGATACTACATCTACTTTTGCTGCAAAGAGAGGACTGAGACAAGGGGATCTCATATCCCCTTATCTCTTTGTAATCTGTATGAAATATCTCCATCAAGGATTGCTGGGAATGAAGACAAATAAAGACTTCCATTTTCACCCTCGCTGCAGGAGATTTGAGTTAATAGAACTATGCTTTGCAGATGACCTTCTCCTTTTTTTCTCAAGGAGATAGCAAGTCAGTAAGGTAACTCGTGAGAGTAATCCAAAGTTTTTCTGAGGTATCTGGGTTGAAGGCAAATCAATCAAAAAGCAATATCTATTTTGGAAGAGTCTCTCTACAAGTTCAAGAGGAAATATTAAATGAATTTAGGCTAATTAAGGGAGAACTGCCATTTCAATATCTTGGAGTTCCCCTCTCCTCAAAGAAGCTCTCAGTTATGCAGTGCCAACCATTGATAAACAACATCTTAGCAAGGGTTAATTACTGGTCTTCAAAGCTACTCTCTTATGCCGGTCGATTGCAACTTATCAAATCAGTTTTATTTGGAACACAATCACTCTTGTGTCAAGTGTTCTTGATCCCGCAAAAGGTTATAATTAAAGATGATCCAAACTGATTGCCACACATTCTCATGGACTGGGAAAGCTGGCATAACCAAGCGTGCATTGGTGGCATGGGAACAAATCCTAAATCAACAGGTGGTTGGAATCTACTCAACATGAGGATTTGGAATCAAGCTGCAATATGTACGCTTTTATGGTGCTTGGCTGCCCCAAAAAAAGGAAAGAATCTGGATCAAATGGATCCATGGATACTATATCAAGCACCAACCCCTTGCTACAATGCCACTGCCTCAGCAAGCATCGTGGGTAGTAAGGAAGATCATTGTAGCTCGTGTGTATTTGCAGAGTATTAGATGTATGAATTTGATGTTACATCCTCAATTCTACATCAGGCGTATGTATGAGAAAATGAGGGGTGAGGTTTCTAAAGTCGGATGGCAGAAGATCATTAGCTGCAACCCAACTCTCCCCAAGTGCATATTTATAACAATCTAGTGAAAATAGGTTTGAGTGTGGATCCAACTTGCATCTTGTGTGGACATGCAGATAAAGATATTTGTCACTTATTCTACCATTGTGACTTTTCCAAGGCAGTGTGGAAGAGTCTCAAAGAGTGAGGAGGAATAACTAGGCTGGACTGCAGCTGGGATGATGAGAAGGTGTTCATTACAATGCATTGTCGATCAAAGTCAGGGAGACAACAATGGTATAGGATGGCGTTGCAGTTGGTCATCTATTTTCTTTGGAGAGAACGTAACATGAGGAGATTTCAAGACACTTTTGGCACTGTGGAACAGGTGGGAGAGTATGCCAATTTCATGCAACATTTCGTAGTCGATTAAACCCTAAGCTAGCTCAATTTTTACATTAGTTTGGAGGGGTTAGATTGAGTTTTCTGTGGTTTGGTTGTAAACCGTTCCTTCATCTCTGGTTCATTGGTAATGAAAATCTAATTACCAAAAAAAACATTTTGATTAATTAATTAGCTAAAAAATTTAGTTATATTTTAGAACTACGGAGTACTATGATTTAGTGAACGGTAGTGGGGAACGGCTCATTTGAAGGCCCATTAAGATCAAAACTAAATACTGAATCAACCAATTTATAGGCTCACGTAGGTGATAGACATAAACTCATTTTTTTAGTGTCATTGTAAGACAAACACTCTCATATGGCGCGCCGCAAGTTGTGCGATTTTTTTTTCAATTTTTTAATGTTATACACGCGCCTGTATTTTTTTCGATTTTTTTATTTTTCTTTATCGATTTTTTTTAATTTCACTTTTTTTTTAAAAAAATCAATTTTTTTTTTTAATTTCAGCTTCTTTTTTTTTCGATTTTTTTAATTTCAATTTTTTTTTAATTTCACTTTTTTTAATTCCACATTTTTTTCCTTCTTTTTGTTTGTCTCTTCGTTTTTTTGTTTGTCGCTTCTTCTTTGGTCAAGATTCGAGCGATGGGAGCCGAAGGCCTCGGAGCGAGCCGAAAAAGTCCAAATTATTGCCCGACGATTATCCTTATATTAGTAATTGGAGCGAAGGCAGAACCCTAAAATCGAAGGCGAAGACGGAGCCGGAAAAAAATTATAAATAAAATACGGGTGCGTGCACAACACGCGCCGAGCGTGGGAATCGGGCGCGTGTCGTGCATGCGCCACGCGTGATTGCACGACATGCGACAGTGCCACACAGTAGAGCTACTCTCATTGTAATCTTATTAATAATACAATATAAATGATTATACTGCTACTATCTATCTTTATTGTCACAATTTAAAAGCTTAACAAAATAATAATTTCAAGGAGATAAAACTTGAAAACAATAATCATTACTAATTTTTTTTTATGCGTGGAATGGGGAAGCAACCAGGTTTGAACCATACCCTTCGCTATTACAAATTGAAATTACACTCTTTAGATGTCTAATTGGGTACAAACGGAAAATTATCATAAATCTACAAAGAAACAACGCGCACAATGTCTGTTTTTTTTTAGGTTTTGGTGGACTATGAAGTCTATGATCAATGCATCGATATAACTTTAGTTTTGCACGAAAAAATCTTCTATCTCTTTGTTTTTACCTGAAATGGATAATTAGGTTTGTGTGCAAATCGAATCGAATTGAATATCCTTGTATTCTATTCATATTCTAATAAATTGCTACATATTGGATTTGGTATTCGATCGGAATATTTTTTTTATTCGTATTCCATTCGATATGATATTCGCAAATATTCAAATTGAATCAAATATTCGTTTCAATTTTTATTTTTAAGTTTATTGTAAACATACTATTCAAGTGGTAGCGGTACTGCGGCAGTCCAACATGCACGAGTGGGAGGTGCAATGCTAGCAGTGGGCCAGTAGCGTTCCGATGTGGGCGGTGGCGTTCCGATGAAAGCGGTGGATTGTTGTTTGCTTGGTGGCAGAGTGCACTAGTTTCTTAGGGTTTGAGAAGTGAGAATGGAAAATTGGGATTTGGGAAAGGTTTGTCGTGTCAGGGTGAAAGAAGAAGTGGAGATATTATATGTGTTTTATTTGCTTTTTAGTTTAAATTTTTAGTTCAAAATATATATATATATAATCTAATATTTTTAAAATATCGAATCGAATATTTTTGAATACCGAATCGATTATCATCATTTTGAATCCATATTCGATAACTAATCGAATCAAAAATAATATTCGTATTTGTATTCAAATAATAAATTTTCGAATCCGATTATCAAAAATTCGAATCGAATACCGAGCCGAGCAAAATTATTTAATTCATATACAAACCTAGTTGGAATACTTCATTTTCAACTCGTATATATCAAATACTTTAAAGCATTAACTCCAATTGAGTTAAATTTCGGATGAAATGGAGAAATTCATCGGTCTAAATAAAAGAGAGAAAAGTTGAAATAGTCTTTCTCAAAAGTAAAAGATGAATTAAGTCACTTTATAAAAAAAAGAGTCGTAATAGTCATTTTGTTATTTTTATAACTTTTATACCTTTATAAAAGAATATTAACCCTTTTATATCCTTATAGGTATACAAGAAGGTTAACTTTAATTTGAATCATACACGAAGACTAAACTTCATGTATGAATTTTCGGTGAAATTTTCCAGCCAAAATTTGAATCATACACGAAGTTTAACTTCATGTATGCATCATATATGTATCATACACGAAGACTAACATTCATGTATGCATCATACACGAATATTTCCGATGAAAATTCCTAGCGAAAATTTCCGGCAAAAATTTGAAATCATACATGAAGTCTAACTTCATGTATGCATCATACACGAAAATCCTCGAAAACAACAATCATTACTAATTTTTTTTAAGTGTGGAATGGGGAAGCGGCCAGGTTTGAACCATACCCTTCACTACTACAAACTGAAATTGCACTCTTTAGATGTCTAATTGGGTACAAACGGAAAATCATCATAAATCTACAAAGAAACAACGCGCACAATGTCTGTTTTTTTTTTTTAGGTTTTGGTGGACTATGAAAACTATGATCAATGCATCGATATAACTTTAGTTTTGCACGAAAAAATCTTCTATCTTTTTGTTTTTACCTGAAATGGATAATAAGATTTGTGTACAAATCGAATCGAATTGAATATCCTTGTATTCTATTCATATTCTAATAAATTGCTACATATTTGATTTGATATTTGATCAGAATATTTTTTTTATTCGTATTCCATTCGATATGATATTCGCGAATATTCAAATTGAATCAAATATTCGTTTCGTTTTTTTTATTTTTAAGTTTATTGTACACATACTATTCAAGTGGTAGCGGTATTGCGGCAGTCGAACATGCACGAGTGGGAGGTGCAATGCTAGCAGTGGGCCAGTAGCATTCCGATGTGGGCGGTGGCATTCCGATGAAAGCGGTGGACTACTGCTTGCTTGGTGGCGGAGTGCGCTAGTTTCTTAGGGTTTGAGAAGTGAGAATGGAAAATTGGGATTTGGGAAAGGTTTGTCGTGTCAGGGTGAAAGAATAAGTGGAGCTATTATATGTGTTTTATTTGCTTTTTAGTTTAAATTTTTAGTTCAAAATATTTATATTTATATAAATATATAGATATATATATATATAATCTAATATTTTTAAAATAACGAATCGAATATTTTCGAATACCGAATCAATTATCATCATTTTGAATCCGTATTCGATAACTAATCAAATCAAAAACAATATTCGTATTTGTATTCAAATTATAAATTTTTGAATCCGACTATCAAAAATTCAAATCGAATACCAAGCCGAGCAAAATTATTTAATTCATATACAAGCCTAGTTGGAATACTTCATTTTTAACTCGTATATATCAAATACTATAAAGCATTAACTCCAATTGAGTTAAATTTCGGATGAAATGGAGAAATTTATCGGTCTAAATAAAAGAGAGAAAAGTTGAAATAGTCTTTCTCAAAAATAAAAGATGAATTATGTCACTTTAAAAAAAAAGGAGTCATAATAGTCATTTTGTTATTTTTATAACTTTTATACCTTTATAACAGAATATAAACCCTTTTATATCCTTAGGGCATGTACTACGGGGTCTCGTTCGGCGGTGGCGATGGCAGTGTCGAACGCAATCGACACACCCCCACTCGACACACCCCGGTGTCGAAGTCATAGTGGGGGATCGACACCCCCCTGTGTCGATGGCTGAGGCGATGGCGGTGTCGATCTTTCGATCCACCCTTCGACTCAAGGATGCTGCAAAATGGGGACACGTGGCGTGTCCCCATTGGTCCGTTATTTTTTTTAAAATTTTCTGATTAAAAAAAAATTAATTTTGCAACGGTTGTATTATTTTGCCGACACGTCGAATATGAGTGGGCGTTCAATATTTATATTGCCGACACGTCGAATATGAGTCCCGAGCAAAAGGCGAGGTACGAAAATGTCCGCCGCAAACTTGCAAGGGAATTCAATTGGGAGGAGTAGTTGTCCTAATTTTTTTTTTAATTAGTGTATGTTTTAGTTTTTTTCAATTCAATAAAATTGTCATTTATTAATTTCTGAATTTAATTAAGTTATTTTTTATAATATTTATTACCAATAAAAAAAAACAAAATAAAATTATTCAATCATTAAAATCACGCTTCCCAGTGCTTCAACCTAGGTCTTACTCAACCCCATTGTAGTGGAAAAATCAACCTAGGTCTAACTCAACACCACCAATCATTAAAATCACGTTTCTCAGTGCTTCAACTTAGGTCTTACTAGAACCCTATAGTGGATGCTCTTATAGGTATACAAGAAGGTTAACTTTAATTTGAATCATACACGAAGACTAAACTTCATGTATGAATTTCCGGCGAAATTTTCCGGCCAAAATTTGAATCATACACGAAGCTTAACTTCATGTATGCATCATACACGAATATTTCCGATGAAAATTCCTAGCGAAAATTTCCGGCGAAATTTTCCGGCCAAAATTTGAATCATACACGAAGCTTAACTTCATGTATGCATCATATATGCATCATACACGAAGACTAATTATACACGAATATTTCCGATGAAAATTCCTAGCGAAAATTTCCGGCGAAAACTTGAAATCATACACGAAGTCTAACTTCATGTATGCATCATACATGCATACTAACATTCATGTATGCATCATACACGAAGCCTGACTTTCATGTATGCATCATACACGAGGACTAACATTCATGTATGCATCATACACGAAAATTTTCGCCGCCAAAAATTTCAAATTTGAATCATACACGAAGATTAGTTTTCATGTATGATGCATACATGAAGTTAGGCTTTGTGTATAATTCAAATTTTCGCTGGAAATTTTTGCTGGATATTTTTCGTCGGCGATCACACCACTGCGCCATGCACTATTGGCGTCGAAAAGTTTTACCTTCGGAAATTCATACATGAAGTTATAATTCAAATTAAAGATAGCATTTTTGTATTCTCATTAGGGTATAATAGACTTTTTACAAACTAAAATACTATTTGGACACTTTTAATTTTGTAAGTGACATTTTAGCATTTTTTGTTAGAAAAAGTGCTATTTTGCAATATTACCTCTAAATAAAATCCTTAATCCGTGATTTTTTCAGATATTTATCTCAATACTCTTTGAATATTAATACATGTCGGTAAATTTACCATTTGAATATCAGCTTATATGCATGTATAGTAATAAACTTCACACTCTGTCCAAATTCTGTACAACATATACCTAGATCGATGTTACATTAAATATATACTAGCTGGCAAACTATACAACATTTTATTCACATATACGTACTCCCTCCGTCCGTTATTCATAATATGTATACCTCTATGGATTATGTTGTTATTCATGACTTGTTTCATTTTATGGATTAAATTAGAGATTATTTATGGCATAATTAAAACCCATTTTGCTTATATGCATAATATTAAAAAACTCTACTAAACAAACCTCATGTCGCTACTTCCCTTCTCATTAATAAGTAATAAGAAACGTATCGTGAATAAGGGGATTTGAGGGAGTATAAAAAACTTCAGTAAGAATTCCTAACAAAGGATTTGGTGTAATACCTCTCTTTAGGGATAGGCGGAAGCTTCGAGAACTTAACCAGATTATCATTTTCCACGTTACAAGATTGCTTGCACGAGAATAAATTTCTCTTGCTCGAATTCTTCTCCTTAGACACATCTCCGTTAGTGCATGATTTCAAAGCTGCAAGAAACGGATCATCCTGCTGCCGGAGATCCTTCCGAGAGCAGCTTTTCCGAGGCGGCGCAGGTGGTGGAGCAAGGCTCCTATGCTGAGCCCTCACGGCGGAGCTCCTCCCATTTTCTTCAGACATGATTTTAGGATTATCAAGTTCGAATCCCATCGACAAGTTAGAGACGGACTTGGACTTGTGGTGATTGATGAATTTGGGGATTCCTGGCTTTTCTTCCCACGAAAATGGGACATATCCTTGCGAACGGATTTTCCTGTGATTCATTATTTATATTTTAAGGCTCTATAGTGAAGGAATGTATTCAAGTGTAGTTTTGAGTTTTGCTTGTGAATTTATTGTATGTAATGTAATATAGGCCTAGCCCTGGTTGGTGAACAATATTATGTTATCCTTGAAGGGGACTACTGTAATTAGTACTATTATTTTCAATTACAACGGCAATCCGTAGCCGTCATTCTATTTCGAAATATATTGGGTGTGTTTACTTTGATTGTAACTTTATTTTTGTAAATTGAGGGAAAAGAAAAATTATGAAAATATTATCATTTCTATCAATTTTTTTTTTATCATATGTATAGTAAGATGGAAAAGAAAATTATTACATCGTCCATCCAACCCCTTCCCATTTTTATGTCTTTTGTCTATTATAAAATATTGTCACAACTATATACTATATCCTATGTTAATTTTTCACAATTGAAGTGAAAATGATGGGAAATGGGTTGTTCGGAAAGATTGTCCATCATGCCCGGAGAAAATTAACTACCGTAGTAAACGAGTGAAAATGATGAAAAAAGAGTGAAACTATTTGCATTCCACTATTTTTGTATAATAGCCTGCAAATGTTACAAAAGCAGTAAGCCTTTTGGCTAGTTCACTTGAGTCGTTTGGAGCAAGGTTTTCGATCCATTAGTCAAGAAGTGGTTTGAGAGAGCAGCAAAACTAAGTGAGGATAGACAGTGAAATTGCACCCATTTTGTAAATTGTTACTTAAGAAAACAAAACCACATATAGTCAAGAGTGCAATCCTTGATTCTGATTTGTGATTAACTTTTTTCACATTTTCTTGAAAGATCACCAGTATTGACAGTCACAAGTTGTTGATGTTTCTTTTATAAGTTAAGAAAATATCCAAACACTGACGAAGATGTGTTTGTTTGTAGGAATAAATTCTCAAAGTACTTTTTGGGTTGCACATGATTTGAATACTATCTTCAAATAGTTATTTCTAATTAGGCCCAGCCCAAAATTGACATAAATGGGCTTCAAGTAAATAACACCGGCCCTTAAAATGCTAAACCTAAACCTAAATCAAAGACAGCAGCTATAGCCTATAAATACATCATCATTTTTCTTTCTATAGATCTATGTTCATCGTCATTTCTGCAAATTTTTCGGTATAATTTCAACTCTTTACTTTTCTTTAATAAATTCTCGGCAGTTTCATTGTTTGGATATGATAATTAGAAGGCGGTGAAGACAGAAAACATTTCTCGATACTGAGTTATGGACTTTATTTAAAACATTATGCTGAATTTTATGCGTGTCTGAGCCGCTGCAAATCTTCATTTGATAAATGATTATTTTGTTTCTGTTTTTTTTTTTTTTTTATTTGGAAGGAGGATTTCGCGATGATTATAAATAATTCCTCGTACTGAATGCTTTAATTGGCATGATAGACTCTTATACACCCATAGAATCTGAGCGATCCCCTTTCTTTCTTTCTCAAATTTTAATATTTTCTGTAATTTCTTTGCTTGTGTCTTTTTCTTGTTTTGCTTTCGGAAAGGCATTGGGTTTATGAAATATGTTTTTGGCTGCTAGGTTAGTTTTCAAATCTGTTTGAGACAGAACACTTTACAGTTCCTATTCTGTTTTTTTTTGTTGATCTCTGATCTTTAATTTTTTTGTTCTCTTAATAGTACTACTATTTGTTTATTTAACCTATTTCAGATCTTAATTTTATTTCCATCTACTTCAAAACTCAACAATAATTTTGATTTCTTACAAATCAGTTGACACTGTTCATGGGGTTTCAAATTTAAAAACTGTAAAAATTAATAACAAATTGAAATTATGACATTTTGCAATATTAACTCACCTTGAAAGTTTTCCTCGAAAAAAAAAAACACCTTAAAAGTATGGCAATGATAATAACTAAGAGCATGTACAACGGGAGTTTAGTTAGATCTAGGTTGAAGCAATGGGAAATGTGATTTTAATGATTAGTAATGTTGAGTTAGACATAAGTTGATTTTTCTAATATAATGGGTTGAAGCAATGGGAAGCGTGATTTTAATGATTTGTGGTGTTTAGTTAGATATAGATTGATTTTTTCATTACAATAAAAGATTGAGTAAGATTTATGTTTAAGCATTGGAAGCTTAATTTTAATAATTGAATAGATTTTATTTTATTTTTTTTATTTGTAATAAATTTTATAAAAAATGATTTAATTAAATTCAAAAATTAATAAATGATAATTTAACATACATTAATTAAAAAACTGAAATATAAAGTAATTAATAAAATAAAAATTTAATAATTAAAATAATAATTAAATTCAAATTTATTTTATTAATACTTCTATTTAATTACAATATACTATAATTAATTAAAAATTTTACTTAAAGCCCAAATATAAATTCAAATAATTAAAGCCCATTACTCACCCTCTACCCTGTTGCTACTTCTTCAACCCCATTCTGTAACTTGAATTAAAAAAAAAAAAAAAAAATTGAAAACACCATCAACACTGCAGCTCCTTCTCCTTCTTCTCCTTCTCTCATGGCGACGCGTGGCGAATGAGTTGAGTCGAAGGGGAGATCGAAACCTCGACACCGCCATCGCCTCACCCTTCGACTTGGGGGTGTGTTGAGCGCCCACTATGGGCTCGACTTGGGGGTGTGTCGAGTGGGGGGTGTGTCGAAGGCTTCGACACCGCCCTTCGACACCGCCCATCGACATACGTAGTAAATGCTCTAACCCCATCTCAAGTACTAATGTAATTACTGACACAATAATTTAAATGCTTGGATTTCAATGAGTTCGAAGAGATGATACTTCCAAACTATTCATACAAAATTGTTCGTTGTCATTTTTAGATCACAGTTTGAAACAACAAAAAGTTGTAGGATTTAATAATGTGATTAATATTCTAAATTGTCATTCTAAAAAGAAAAAATAATTATATGAATATCAGTTTTATCATCCGAACTGTGTTTCAAATTTTTTTATTAATTGACCATCATCAACAATAGAGAGAGCATTCACAGTTTTACGCAGAGATCATAGGAATTTAACCCGAATGAGAGAGTTGAAACCAGTTCTTTTAGCACGAATAAAAATATAAAATGAAAGTTGAACTTCTCATAATTCTTGAAAGTAGGACTGTACAAAGTTTGGTTTAAACTGTAAATCAAATCGATCCAAACCGTATTTGTACGGTTTGATTTGATTTATGGTTTAAAAAATTTGGTTTGGTTTAGATTTTTAAAAAATTATGATTTATGGTTTAGGTTTGGTTTTTAAAAAATATAAACCAAACCAAACCGTAAACCGTAATATAATTATTGTATTAATATTATTTTTAGTGTTGAAAGAGTTAAATAGTATATTGCATTTCTCATTTTTAATTACATATGCCATAAGTTAAAATAAGAAGGTTTAACCCTAACTACTTATTTAGTTTAACTCTGGCGGCTTCTTCGTTATTTCTTCTACTGCCACCACAATCTGCTCTCATGAAAAAAATAGCAGCAAAGGTTTTTTACTTGATCGATTCCATGTATTGAGAAGGCTTTCGAAACAAGGCACTTTATTTTAGTTTTCAAGTTAAATTCTCTAGTTAATTATGATACTATGCATACAAATAAAGAATTTGAAGTATAATATTACATCATGCCGTCAATTCACGTACATAAACAAATAATTTTTCTTTATTACTCTGCAAGAAAAATAAAAAATAGATAAAACCCGTAAATTAAACCGCACTAAACCATATTAATACAGTTTGGTTTGGTTCGATTTTGATGCTAAAACAGTTTGATTTGGTTTGAAAAATTATCAAATCGTAATTATATGGTTTGATTTGGTTTTAAAGCAAACCGCACCAAATCGAACCGTGTACAGTCCTATTTGAAAGACCCCGAAACTTTATTTTAGAAAGAAAATGAAAAAGCTGTACTAAAATCTAATGCATGCGATGTTGGCTACCATATGGAACCGTATAGTAACAAAAGGTTTATTACTACTAAATTACTAATAATTAAAAGTTGGTAGATAATAGATAGTGTACTTCATAAATAGTTTTAAGTTGGAATATCAATCTAGTCGGAAAATAATATGTTGGTCTATATAGACTGAAAAATAATTCTATCTTAGCCTGAAATTGATATGTTAGTATACATGCTGAAAAGAAAATTAGTCTACCTTAGTCTGAAAATAATTCAATTTCATCTGAAATGTCATGGAGTAAAGTATTTTAATTTTCTTGCACATTAAGAATAAGTAAAGAAAACGTATGTATGTCCAGTTCTGCGCAAATACTCAAAAGCGACCTGCCGCAGCAGCCTATGCGCCGTGATTTTCTTTTTTCTTTTTTTTTTTTGAAATTTTCAGATTTTTTTCCCTCTTTTTTTTATGTTTGTCTCTTCGTTTTTTTATTTGCCTCTTCTTTTTTGATCAAGATTCGAGCGAGGGGAGCCGAAGGTCTCGGAACGAGCCGAATAAATTCAAATTGTTGCCCGACGATTATCCTTATATTAGTAATCGGAGCGTAGGCAGAGAAGTAAAATCGGAATCGTAGGCGGAACCGGAAAAAAAAACTAAAATTTAAAAAGAAATCAAATAAAAAAATTGATCGGATCAATCCGACCCGAATCAGGTCACAGGATCCATGCGACCTGTTGCACAGGAAATCATCTCCCAATTCTGGCATGTCATGAAATTGCATGTTAATTATTATTGCAAAGTGTGGTTGGGACTTGGGAACTTAGAATGACACTTACACGTCTACCTAATAAGTGATCAAGTATGTTAAATGGGAATATATAATTTATTTGTTTGTTTTCTTTGTATACATATTTTAATCGTTAGTTTAGTAGGAAGAAAATTTGTAGTACATGTCAAAAAAAATCCTTAACTTTTCAGTCCAATAAGCAAGCTCAAAAGTCAAAATTTTAAGAGCAGGTTCAAATAATTCTTGTTTAAACTTTTTTTTTTTTTAATTTCAATGCACACAACCAGAAAAACGTGACAATCCAATGTGAGTGACTTGGAACCAGATGAGTTGATAAAATTGACATGTAAGTTGTAACCCCATCATGGAGCAATCTTTAAAATTGAGCTACCTTCAAAATTTAATGTTATAAACATGTAACCCCTTTCCTCATCCAAAATAGATTTTCCCATATATTTCAGTCAGAAAACCAGCAACTAGTGATAGTCAAAGTGAAGCATATATATAAATATATCATGAATGATAAAGCCAATTAAGTTGGCAGTTATATATATAAAAGGTTACAAGGTTGCATTACAGCACAAATCTTACATTGAATCAAACCAAATCACCAAAGCAGCAGTAAGTCAAATTACGGTACAAGATACATAAAAAAGAAGATCAACACAATTCAATAAGCCACACAAACAGACATCGGCAATGAAAAAATTATTGTCCTACCTCTCTCGTTTGAAGCTCCCATTGCTCTTGCTCTCGTTACGTTATGCATACCTAGAGAGACGGGATAGTAGCGGACGTGAAGAAGGCTGAACCAAGCAAGTCGTTGCAAAGAGCCTTGTTGTTTTCAGCATTTGTTGGACTGCCCCCGGAGCTACTGTTAGAAAGAGAAACAAACGTAGATTTCTGCAGAACACCGGTGGGAGAGGATCCCAGCTCCCTACTTCTGCATGCTTTCGCAGATGAGAAACTGACGCTCGCCCCTACACCAGTAGTTGTGCTCGTCAAGACCTCTCCTAGGGGTCCGCCCATCGAATTCCCCCAGATAATAGGAGACCACGGTGATTGCTTGTCGACTGGTTGTGCAAGATCGTGACTCATTCCCAGGCTCATATGAATAGGGTCAGCCTCATGCGAGAGCCTTAGAGTCGGGAGAGTAGATTTCTCTTGCGCTGGAGAGCTAGAGGCAGACGAGAAGTCGGGAATGGACATTGACAGTTGGGTCCAGTCTGATTTCAGTTCTTCTGGCCACGAACCAGAGGCACGATCGGACTCGTCTTTTGGCCAGTCATCGATAAAATGGTGAACTGGCTGTCGACTGCTCGTCTCTTTCGTGTTGAGACGCATTAAAGAATCTGCGTTACTGCCATTCATGAAGGACACCTTTTCAGAGGGATTGAGAAGGCAGTCCGACGAGACGATCCCAAACTCCGAGTGAGATGAATCTTCATACGCAATGTGCTGCTTCTGAATGGAGAATGGGGCATCTTTAGACTTGAGACCGATTGTCGGTGGTATCAAGGATAGGCCTCGGAACTCTTGTGATCTGCAAAAGAATCGTATTTGTGTTTAAGAACAACAATCAAGAAACTAACACTTCCTAGAGCATCTCCAACAATATTGCAAAATGGAGTAAAACTCCATTGTAGTACGGAACACATTCCACCGATACTCAGTTTTGAAGTAAGGAGTACTGAACATATATAGAGCATTATTGATTAATATTCAACTCTCTATTTTCACTGTTTGAATTACATTAAATTATAAAAGTTCAGTTAATTAATAACTTAATCATAATAATGATTTACCTGCTAACCAGATGGTCGGTAGAAGCAGTCGTAGTATTAGGCTGCAACGAATTGAGTTGATGTTGCATCGCAGTGAGGGTGTTGGGTGCATTGCTGGTGGACATCGCGGATGCTGATGAGGAAGAAGCAATCGATGCCACCTTTGAAGCAGCGACACCCTGGCCAGCTTGGCCTTCCACAGGCTTTCTTGAACGGTGGCGGCCCCTATTAATGTGTCTTTCACAGTATTTCTGATCAGGAACAGCATCTCTCGAGCACCGCCATTTCTTTCCATCCGTTCTCCTACACCTCCCCGGCTCAGGATCATTGCTGCCAGAGAAGCCGAGATGGAAAGGACCCCACCCAACTGCACGGCCAAAAACCACATCGCGTCAGTCTAAACACTCCAAAACACCTTCACGTTATACATTTCATAATGCTTTGAACAATTTCCCATCGAGAAACTCAAACAAAGTAACAACTACATCAATAAAATGTTCCAATCTTAACTAAATGGCACAAATTAACAAACTCAAACAAGGCCGTCTACACCAAAGAAGTAACAACTACTACAGCAACAATAAATTGTTCCAATCCTAATCAGATGGGACAATTTCGTACAAAAAATATTAGAACTAATTCAAGAAACAAATAACAAAACGAAAATTTTCAATGCATAGCAATAAAACAGGACAATCAGAACTAAATTTTAAAGTGAGATCATAGCAGAGCTGATTAAATAAAAGTAGCACATAAAAATGCGAGGCGCAAGAAGCAGGTTATCGGTATAGTAAAGGGATCTCTTGAGAGGTAAAAGATGGTAGAAAATTTTATCTTTGAGAAACAAAGTAATAGGGACTACAAGTCTACAACAACAATAAAATGGTCAAATTTCTTAACTGTATGAGACAAACTACAAACAATAAGTATCACAAAACTAGCTCAAGAAACAAATAAAAACTAAATGATCACACAATCAGAAGTAGATTTCAAACCATGATGACAATAAGGCCAACGAAAGAAAAGAAGCATACAAAAATTCGAGGCGTAAGAGGCAGCCGATCCGTATGAGTAGAGGGATCTCTTGAGAGGCACAAGTAAGTTGGAAGGGACAGGGACATTTGCAACAATGTGTTTATAGATCAAAGCTTGATGTTCCAGCTCCATCCATTGTGAGGGAGTAAATGGTCCTTTCAATCTTGATAAATTCCCACGCAGCCCGCTGCCTGAATCAAGCATAAAACATAAAATTTGGATTTCTCACTCTCAAAGAAGCCACTACTTATCTCAAAACATGAAGATCTATGCATATATATTTGATATTTCAGCAAGTGGCAAAATAGAAAATAGTGGATGTCAACTTCAGCTCATAATCTAGGACTAGAATTTAGATAAACAGATATTTATAATTATAAAGAAGAAAACGAACCGTTCTTTTAAATTTCCATTTCTTTTTTTCTGGACAAGACCAAAAAAATATCTAAATCAAAAGCAACTTCTCTGTAAAACCGAGTACAAGATAACACCATACACGGAATCTCCGACAAATTATCCTACATTTTCAATGGTACCTCTAAGCCCAAATCTCAGAGTAAACAGTAAAAAAGAATTAACACTCGATCAAAACTTTGAAAGAAAAAAAAAATCACATCATTTTAGCTCAAAATCAAAGGAAACTTAAAAAGAGAAAAAGAATAAAATTTAAAGAAAGAAATCATTTTTATGACGACATACCTGCAGTCCTAGTATTGGTCTCATCCTGGCAAATCGAAAAGGCTATACTCCTGCCGGCATCAGCCACACCGTGGGGCACCGGAGACGAGAAGGAAAGCATCTTCTGGCCATCTTCCGGCAGCGGAGGCGGCGGCCAGAGATTGGATCTCCCGAAGGCGGAGAAAGTGTCAGCGGCCATCTTTGAGGAGAAATCAACTTGAGCAGGCTTGAGCATTTTGTGTGATTTCCAGCAATCCTCAGCAGCAGATCTCTGGTGGTTGAGATTCATAGATCCATGGCTGCTGCCCTTTGCATCTCTGGGCTCAGCTGAACCCAGACAGCCTGCATTAGGAGAGGAGGCTTGCTTGTGGCTCACCACCCCAAAATCCATTTTTCGTCAAACACCAACAAGTTTATAGGGTTATTATGCTTATCCCCGCACAACAGCATGAGTTCATCTCAAGCAACTTCTTTGGAAAGGCAAAAACTTGACTACTTGAATGTGTGTGCGTGTGTGTGTGTGAGAGAGAGAGAGAGAGAGAGAGAGAGAGATTATTTTAAGGAAGGAGAAGAAGACTATATGATACTCTCATATCCTCCTCATTTGGGGCTATGTTTAAGTTCGAATTTATCTAGTTAAGGTAGGAGGGATTTACTAAACTATCCTTAATGATATGATCAGATGTATGGGACAGGAATAAAGTAGTATGGCATCAATTAATGCTCATATAAATGGCAATAACTTTAATATTTTTAGGAATTTTCTTTCATTTTTAATGTGTGGGGGGTTATAAATTTAGGGAAAATGACCACCTTTTTAAGTTTCAGCACCATGAAAATAGGGATGGCAATAATATCCACATATCCGATCCTTTGTGGGTACTTGCCCTTAATAAGGTGGGTATGGCTGTATGGGATCAGTAATTTGGAAATAGGGTGGGGACGAATATGAATTTTTATATATTTGGGGTGGCTATAGAGATATAGATATCCGTCCTGAACTCGCTCCGAATAATTTTAGTAGTTTCAAATTTTTTTAAAATGATACTTATATTAATAAATAACAAATTATATTAATTAGTATGGAAATTCAAATTTAATGAGAATCGAAAAATCACATTAAATAGACACATTAACAACTATATTCTCTCATTCTTTATATATAACTCAACTCTCTCTTTTTTCTTCTATCCATTTTCAACGTGGGATAACTTATTTCTCTTAATTTCTTCTCGATCCCCTCTCACTATTTTTAATCTCACATCGAAAATGAGAGAAGAGAGGAGTTGGCTTATAAATAAGATTATATTCATGCTTTTACTTGATCTACTCCCTCCGTCAACGAAATGGTTGTCACATTGTGGACGATACGGATTTTAAGAAAATGGTAGTTAGTAGTGATATAGTGAGTATTGTTGTGAGTGAAGTAAGAGTCTCACAATAAATGTGAGTGGAGTAACAAAAGTGGCAACCATTTCGTGGACAAACTTAAGTAGCAAAAGTGGCAACCATTTCGTGGACGGAGGGAGTACTATTTTTGTCCTTAATTTTTAAGAAACAATAACTTTTTAGTTCTAATAAAACTTTTTAATTTAGATAATATATACTCCCTCCGTTTTTTTATAAGTGTCCTATTTTGACTTTTTTCTTGTTGCTAAATAAGTGTCCTATTTCTTAACTTTGAAAAAATTGATGCAAATTTTGGGAAAAACTATGCAAAACTTTCCATTTTACCTCAATAATGAATGCTAATTATTTACTTTTTAAGTTTTCTAGGCAATAATTATAGATAAAAATAATAACTTATCAAGTTCCTTAGTATGTGCATTTTGACGGTGGAGGACACTTATAAAAAAACAGAGGGAGTACTTCTAAATGGGTACCCGATAGATACCCTTCCCCCGTCGAATAATCCCCGATCGAAACCCGTCCCAATTTAAACGGATATGAAGATAGGTATGAGGATTAATTTTTAAGGCGGGTATGGAGATGGAAAAACAATTCCCAACCTAAACCCGCCCCGTTATCGTCCCTACATAGAAAGGGAAAGTGTGTTGATTTTGATGTTCTACAACTTGCATGCACGTATTAAACTTTTACTTGATTTCAAGTTAATAATTGTTTGATGTCTCTCAAAATAAAAAATAAAAAAGTTAATAATTGTTTGATAGATTTTAAATTTTAATCGACTTAGCTGTTGCTCCATTCAACTCATTAAAATTGTCATAATATTATTCGTCAATAAAGATAAAATGATAGAAATTAATAAGTGTTATTATTGAATAATTTTAAAGAGTTAAACCTTTTTTATATTTTAAAGATAATAATACGAGGGATATATATCTAAATAAGAAAAATAAAATGACAATTTCAATGGTCAATGAGAAAGTACTTATTCACTTGAGATGCCTTTTTCACACGTGTTGAGAAAATATATTTGATTAATTACTTCGAAAAATACACACTCTTTATGTATTAAAAAAAAAATGTGTTTTATGTAGGTACATTAGGACAGTGAAAATTTATTGCATGGACTATAATTTTGGGGTTGGGAAAAAAGAATTATGGGACCTTACGTTTTGGATGGGAGGAGTATTTTTTTTATGTTATAGGATCCGGCAATCGCTATTTATGTATTAAAAAAAAATGTGTTTTATGTGGGAACATTAGGACAGTGAAAATTTATTGCATGGATTATAATTTTGGGATTGGGAAAAAGGAATCATGGTACCTTACGTTTTGGATGGGAGGAGTATTTTCTTTTATGTCATAAAAACCCACAGATATGATATGATCGACTTATAAAGGCGTTTTGGGGTTTGAACCTGAGACCCTTCAGTCTCATGCGACTACTTTTACCACTAGGTCGTCCCCAAACGAATATGAGTAGTTTATTTTGTTTGAACTAAGCGTTACTTGAAGTTATAAACACCAGTTCTCCCTAATTATACATAAATTCTACATTGTTTATTGTTTTACATGTTAAATTTACAATCAGAGATTCCCACATCAATTTACATATTGATGGTCTTCAACTGACAATTATGGATAACATCTTCATTAGTACAAATACTTCGAAAAAACCTAACAATGAAATTTTTGTTGGCTCTAGTTTAATAGATAGTATCAACATATGAATATCTTACTATCATTCAATATATTTCTCCATTCATCCCAAATATTATCGTCGGGGGGAAAAAATACAGTATTCAGTTTAAATGATTTTGAGCCATCAATAATGCATTGGAAAAATTAATGTACATTCATTCATAAAGAAGACTATAAATTTGGATTGGACAAAAAAGAACATGAGACTGTCATCAACTCAGCAGTGGGTATGTGATAAAAGAGTTAAATTTGATACACTGTCTTTACAATAGTATTAAATTTTGATACAAGTAGTCAAGAATGAGTGTAATGAGGTACCACAAATAGATCTCGAATGGTTGATCAAAATTATACGATATTGAGAATTAGAAAAGAAGTTCAATTCGGTTCGATTGGGCGGATCATTTTTTCATTAAAATATATTAGTATTTCAAGTTAAGTCCAATAGATTAGAACTTGGCCGATCAACTTGACGGTGAGGTTCTAAAAGAGATTGATAGGAAGCAAGCAGATGTGACAAAATTCTCAAAACCAATAAAAAAACATGATGAGATTGGGTTTCAACATCCGAATCATGTCATGTTAGTAATGTCCCATAAATTCAGTCCAAACATAATAAATGTGCAAATTAAATGTTTACGACCAATCTTACTCAAAATTTTCGACCAAGAAGAAGAACCCAAACCCCACTTAGAATAAGCCAAGAAAAGTAGTTGCGATATCAATAAGGATAGTCAAGGACAAAAAGGAGGATTGATTGTACATACATTGATTGATAGTGTGACTAATTAATAGTGTTTGTTAGTATTTTTCATTTTTATGGATCTTCTTTATAGAAGTAGATTTTTATGTACGGCTTTGTTTCTTAATAAAATGCAAAGTAGATGATGTGAATGATGTCGTGTATATTGATGTTATGTTGCTCTCATATCTTATGAGTTTTAATAATACTATCATTTAACTTTATAAAATCTGCATGATTTGGACCTAATTAATACATAAATACTTTGATGGAGGAGACATGCAGGCGCGATACTGGTCAAGTATATAGATTCGAATTCCTATCGAATGTCAGTAATTATAATTTTGATATAGATTATATAAATTTGAATGCAAATTATTACTCCGTTTCAGAACTTTTTTGAATGATTTGAAAACTCAACTAGCAATCTTGATTGACTAACTGTGAAACATATTAAAAATTAAATACTTTGGTTCTACTTCATTCCACTTGCTTTCAAACAAGTTTTCTTGATCCATTACGGTTTCTTCTTTGGCGTAAGAAATGCATTTCCACATGAGGGTATTAATGTAATTATGCTTCCATCCAAATTTTTGTATAGCATAGCAGTAGTATTTGTGGGAGGGGGCCAGCTCAATCAAACCACGTGACCTAATCATAAAATAATTCCGAAAGTGACGATAGTTTTATTTGATCTGAAATAATTATTCGGTATTGTGTTCTTGTATTCATCTCAAATCCTACTTCCATTTGGTCAAAACACCCTAGATTAGACTGTTAACTTAGATGTAGCTTTTTATGCTTCTTTTCTTGTTGGCCAAATAATTAATTAGTTTACTATTCTGGTAGGGTTTGCTATCATAAATTTACCAGCAAAATTATCTGTTAATTATCTCGCCAAAGAATTACACTTATTAGTAATTACCTCTTCGAAATTCTCTCCAAAAAGTTATACTACAGTTGAGTGGTCATTCAAATAAAATTTTCAACTATTTGCTATACGTTTTCCATAAATATGAAACATGCAATTGCAATATTCACTAAATATTTCTAACCTTATTGCTCTTTTAGTTTTGCCTCGTTTCTCCCTTATATGGAAAGAGAAGGATTTTACCAGCAAGCTTTACAGCTTTAATTGTGATAATGTCTAATTATTTTATTTCTCCTCAAACAAGTATTTAATAATTTATATAAATAAACGGCTTTGTTATTCTCCAATCTATATATATTATTAATACCGATATTAATTTGAAGCTTACCCTTAAATTTAGGTCCTACGTGTATTCCTATTTATTTTAAATTTTTATTTTAATCAATTTTTATTATTATAAATTTTATAATATATAATATTTTCAAAGCTTTCATAATTAAATATGGGATGAAAATCTTCACAATATGTGATTCAAGTTTAAGGCAATAAGTTGTCTATTGATTGTATGTAAAAACGTGTATTAGCTATATATATGTTCTATATATGTATAGATAGTCATTTGTATAAATAGTCATATGTTCTATATTTTCTAAATCCTTTAGACGTTTCTTATCATATTCAATATAAGTATTTTTATCCCACATCGCTTTTCAATAACACAATACTTTGAAAATCTATATAAATACTCAAAATCAATGTATATTTTCTTATCCCGCAATTATTTTGCTCAACCAATTTAATTTATTCAATTAATTTAGGCCGGATAAATAGTTTTAGGCAAATTCTTGTGTGAGACCGGATTGACCCGGTCCTGATCCGGCATTGGAAGCCAGCGACCGCTGGAATTCGGCACGTCCAACAATCCAAGCAGACGCTGGTTTTTTTTTTTCGATTCTCATATACATGGGAACATGTATTCATATGCACTATAACGTATAATGATATGCACAGCTAAGTATACTGACATGCACTAATTTTTAATTTTTATTAATATTCTTTTCCTCTATTTTTGTAGATGCATCACATAGTGTATCCATATGCACAACCATGTTTACCGAGATGCACTACGATGTATTTCCATATGCACATTGTTTGTCGTTTCTTCTTTGGTCAAAATTCAAGAGAGGGGAGCCGACGGCCTCGGAGCGAGCAGAAAATCCAAATTGTTGCCCCACGATTATCCTTATATTAGTAATTGAAGCGAAGGCGGAGCCGTAAAAAAAAAGAAAATTATTAAAAAAAAAGCTGGTGCATCTCAATATTCTTAATTGTGCATATCAGTATATAATATAGTGCATATAAATACATGTTGCAATACATATGAGCTGACTGTAATTTAAAAAAAAAAAAAAAAAAAAAAAAAAGCGCTGGCTGGGATTGCTGAACATGTTGAATTCTAGCAGTCACTGACTTCAACGTCGGTTGAGGACCGGTCTCACATTTGTCTCACAATGTGAAATCGGTTGCACAGGAAAATAAGTCATAGTTTTATTTTTATTAAGTTGTTAATTTTAATTTGACAATTTAATTGGCCTAGATACTTTCATTTTATCAAAAAAAAATATATTAATATGATCAACTATTAAGTTGGTCATATCCCACGTCACATTTCAAGCATCTCCTTAATTTTAGGTCCTACGTAGCGTTGTTTACATTTGTTATTCATATTTATTTTAAATATTTATTTTGTGCATTTTTATCATACATTTTATTATTTAATATTTAATTATTTATTATTCTCAAAACTTCCATAAAGATGTATCGAATTATAATCTCCAAAAATTATGATTTAAGCTAGATAAGTGTACATATCTCACATCATAGTCAATATCAAACTAAAGAAAAAAATCTTAGAGAAATTTAAAATAAATACAATAAAAATATAATTGTTTGTTCTCATTTATCAAAATTTTCTATTCCACAACAATTTTCAAACAAACTCAACTTTGAGAGGCCTATGTAAATACTCTACATCAATATGTATTTTCTCATTTTGCAATTGTTTGGATCACTATTTTAATTTGACCAGTTATTTAGTTGACCAAATAAATAGTTTTACATTTTATGCTTTAATTTACTTCATAGATTAATTTTAATAACCAAAAAAATCATACGGCTAGAAATCTCTAAATATGAAGTGCAAATATTATTCGTAGAGCAAATATTGTTCGAGTCATATTTATTCCAACTTATATGTATATTTTTTCTTAACCCACATTAATTTTTAATAAGACTCGATTCTGGGAGATATTTTATAAATACTCAAAATCAATGTGTATTTTCTCATTCTAAAATTATTTTCACAACTAATTTAATTTTGACCAATTAATATTTATCTGGTCAAATTAATAGTTTTATTTTTTATTAAAAATTTAATTCAACTAATTATTAACATGTCAATATTAATTTATTAATTTTAAGAATTATTAGATTTTCCAAATATAAGAAAATATATAATCGTATCACTAACAATTCAATATTTATAAGTTACGAAATTCAATTACTTTGTTACATTAAAATATATATTACATGTGCTCATATACTTAACACACATTCCACGTGGACAACGACTAGTGAAATGCATAATATTAGTAAATGAAGACTGGAGAATTGCAACGTTTTTCTTTAATTTAATTAGATAATAAATATTTTCACTTTCAAAATAAATTTTTATAACTACCAATCAAATTGCAACTAACAGTTTTAATAATATGTGGATAAAATTTTGAACAAAAAAAGAATCCAAAATAGTAAATCAAGACAGGGAATTGTAGAACAATTTTCTTTAATCTTGCTAAAGTATATGAATTAAATTGAACTAAAAATAATAAAAAAAATAGTAAATCAAGACAAGAGAAGTACAACAATTTTCTTAAATCCTGCTGAAGTATGTGTATTAAATTGAACTAAAATGATCAAAAATAGTAAATGAAGATGGGAGAATCGCGGAACAATTTCTTGAATTTAATTACATAATAAATATTCTCACTTTCAAAATAATTTTTTATAACTACCAAGTAAATTGCAGCACATATATATATATATATATATATATATATATATATATATATATATTTATATATTGGGTGAATAACTAATTTTATTCAGCAATTTTGAGAAAATAAAGCCAACCTTACAAACACAACTTCTCATACCCAAAGAAACAACACACTACTTAACTAGCAAGCATCATCGCGAGTCTTCGATCTTTTCTATAGCACAAGGCAATGAGAGATTTGCATTGCATAATAACCTCCTCAACGTTGCTATTATGGTTTTGAAATCTCCGTTGATTCCTTTCCTTCCAAACTAGTTAAAGCACTACTGTGGATGCACTACGATATATCAACTGTCTCTTGCTTTTAGATCGACACTGAGATTCCAACTCTTTTCGTTCCTCTTCCCAACTCTTCCTCACATTTCGACGACCACACCATGTAGATACTTCCTCCCACACTTGCCCAGAGAACTCACGGCTAAAGAATAGATGATCCATAGTTTACTCAGTAGTTCCACAAAGACAACATGCATGATCAGTGTGAAACTCCTATCTTCTCCAATTGATCACATGTAGCTAATCGTCCATGGAAGGCCAGCCACATCAGAAATACACATTTAGGAGGCGCCACATTTTGACATATGATCTTATTCCACCTAACATTTGGCATCTCTCCCCGTATTGCAACGTACAACTTTTTAATTTCTATCCAGTTATTTCCATCACCAAGCATCCTCAAATACTCCCTTGCCCCTATAATCTTCTTCATCACCCATGAAATCTGGGAGGGAATGTTTATGCTCATCACATAAATACTAAATTAATAAAGCATTTGAGTTAAAATTAAACTAAAAAAGGGATAAAAATACTAAATTAATACAGGAGAATCGCATAACAATATTTTGGAATTTAATTAGAAATTAAAGGTTTCACTTTCAAAATAAATTTTATAACTACCAAACAAATTGCGAGCCAATAATTTTAATATTCTTACAGAAGCATGTGGATTAAAGTGAACTAGAATGATCAAAAATAATATATGAAGACGGGAGAATTGAGAAACAATTTTATTGAATTTAGTTAGATACAAACATTTTCACTTTCAAAATTTCTATAACTACCGAGCAAATTGCGTCTAATAATATCCCGTCGATTTTCAACGGGTTGCACACTAGTACTGCTTTAATAGCGAGCAAGATTAAATCATTTATTTTCGTCGTAAAACTTTATACAACGATAGAGGATGTAAAATAAGAAAGAAAATGGTTTTTTATCTAATTTATTAATTGTGGAAAGAAGAAAAATAAAATTATATTCGTAATCGTATAGTATGGAACTAGGCAAGTATAAACGGGAGGCCATACGAATTTGAATTACCAATATCATATTGGACCGTTGTTGGGGCTTGTTGGGCTTAAATACCACAGCCCAAAATATAAGAACAACTGGATCTGAGAATAAAATTACCCACAACTCAAAAACAATAATGTAAAACTCTTCATGAAGAACGAAGACACAAATTAAGAACATTCTCAACCGTGGTGTTGAAGTGCGAGGGTGATAAGTATTTTGGTGGGATTTCAATAATTAATAATTTTATGGTAAAAATTATACAATTGTAAAATCTTACTCATAGGATAATCCAATGATTGATTATGTATTAAATTTGTTTTACAATTTTAATTTTATTTATAATAAATAACAATAACAAATTAATTATCTAAATATATAGAATTAAAAATCGTACAATTTTATAAAATTCAAAAAACAGATAAGAAAAATACAATTTATTGAATTTAAAAAACAAAGCTAAAGTTAGTTGAGCGAACCGAAACACATCCAGATTCTTCAATCAAATCGTTCGCTAGACGTTCATGGGCCGTTGCATCTCGAACGTGAACTCGTCTCTCAATGCACGCGTTCCACCCATGATTACTGGTGCCGTATTAACCTCCGTGTCGCCCCATACGCTCGATTCCAGAATAAATTGACTTACTCGGTGTCCCTTATCTTCGATGATCATGTTATGCAATATGATGCAAGCATACATAATGTCGCTTAAGTGTTCTCGAAAATGCAATCGAGCAGGGCCCTTTATAACTGCTCAACGAGCTTGGAGGACATCAAAAGCCCTTTCAACATCCTTTCGTGCATCTTCTTGCATTTGAGCAAATCCGCACCTCTTTGGATCTGTTGAAGCTCGTATTGTCTTCACGAATGTAGCCCACTTCGGATAGATGTCGTCAGCGAGATAGTAGCCCATTGAATGCTCGCAGCCATTTGCGACGAAGGTGACTGGCGGAGCTCTTCCATGGAAAACGTTGGCGAAGACGTCGGACTGATTGAGCACATTGACGTCGTTGTTGCTGCCGACGACACTGAATAAGGCATGTCAAATTTACAAAACTTGTGAGGCGACCGCTTCAAAGATCAGGAGTAAGATAACCCTTTTGTTGGGTTGTTTACGCACCTCGCCAAGACGTTGGACAATTCTTCCATACCCGGTGCATGCAGTCGATGCTTCCAAGCATGTCAGGAAAGCCATGCCTTGCCTCGTGTATTGCTACGAGTCTAGCGACATCAGCGCTATTTGGCCTCTTCAAATATACGTCACCGAAAGCATTAAAAATTCTTGAGGCATTCTGTGCCTGTTGTCGGTTCAAACGTACAGATATTCATTGTACTGATCGACCACTCCACCATTGGCGAGTTGCCTCAAAGCAACAGTGCATTTGATCCATGGGTGAAACCTCTTTCTTCCAGTTGCATCCTGGCGTTGTTCAAAATAAGTCTCCCGAGCAACCAAAGTTGCGGCTATTTGTAGGAACAACTTCCTGCTCATGCGAAATCAACGACGAAATACATTTTTGCCCCAAATCTGATTGTCGGCAAAATAATCGCGAATGAGGCGTTGTTCGGCCTCTTAACTATTCCTGTGAATGTACATCTTGCTCGAGGACTCTGCTTCGTCTTCATATTCAAAGTGTTGTCGGTGACTCGGTAGAGATCGATGGCTTGCTTACCTAGCTCGAGTGCCCTCTCACGAAACTTCTCTTTCTTTTTTGAGATTGAACAATTCTACGTTCCAAGACATGTTTCTACTTGAATATAGTGTGAAAAGTGAAAGAAGAGTTGAAAAAGGAGGGCACGACGCGTGTCCCTCCTTCCTTGCGAACAAGCCGCTACAGTCCAGGCTTCATAGAGAACAGGCATTCGACCGCGCTCCGCCTCCAACGGCACTCGCCGGCGTCGCGGGCGTTCTCCACCCAATCGAACGGGCTATCGCCAGGAGGAAAGCACACCATTGGGAGTGCTCTAAATTATCCGTAATTTTTTTGGTTTAATAAAACTTAAAATACATGAATTGTTGCCTATTTTATTATTTTTCTCACAATTTTTTTTAATTCTTTTCCAAATCACAAATTTTGTACTCTCTTTTAAATTTTCCACAATTTTAATTCATCCAAATCAAAGCTAAGGTGGCAGCCGAGTCGTCTACATGACATATCGTTCGAGGTTGTTTTTGGTAAAATAAACAAAAATTTGTTATTTTCTTTTACTTTAAAGTGAAATAATTTTAGTTTAAGGAGCAAATGTTTGTGTGTTAAGCAATTAAATAAAAAATGTCGCAGACTGGACATTTTGAGCTGCCACAACAGCTTCATTTTGATTAGATTTAGAAGTTTATGAGAATAACAAATTAAAATATGCCAAAGTTTGTGCATTTTAAGTTAACCTTATATTGAAAAAAATAGCAACTCTTTATAATTAGTTTTCCACAACATATAAAAAAAAGGCGAAGCATACAAGAACTAATAAATATAAATTATAAAAGTGAACGACAAATATTACTACAAAAGGTGAAATCATGCATAGAAAGTGAGACTAAAATTTAGAGAAATGTTTATCAGTTTTTAATTAGACTAAAAAAAAAATAAAAAAAATCCAAAACGTGTCTTACAATTTTCAACTAAACCATCGTCACTCAAAAGAAAGGGCCAAGAAAAAGTGCCAAACTTGTCACCTACCAGTGCCAATTCGATATCTTTGATTGAAGTATATATATCCGACCATACTCTAAAATGGCGTTGACAATGAAATGAGTTAAATCACTAAATATTGTCATATTTTCAATAGGGGTGAATAAACGGGTACCCACGAATATCCATACCTGCATTTGCGAGTATTCATACCCAAATAAGCAAAAAATAAATACCCATACCCTTTCCATTTTAGCTGAACGGGTATCTAATACTCGACCGGGTATACCCGACCCGGGTATAGGGTACCCGGGGTACTCGTTTAGAAAATAAAAAAAAAAAGACAAAAATATGGTAATTTTTCACCTGCTCGATTTTTCGAGAATTTTCAACAACAAATTAATCACCAACTATGTAGCAACAACTAGACGACAACAATAAATCAATAATAAACATAGTTTAAACATTTAAGTTCAACAAATAAAATACTATGAATATATATTATTCATAGGTTATGTTTAGAGTTATGTTTAGGTTTAGGTTTAGCTTAAAAATGAATATATATTATAAATATATTTATAATTTATAGTATAAAATTAGTAATTATATATAATAAATAATTGTATATTGTTGATCGGGTGTTTGACCAGGTACCCAATACCCTAACGGGTAATTTATAGTATAAAATTAGTAATTATATATAATAAATAATTGTATATTGTTGACCGGGTATTTGACTGGGTACCCAATACCCTAACGGGTATACCCGTTAGGGTATTTTCTAAAACTTTCATACCCATACCCATCTAATACCTGCAAATTACGGGTATTGGGTACCCAATACCCGACCGAGTACGGGTAGGGTATGGGTAACCCGAAAACCCGCTTTCCATACTTTCACCCCTAATTTTTAATACATTCGAATTTAAATTTATTTTTTCATATGTCCTACTTCCTCCATTGACGAAAATTATGGTTAGATTTTCATTTTGGCCCGTCCATCAAAATTATAGTTTTTTCATTAAAGAAAATGACTTTACACACTTTTTACTTTTCTAACATTATTCAATTTTTAATATTTACATGAAAACCAATATTTCGCCAACAACTTTATTACTACTACATTCAAAAGATCTATTTACTTTCAATACAAAAGATGAAAGCTATATAGTCCACCCTATACATTAACCTAATTTTTTTGAAAACCTGCATCACAATCTTAAAACTATAATTTCATGAAGAGAGGGAGTAGTATTTCTGAAAATGAGTCTAAGTATGTCATTTCTATTTTCTAAAGTAAAAAAAGAAAAGGTGAGTAAAATAAAATAAATGAGCAATAATATTATTAGTTGGAACTCGTTCGTTTGTTTTTAATTCGAGGGTCAAAAAAATAATTGGGCAAATCAACCTCAACTCATGTCAAGGTCCAGTATATATTAGCAGATATGAAAGGCACCCTTCTCTGTGAACAAACATTTGGATTTTTCTCTCAAAGTAAAACCCTATACGGTTACCTATACTGTTTGCAGTTGAATTGAATGCTTTTCTCATTCTCTCTCTCTCTCTCTCTCTCTGTCTCTCTCTCTCTCTCCCCTAAAACTTCTTTTTCTCTCTTTGTAATTAATTTGGTTTTTGATGAGGCTTTGTTTGCAGGCCTAAGAAGAACCCTAGGATTGCATGGGTATTTTTGTGTTGTCTTGGGATGCCTTTAAAGCATGTTTTGTAGGTCTGTCTTCTCTACTACTTATAGCAACTTTTTTCTGTTTATGATGTGTTAATTTGCGTAGGGATAACAGATGTATATGTATGTATTCTCTCTCTCTCTCTCTCTCTCTCTCTCTCTCTCTCTCTCCCATCGCTGAAGCCACCAGTCTTTAAGTTTAAGTTCCCCATGCAAAAATTAGTGACTTTTGGTCATTTTCAGTATTTTACTAATACAAAATTTCATTAATCTCTAATGCAACCTTTAATCTAACTCTAATTAGGATTTTTTTCCAAACCGGCGAGAATATCCTTACTAATAAACGGATCGGCATGCACATGGCTAGTGTGCTCATCTTACCAAACCTACTTATATTTGATTTTCTAAAAATATAGTACTGTATACATATGTACACAATTCCTTTTCAAAATTTTCCGGATTATGTACCAAATTTTGATAAGTTGAATAACATCAATTTGAGTTTTATTGGTAAAGATGTTTTGATGTGAGATTAGGCTCTTAATCTTGGATACGATATAAGTATATGCGGACGTGGCTATTAAGTGAGAATACAACACAAGATTATTAATTAGTGAATTATTATGCAATCAACACCACAAGTTAGTTTAATTAGTTACTAGAGTATATAGAATGTACGTGGTGAATATGACATGACACTCATGCTTGGGAGTGTGACCATTCACAGAGAGAGAGAGAGAGAGAAAGAGAGAGAGAGAGGGAGAGAATAGTACTAACCATTGCTGCAAACTGGCATGAGAGTTTTAAACAAAGGGAACTTTAATGCAGGGCAGGGGTGTGAAAGAGGTAGCCGACCTCTCTCTCTAGAAAAGGAGCAAATTAAAAAGTAAAGGGGTTTTGCTCTCATACAAAGAGCAGGATACTACAGAGTTGTGTGGTTAGGTTGCTTTCTGTACATAACTTTTTTCAACAGTTGACTCGTGTTATGCAATTTTCTGTGATCTTATTAGATCTTGTTTGGATTTTCTGAATTCTATTACATCACTTCTCCTGTCTCATTTATTATCCACATTTGCTGCTCTCTGCCACCTACTGTATATTATTATTACCTAGCTGTAACACTTCAAACAAATCCACTTCATTTTCTTTCTAACCAATTTACCTATTAATTAATTACTCCAATTATGGTAGATTTATCATCGTACGTACATGTCACTTATCCCCCCAGCCCCAGGTGTTTGATTGGGAGAAACCTGACTTTTTTTACTAATAATTACGTAATAATGGAGATAGGTTAATTAGTGTTTGAGTTGGTCTTAAAAGAATTAATGATTACTTTAGATTGGAAAGTGTACATTCATTTGTTTATTTTATTTTCTGACGGTCATAAGTTCAAAATTCACGTGGTCATAATTTGATGGTAAGGGACACGATTACATAACAAATAAAAAAAAGAAAAAGAAAAAAATGGAACTATATATATTTTGTCCATCACATGCAACAATTGAGATGGTATCTTCTGTATCGACTATAAAAAGCCTGCAGTATTTATAAGAATATAAAGCAAGAGAAAGCATGCAGCAGCATATATATATCCATAGCATAGCTATAATCAAGATTTCTTAAGTCGTAAATGGATTAAGTTAATTAGTTCATTTATATCGACACATCTCCTATCGCGCGTGTGCCAATATATTTAAATATATACCAAATTTTACTCAAAAAAATTCAATATAATTAAACTAATTCAAATCTCAGTAGATTGTTTTCCAAGTACTATAAAAAAAAGGCTACAGTTACTCATCAAGGTATAATAACTACCATTAATATTTGAGAAATATAGCTAAATAGCACTTTAAGGTTAAAAAGACCAATTATAGCACATTTTGAATTTAAAAAAAAAAAAGTACTAGTAACACTTATAGGCATTTATGCCCCTTTTCACATATTTTAAAATGTACTGAATTCTTGTTCTTCTGTGAAAGCACAATGCTTTTAAATATTATACTAATAAAATATGAATTTATATTTATTCAACGTGTAACTTTTACATAATTGTGATTTTACAAATGTTTTTGTGAAAGTACGAGTACACATTAGTATTTTCACATTGAAGGAAGAAGGGCAAAAATATTTCAAAATGCTATTGTTATTACTTTTTTCAAATTGTGCTAGAATTAGATTTATTTTTTTTAATTCACAAAGTGCTCTTTCCTTACTTCTCCCTAAATATTTTCTAAAAGTTAATATTTTTAACCTAAAATATTAGTAAAAGAAATTCAGTGTCTTTCCAATAGGGGATTTTCCTTGTTGATTTACTTGAAAGGTTTTAGTGAGACACGATTACCATAAAATTCTTCTGTATTGTATTTTTTTTCCCGACTGTTCTATTCTACTTTTATTTGCTTTCCTATTGCTATGCCATTATTTTAGATATTTTGAGTGTTTTATTACTATTAATTATCGATGATCTAAAAAAAAAGCCAATAATTTAAGAATTAAATTGTTCTAATTTTGTATAAAATCTTAAAAGTGACGTACGTAGTCGTTGTTGTTCGGTCGGCATTTAGTTTTACTGAAGGACGGCGCGTACTAAATTAGAGAGGGCAAATTCGAACATTTACTCGCTGTCCTCTCACGAGAGAAAGGGACCCTCCAAACATATTTAGGTTTTTTTTTTGGAATACTGATCGATATTTTAACAAATTCTACCTGAATAACATTTAAAAAAATCGATATATGCGTAAAACATGTTGAGTAATTCGTATATGACTTGTTACTTTTATTTGGAATATGATTTAATACTATTAGATTCTTTTTTTTCCGTTTAACCATCGAAATTTTATATCAATCAAAAGGGAGCAAGGGTACAACATCATCCGGTTGGGACTTAGCCAAAAGTGCTAAAGTCCCTAAACAACAGAAATAAAGAACAAACAAAACAACAGATATCAAAGAACACTTAACGCAGAGACGTCAAACGACAAAAAATAAAGTAAAAAACAACATGAACACCAAGTAGACTACAAAAACTAGACATGCACTCTGAAGTTCGGGTAGCCAAGCTGGTCCATCCGAACTAGAGAAAGAAAGTGTCTTGGTGCAGTCTCCTAGTCAAAAGTAGTAAAGTCTGTGTGTCGGTGACCAAGGCGAGCCATGAAGTCTGCCGGGGCGGTTTCCCTCCCTGTGGATATGCGTAACTCGAACCTGTAGGTCTCTGCGAAGAAGTCTGATCCTGGAAATAGTGTGGCGGGTTGTGCCGGAGCCGAAGCGATCAGAAGTCAAGAGAGAGACAACTGCTGTAGCGTCGAGCTCAATCCAAATATGTAAGGAAAACTGGAAAGCAACCTGTGTAGGCCGTGGAAAACAGCTTGTAACTCCGAATCAAAGATGGAAAAGCCCTGGAAGGGGAGGCAGAAGGCCGAGAGGAGCCCGCTCTGTGAAATACGAACTAAACCTCCACCAGCCGCCCTGGGAAGGTTCCTGTCGAACGAGCCGTCCGTGCTGAGCTTGAACCACGAGGGTGCGGGTGGTCTCTAGTAGACTGCAAGCGATCGTGGGATCTGCCTAACAGTCTCAACAACCGGCATAAACGACACCTGTGGAGTGCAACCTGCCTACTGGGCAGGCAAGAGTTTCTTGCTGACCACAAGGGAATGGAGATGTCTGACAACTTGCACATAGATGTGAGAAACAAGGAAAGAAACACCCCGATGTTTGGAGTTGTTCCTTTCGGCCCAAGTAAACCAAAAAATAAGACAGGGAATCAGAAAACTCAAGTGGAGGCGAGCAGAGAGTGGCCTCAGGTGTTTCCAAAAAGAAAGAGAAAGTGTGATATCAGTAGTGTCGAGAGGTGCAGTGTGAAACCAAGGACTGAACTACGCACAGTTTCCCCCGAAAGAAATAAGTGGGACACAGACTCGACACTGGGGGAGGTGGGACAACACTGACACTTGGAGGCAAGGTGGGTACGGCGAGACTGACAAACATAATCAACAAAGATTTTGTTAAGGAGGAGTCTCCAAAGAAAGACAGACATGGTAGGGGTAAAACAGTCACTCTAGATATCCTTGAAAAGGGGTTTAAGATGGGCCCTATGCCTAACACTCTCCCAAGCAGAAGTCAAAGAAAACTCACCATGGGGGGTCAAATTCCATCTCATGGTATCCCCCTCACCCCACAAGACCGGAGTCTGGGCGAGAGAATCAACAAGATCCAAAGGCAATCCATACCTGTTTATCAAATTATGCAATCAATGCACCTGCCAAGTATGATGCTCAAAGAAATGCAGAACAAGAAAGTTATCAAC
Source organism: Schizonepeta tenuifolia (assembly GCA_029490685.1). Taxonomy (NCBI): domain Eukaryota; kingdom Viridiplantae; phylum Streptophyta; class Magnoliopsida; order Lamiales; family Lamiaceae; genus Schizonepeta; species Schizonepeta tenuifolia. Next base: position 10,382,173 of record CM055958.1, read on the forward strand.
ATGTAAATCAGGGCAAAGCACAAAAAGGGGAGAATTTTCATACCAGATATCATCCCAAAAACTAGGTCTCCCCGACCCGAGAGACCATGTGATGTACTGCTGAGCACCAATACCTTCCAAGCAGAGGTGTTTCCAAGTTGGGATGTCATGAATGGTAGGTTGGCGGCGACCAGGGAACAAGGCATGACCATACTTGGCGAGGAGAAACCGGGCCCAAAGGGAATCCTGTGCTATGTATTTCCACCACAGCTTGTAACCAAATGTCTGAACAATATCATCAAGTCTGTGGATGCCCAAACCTCCCTCAGCAATCGGGGTGCACAGCCCAACTAACCCAATGGGCCCTCCTAACATCACCATAAGACCCCCAGAAGAAAGGGGGCCATGATCTGTTTGAGAGCGTACAAGACTGACTTGGTCGGCATCAGAGCCTTGAGGTAATGTAGGGGAATGGTGCTGAGAGTGCTCTTGATGAAAGCAAGTCTCCCCCCAAAATTCAAGTGCTTGTGAGACCAAGTGTGGATTCAGTCACTGAGCCTCTGTCTGAGATCAAGGAACATATTATCCTTCTTATGTCCTTTGTAGAGCGGGATCCCAAGGTACATGAATGGGAGAGAACCCATCTCAAAATCGGTGGGAGCTTTAATCGACTCGCCCCAATTCCCCCGATACTTGGAGAACACATAGAAACAACTCTTTCTCAAATTAATTAACTGACCGGAGGCGGCCTCGTAGTGGTTGAGAAGACCTTTTATGCACACCAATGTCTCCGTCTTTGCCTGAGTGAAGATCAGAATATCATCATCAAGGTGAGTGACGGGCAAATTAGTGTTGATGGTCCTGTAACACAAACTCTGCTGCAACATCATAAGGGCTTCGAGAGATCTCGAAAGAAAATCCGTAGCCAAAACAAAAAGAGATGGCGAGAGAGGGTCCCCCTGTCTCAGACCACGGGTAGAGGGGAAGAAACCTGTAGGCATGCCATTGATCAACACATAAAACCAACAATGGTGGACGCATCGGCTAATCATGTCAATCTATCCCTCAGAAAATCCAATCCTCCTCAACATATTCAGAAGAAAGAGCCACTGCACTCTATCATAAGCTTTAGTCATATCCAGTTTAATGGCAACATTGGGGGTCGGGCGAGAAAGCTGGAGATCATGTATCATTTCCTGAGCAAGAAAAATGTTGTCGGAGATAAGGCACCCCTTGATAAATCTTCTCTAGTTGTGGGAGATCATCAGAGGAAGGATAGGGCAAGCCGGACAGCCAAGATCTTGGAGGTGATCTTGTAGGTGACGTTGCAGAGGCTTATAGTGCGAAAATCCGACCAAGTCTGAGGAGCAGTGATCTTTGGAAGCAAAATAATGGTGGGAGCTGTGTAGCTATGAGGCAGGCAGCCCCCTCCAAAGAAATCTAAAACCGCAGCCTACACATCCGGTCTCACAAAGTCCCAACAAGTCTGGAAGAAAAGAGAAGTAAACCCGTTGGGCCCAGAAACACTGTGCCCAGAAATCCCAAAAACAGCCTCCTTAATCTCATCAGCATTAGGCAAGTCACAGAGCGCATCCCGATTTACCGAGGCCGGAATGGGATGCAAACAACTCAAATCTGATTCGGCAAGTTCCATGTGATTGGAAGAAAGCAAGTTGTGGAAGAAACTGACTGCAGACTCCCGAATAGCGGCCTCATCCGTGATAGTCTCATCATCAACCTGAATGGAGTGGATTCTAGATTTGCACCTCCTCTGCTTCACCCATCCCTGAAAGAAACGGGTATTACGCTCTCCTTCCGTAACCCAACGGATGGCCGCCTCCTGTCTCCAAAAATCCTCCTTCATTTTAGACTTGAGAATGAACTCCGCAACTGCACGGTTGAAAGTCGTTCTATTCTCTGGGGAGGGATCTGAGTCAAAGGCCTCCTGAAGGGAAGCAACTGCCTCCTCAGCAACCCGGATGCGCTTGCTGATGTTGCCAAAGACATTTCTATTCCACAATTTGAGATGTTTCCTAACTCTATTCAGCTTGAATTGGAGGTTAGAAAGTCCATTGAAGTCCGTAGGGTGATCCTAGCACTCAGCAACTGCACTAAGAAAGGTGTGGTTCTGGATCCACATGAATAGAAACCTGAAAGAAGCGCTGGGAGGCCGGAAAGTAGTCTCGCACCGCACTAGGAGGGGGCCATGATCAGAAGAAATCCGAGGAAGGTGAGTAACCCGAGTGACTGGAAAGGAGAAATCCCAAGGCTCGCTCAAGAAAACCCGGTCAAGCCGTTCTTGAAGCCCAGTATGGCCCAAAGTGAATCTCGGACCATCAAACCCTGCATCAATCAATTGACAATCAGCAACGACATCAGCAAAATCAGCTATCTTTGCACGTCTATCAGAATGACTACCCTCCCTGTCATGATAGTGGAGAAGAGTGTTGAAGTCTCTACCAACAATCCAAGGATCATCCTCAAAAGCATAACCAATCTCCCTATTATCATCCCAAAGAGCGATTCGAACAAAACGGTTACAACTGGCATAAACAACACTAAGCAGAAGTGGCTTAGCAAATAGAGAACTATTGGTGATCCTCAAGAGAAGAAGTTGGGAGGTATTACGGAGAATCTCAATCTGAAAGCGAAAACCACTGAAAAACCAAATCTTGTTGTTGCATTTCCCAAATCCCTAACGGAGCCCAATCTTGGTCCCGAAGCGAGAGAGGTCAGCCTCAATCATTGGTTCAGAAATAGTCACAAAATGTAAATTATGTACACGAATCATCTCATGAAGTCGCACATGAGTAGCACTGTTTCTAATGCCATTGGTGTTCCAAATCATGAAATTAACAAACATAAATCAGGATGAGTGAGCGTTGGAGGGACCAAAAGATCCCCCCACGTCAAAAGCACCATCAGCAATCTCACCTTCTTCAAGAGGACTGTGTTGGAAGTTAGCCCCTGCAAGGTCGTCGTCTCTATCAGAAACATAAGCTCTATCACAGATGCGAGGCGGCTCCTCGAGCTCCTGTGAATCCCCCTCGGACTGTGCAAATGGAACAAATCTGTTCCCAGTGTATGAAGTTCTGGGATTCAATAATACTCTATACTCACAACCCGGAGGAAAACTCGAAGTAGGTATAGCTTTAGTGATCATCTTTTGTTTGCCTCTGTTATCAACCTGTTGATTGTAGTTGTATCTGTTTTGCTTTTTCCGTTGTCTGTAGCGACGTTTTCTCTCAGCCCGACGAGACCTAGCCTGCTGAAAAAATCCATCCTGCTCTGTCTGAGAATGCTCCGGATGAGCCTGTGTTGTCCTTGAAGTAGGTTGCTGCTCTGGATGAGCTTATGCAGCTGGTTTCTAGGCGGTGGTAGCTGTGGAGGAGGTGGCTGTTCCGGTGAAGCGAGGTGGCTGGTCTGACTTTTAATTTCCGGGATAAGGCCCATGAACGGGCTGACCAACAAATGGGGAAAAAGTGGGTTGATTGGGTGGCCTTGCCTTGCATTAACTGTAAACCAATTCTCCAACAAATACCTAACATGCCGACAACCACTTGGATTTTCAGATTCTCAAGCGCCTTTGCAATCTGTAGAGGAGTAGGAATACCTTGAGAGAATTTTCCCACCATAGCATGCTCCAAATTTCCTGGAAACCGGCGAGATGGCGCCGCTGTGGCGGGGAGAGCTCGGCGAGGCACCGAGCGGCGGAGTGGAGAGCTCCGGCAAGGCAGGAGCTGAAGTAGTAGCTCGCGACTCCGGCGATGAGACTTGTATAGCAACAGCTTGAGTGGCGATTTAAGGAGAAGGAGCACTATCGCCGTCATTCTCAACGACGCAAGGCGGAGGAGAGGTCGTCTGCAACGACTGCGACGATGATGCATGAAGCTCCGACTCCGACGACATCCCGGCAGCAGCACTGGATCTTCTGGTCGAGCGACCATTCGACCGACAAAGAGTAGGTTTTTTGTGTTTTTATGGATAATTTTGACTGGTTTTTTGGAGGATCTTGATGGGAAATATGGGACAAATTTAATGGCTGGATTCTTGGGATTTGTTGAAGGGTGAGGAGCTGTTGGATTTGGTGAAGAAACAGCAGCAGCAGCAGGCGGCTTTTTGGGTGGTGGCACACCGTCGGAACGAGGAGGCGCCGCCACCATTAAGATTTAGAGGGATTGTTGTGAAATAGCACTTATTTGAAACAAACGATTCAAAATGTCACCTTAAGTTTAAAAGTTGTAAAATAGCACTTTGAGTTGTAAAAAGTCTAATATACCCTTAATGAGTATACAAGAAGGCTAACTTTCATTTAAATTATACAAGAGGACTAATTTCATGTATGAACTTCTGGCGAAATTTCCTGGCGAATTTCTCCAGCGAATTTTTCCGGCAAAAAATTTCCGACGAATTTTTCCAGCAAAAATTCGAATCATACACGAAGCCTAACTTCATGTATTCATCATACACGAAGACTAACATTCATGTATGTATCATACACGAAGACTGACTTTCATGTATGCATCATACACGAAGCCTAAGATTCGGGTATGCATCATACACGAAATTTTTTGCCTAAAAAAAATTCAAATTTGTATCATACATGAAGATAAGTTTTCATGTATGATACATACACGAAGACTGACTTTCATGTATGCATCATACATGAAAAATTTTGCCTCCGAAAAATTCAAATTTGTATCATACATGAAGATAATTTTTCATGTATGATACATACACGAAGACTGACTTTCATATATGCATCATACACGAAGACTGACTTTCATGTATGCATCATACACGAAGCCTAAGATTCGTGTATGCATCATACACGAAAAATTTTATCTTCAAAAAATTCAAATTTGTGTCATACATGAAGATAAGTTTTCATGTATGATACATACATGAAGATAAGTTTTCATGTATGATACATACATGAAGTTAGGCTTCGTGTATGATTCAAATTTTCGCCGAAAAAAATTGCGGAAAATTTTTGTCGGAAAAATTAGCCGGAAATTTTTCACCGGAAAATTTTGTCGGAAATTTTTCGCCTGAAAATTTCGCTAGAAATTCATACAAGAAATTAATATTCATGTATGATACAAATTAAATGCAACCTCTTGTATACATGAAGGGCATAAAAGTTCTAAACAAACTCAATGTTTGAAAAATGTTATTTCAATGTTTGAAAAATGTTATTTCAATATTTCACTCTAAGATTTAATAGTGTTTGATACCCTATTAGATTTTAACTCACGTGATTTTTAGCATTCTAGGTAAACATGGAAAGATCTTGAAAAAAGATACTCCCTCCGTCCATAATTTATCTCCCTACTTACCCATTTTTTTTATCCATGATTTATCTCTCTACTTATTTTTTTGTACAATTATACCCTCCTACTTTTTCTTTATTTACTATCATTTGTCATTGATGACTCCACCTCACAACAACTTTATTCCTACTTTTTAGTCAATACCACTATTTTTTGGTCAATACCACTGTTTTTTTGTCATTATCCACTACCCCTACATTCTAACTTTTAATCCACTTAAAAAAACTTTTCAATTTTTCTTAATCTCCGTGCCAGAAGCAGAATGAGGAGTTAAATTGTGGACGGAGGGAGTACAATGTCTCATGGAAATTTATTTAATTTTTTTTTGGAAAAGGATACTAACCAATATGGTCTTTTAAAAGCATGTACTCCCTCCGTCCAAGTTTAAATGCCCCATTTGAGGGTGGGTACGGAGTTTAAGGAATGCTAAAAAAGTGTAGTTGGTGGAATAAAAAAATAATAGTTGGTGGAATAAAGGTTGTTAGTGGCGGGTCCATAATGAAAAAAGGTAATAATAAAGTGGAATAAAGTGGGTTAATGGTGGACCCATAGTGAAAAAAGGTAGAAAATAAGGTGAATGAATGAGGGTATATGAGTCAATTTGTCCAAATGTGGCAATTAAGTTTGAACACTTTTTTGAGGCCAAACGGGGCATTTAAAATTGGACGGAGGGAGTATTAATTTTAAACTAACAATATTATGACGGACCACAAATTTTCTTAATTCAAGTAATTCTTAATCAAATACTATGAAATAATGATAATCTTGAGTTTTGCATGACTTTAGAGCTCTAATTAAATGATTTAGAATGCAAATTCGTGTGTATGATGAGCTTTATTGTTAAATATTATTTTCTTGAAGAATTTGATACTCGGGGTTCATTTTTGAGTATTTATAGGAAATTTTGCCAAGATTTGAAGAAGGAAATGCTCAAGAGGTGTAGTTTGGAGCTCGTGAGTGAAGTCGGTTTTAATTTGACTAAGTAACAAAGGCTCGATGCGCGTGATAACAACGAGGCACTCCAACGTTCAAACCAAACTTTGTGCTCAACAAAAGTGACCGCTTAAAACAGAGCATGTTTTTGAGCTCCATCTCAAGCTCCCGCTTGAATCAGAGCATGTAACTGCAGAAGCACCTCAAAACGAGACACTTCGTGCTCCGAAAAAAGCGCTAACTTAAAACGGAGCACAAACTTGTGCTCCAATCCATGCGGCCGCATTTCGACGTACTGTGGCCGCGCCATATGCAAAATTTGTGCCAAAATTACCATCATTACTCTTACTTATGACTTGTCTTCTACTCTAGTTTTTTTTCCTATTTAAAGGGGTCTTCCCCCATTTGTAAGACATCTTTACTCTAAATTTTGAATTTCGGTTTCCAACATTCCCCTTAGGATTTAAGCTTTTAGATTTCAATTGAAGACTTGATTTGGATTCTTTGAAAATTTCTCCATTTGGGTTTATTAGTATCTCTATTTTATGCTTTTAATTCTCTTGTCTTGCTGTTTCTTCTTTTATGTCTAGCTAAATCTTTAGTTGATTTTAGGAAGTTGTGAGGCTCAATTGATGGTGGAATTTACTTATTGATGTTACTTTACCTTCCAATCTATGGCTTGTGCATCTTGGTGCTTGTTTCTCATGTTAGAATATGTGATCTCTATTTTAGCATGCCAAGTATTCATGAAAATGCTTAATCGATTTTTATGATCATTGAATTCAAGTTTGTATGATATGAATGGTTATGAGTCCTTGCGGAGATTAATTTATTCATAAAAGGTGTAAATCTTTAGTGCTTTTGGGACTTAATTTCTCGTCTTGAGTCTTAGTCGAGATAGATGAGTGATTGATCAACGTGTGCTTTCTTTTCGAGAGAGAGTTTGTGCATATTTTTGTGATTACTTTGCTTGGATTGGATTAAAAATGGTTAAGAGATCAGTAGCCTAGTTCCTCATCTGATAGGGTCGAGATTTGTAATCTTCGAACACACAAATGTTCAAGAATCGTAAACACATATTAGTTACCTTATGTCGAAGATACACGGTAGAAAGAGCTTCTTCACGTGGTTTTAGTCCTTGAACTCCGACCTACAAAGCGTAATATCGGGTTGTGTGCTAGCGTCGCGTCTCCGACGATCAAGTCAGTGTGTGTAGAACAGGAAAGCTTGAGAGAATTCAACGAGTTCTAACGTATAAAACTGGTGATAATGAAGATGATACCTGCTATTGTGCAGTGAAATCTGTATATATACCTGTAAAAGTAAGGGTATTTCTGGTATTTCGGGTAGACTTTGGAAGTCTGCTAACTGACTTTAGTGGGGGAAACTTCTCCACTTTAATTGATGTGATAGGTCGGTACCGACATCTTTCTAGGATATTTATGCCTCGAGAAGACAAATTCGTATTGTACTTTAGACCAGCTGTCTTTAAAGTATAAGTGGGCAGTGTTACACTCAGGTAACATTCCTTCAGGACAAGTTTCCAGTGAAGTAACATTCCCTCAAGTCAAGTTTCGATGTCTCAGGGCATGTTTCCCCAATACTAAGAGACTAGGGCAAGGTTGCCTTCTAGGTAGAGAAATACTTAGAGTGTTGAAGCAAGGTTGTCATCTAGGCAATTATGATGTACAAAAGGTGTCCCATCAACTCCTTCCCCCTCAAGTCTGGAAAGAGGAAACTTGACAAGGTCAAGTGAGGAATTTTCAGTAGTAACATTCCATGTGAGGCAACCTTTCCTTTCCAGATAAGATTGAGCAGTTGGAGTGTCTCCTTTCTCTGCCTTTGCGCATTTCACTTTTTCTATGACACGACATCCCATGTTACATTAGTCATTTGCTCATGAAGGAATTGAGTGTTCGTCTGAATTCCATGAAAGATTTCAATATTCAAGGTCTCATTATGGACCCCTCTGCCTTGCCATATCTTCGGTTTGGTTATTTTTTCTCGGCAATCTCCGACCCACGGAATGAGTAGGCGGTTGTTTTAATTCATGATTGAATTTAGCCTTTTCTGCATACTTATCCTGAAATGTGATGACTTCAATACTCTTTGACAGTTATAGAGTAATTGAGATTTGCTCAAAGTGTTGTTGATGTCGACGATGTCTTCATAGTGGGTTCCACTCCGGGATTGGTTCACCTGCCCATGTTCCCCAAGCTAGAGACTAACTTGTCTGAGGGGAATATGATGGGTATTCTCCTATGGAACAAGGTCCGAGAAAATGCCTTTGTTCAATGGATCTGCTCTGCTTTTCCTGCATGTCTTTCTTCAAAAGGATTGCGCATTAGGAATCATAGTCGGGCGATGACTAATTTTCCTTCTCCTCCTAATACTAAAAGGAGGAAGTTTATCAAAGTCTTCAGAAGCAGCGTTCCTGCTATGTCCACCAAGCGATTTTCCATCCACTTGAGGTTCATCTCCTTGTGCCTCCGACTTCCAACGGAAGGTTCTCGATGCGTGATCTTGTTTTTCCACTTGACCAACTCATCCAAGAGGTCTCAAATGACTGGAATTTCAACTGAGGTCATCCATAACTCCATAGGCCGTGCTTTGATACAGGATTGATCTTTTCTCCTATTTTTATGCCTTTGAAAAATAGACTTTCCATCATTATCCATCAAAGTTCCCTATTTCGTCCTTCTTAGGCCGACACTTTCTTGGTCGAGGCTGAAAAAAGGAGAAGAGAGGATTTCTCAACTTCCTCTCATGAAAAGAGTGAAGAGCTAGCCAAAGCCCTGCTCAAAGTTTCCATTCTGGAGGCTAAGTGTGTGAAGTTGGTGGCCAGTCTTGCCAACGCCAAAGTGCAGATATATTCCCTCAGTAACTTTCTTGCTACGACTGAGGAAGAGAAAGCTTCCCTGAAGAGGAAACAAGCTGAGATCTTGGTCAAAGATCGCAAGGAAGAATATGAGGGTAGCATCCAAGCCTGTCAACAGGGAGTCTTCCGCACAACTGTGGGTCAAGCCTTCCTAAAGGAGTTGGCCGAGGGGATGGATGAGGCCTATAAGAGCAGTGATCAGTACTTGCGTCATCTCGGCCGTACCATTCACCCATTTGTTTGGAAATGAGCGGCTAACTTGGCGGCGTAGATGAGAGAACTTGACTATTCAGGAGAGGCGAACACAAGGGCTCTTATTGACAACCTTGAACTCCCTTTTCATCCGTAGCCTTTGAATGATCTTTCTTCTGGGGCCGGATTACCAGATCCCTATGGTGCAAGCTTGCACTAGAAAACTTGCTTTCAATCTTGTTCTTGATCTTGAATCGACCTTCATGGAAGCTCCTTTCTATGATATTTCTCGTGCAGGCATCTCCAGTTCCACTATAGGAGACTTGTCTTTGATCGAGGACACCTATGTTCCTGATATTACCACTCCGCAATACGAGAATGTTGCCTCGGAGGGGACAAGGTTGCAATCAACTTTGCTTCAAATGAGGAGTTGGCAAGAGATGAAGTAGCGAACAACTTTTCTGCGTAGGGTGATTTCTTTGTAATTTCTAATACAAGGTTTTTGCCACAATGACTTCCTAGCCATTTTTTTTTCTTTTGGTTTGAACAATTTGTGGCCCGTAAGCCTTTATGTATATCATGCCTTCGGACATCTTGATTGGAATCTTGTCTGAAATTACTTTTGTTTATGCTTGTTCATTGCATATAGTTGCAGTTGTTTACTCCATATATGTATTCTCCTTCTCCCCCCTCCTCCCTCCCCCCCTCTTTTTCTGAAGAAGTAGGAGCTTGTCAAACGATAATTGTTTAGAATATTTATTTTGGGTAACCATTGTATTCAGGCAAGATTGTATGTCTACAATCTTGTTCAATCCGTAGCATAGGGGCATTGTTGCCAACCAAATGGTGATCTCAAGTAACGCATGAAGTTACTTTTGAGGAAAAGTTGCTTGCCGGCAACATTGTTCACCCCTGGAAAAGAAGCATTCATGCCAACATATTGCTCTTTTCCAGTAGCGCATGTAGTTACTTTTGGAGCAAAGTCGCCTGCCGGCAACCTTGATCACCCCTGGCATCGGGGACACTCAAAGTCCTCCTAATGCTCTTTTCCAGTAACGCATGTAGCTATTCTTAGGGCAAGATTGCCTGATGGCAATCTTGATCACCCCTGGCATCGAGGTCACTCAAAGTCTTCCTAATGCTCTTTTCAAGTAACGCATGTAGCTACTCTTGGGGCAAAATTGTCTGCCGACAACCTTGATCACCCCTGGCTAAAGGGGCATTCATGCCAGCCTAGTGCTAACTTCCAGGAACGCTCTGGTTCCTTATGGACAAGGTTGCTCATCAGCAACCTTGTTCAACCCATTTCAATGTACTCAGGTTCATGAGGCCATACAGGGTCCTTTCCCGCGGGGTTCGAATGTTCCAATTAGCTTTAAAGCATCAACCCTTCTCAACACGAGGTCTTCTTTGCCTCATACCTTTCTGCTGTACAAGCTGCATATATGCTCTTTCTTCCATTCCATTTTCAGACGGACCTTCTCTCTTTCTTCTCTTCCCCGAGGTTCAACTCTTTCTTCTTGAGTTCTTGGTTCCGATCCTGATCATAGAATCAGACACGATGACTTTCCAAGATTACCTCTACATGTATCACTGCAGACGATCTATAACCAGAGTGATAGGAGTCTCATTGGTAGCTTTCTTAGGGCTAGTGTAGTAAGCCCAAGTACCAAATCGAGCTCCTTTGCCCACAAGCCATATTTGCCCTTTAGTTTTGTCTTGATTCCATTGACAATTGTTGTGTTGGTCAATTCCATCTGACCATTCATTTTTGGGTGCACCATTGCTACGAATCTCTATTCGATTTTCAAGCTCGAGCACCATTCTAGGGTTCCTTAGCTGATAAATTGGGAGCAATTATCCAATATCTGAACTCTGGGAACTTCATACCAGCAAAATATGTTCTTCCAAAGGAACCATATGATGGTTGCATCGTCAACCATGATAATGGGTTCAGCTTCCACCTATTCGGAGTAGTAGTTAACATCTACTATGAGGGTGGTCATATCACCCCTCGTTGTAGGCAACGTTCCCACCAAATCAATTCCCCACTTGTCGAACGGACAAGAGGCGTACATAACTCCCAATTCTTCAGCGAGAAGATGGATCAAAGGTCCATGTATCTGACATTGGAAACATTTCTTGACAAATTCCCTGGCATCCTTGTCAATGTTAGACCAATAGAATCCTGCCCGCAACACTTTTCGAGCAATGTCCCTTGCTCCAGTGTGGTCTTCTCCATTTCCGAGTGAATTTCTTGCAAAACACTTCTGCTTCTGATATACATTTCAGATAGGGGTAAGTCGTGGCACGTTTTTATAGATGATTTCCAATCATGCAGAAGTGAGTTTAGGATGCCCTTTTCGAGACCAGGGAACCTTCCACGCATTTTATTGTCATCAGAAAATGTATGATTGGTACTTTCCAGTCATTGATTTCTTCAATTACTCACACATCCAAGGAGGCAATCTCGTCTTCTTCTTCAAGATATGTAATTGGACAAGTAACTCTTTTCTCATCAGAACTGGCCCACCTTGCCATCTTATCTGTGTGGGATTTTTTCTCTCAGGGAATTTGCTCCATCAGAAATTCGGTGAACTTTGCCTTCAGTTATATCACCTTTGCTACATAATTGGGCATTTTTTCTTCCTTGGTTAGGTATGTTCCTTTCTTTTGGGACATGACTAACTGGGAATTAGAGAAAATCAGAACTTTCTCGGCTCCTAAACCTTCCATGATTTGCATAGATCGCACCAGTGCTTCATATTCAGCTTTGTTGTTGGAAGCTTTTAATCCTAACTTGATCGAGAATCACATTTCTTCTAAGTTGATTGGAATGATCAATATTCTTACACCGCATCCTTCCTTGATGGCAGAGCTATCTACATAAGTTTTTCATTCAGCCTATTCTGAACTTCGAGTAGTTTCCTGGGTGAAGTCCGCCAATGCTTGGGCCTTTATGGTAGGTTCATTCTTTACGTATTCGACAAGTTTGTTTTCTTTTATCAATCGTTCAATCACATCTTTCAAATGCTTGCGTTGGTTCATCTTACGACCAAATTCATTGTGATCTTCACAGTATGGATCCACTCTGGGGTTTCGAGGTCCTTTTTCTGATAACTTCGAGGTAAGGGGAATCATACGGGTTGTTTTGACATGATTGCGAGAAGCTTGGCTAGGGCTATTATGAGAGGGGTGTAAGCTTCCCTGTTGATCCTTTCACTCATTGGATAATTTTGAAGAACCTTTCCTTTGTCATTATTTTTCGTCTTTCCCTCTACCTCGTGAGGCGCTGCTTCACGGGTAGGCAAAGATGCTTCGAGGTGTGGGTGGACGGTTCTGTCCTCTTCCTTCTTCATACCTCGGGTTTCTTCCAAGTTTACAAACTTGTCCACTCTATCTCTTTTGGCTAGAGAACTGAGGAGATCTCTATCACACAAGCCTTGTGTTTGGGCATGGATCTTTACTTTCAAGATGGTCGTGGGCACTTCCAATGCAGCAGAGTTGAATCTCTGAAGATAATCTTTAAGGCTTTCATGGGAACCTTGCCTGAGAGACATCAATCATGCTGAAGGGTGACTCTGCCTTCAAGCACTTGCAAATTGATGTCGAAAGAGGTTGTTGAAGTCGGTGGAAGTGCGTATGCATGCTGGATTTAACTGACTAAACCATCTTTGCACTGATTTAGTGAGAGTTGTGAGAAAAACTCTACACCTGACTCCGTCGGTATGTTGGTGGAGCGTGAAGCCATTCCCGAAACTCATGAAGTGTTTCATGGGATTAGTAGTGCTATCATAGTGTTCCTGTATCCCTCTGAAATTTGTTGGCAAAGTATCATGCAGTATTGCATAACTAAAAGGAGAACTTATTTCATCGATGTCATTTGGATCAGGCTTCAGCAAACGCCTCTTCAGCTTCTTCATTTCTTTTCTCAAGGTAGCCACTTCTGTGCCATTGGCAGATGCCGATTCTGAGTGAGGCTGATACGTAGCCGAGTAATCCTCTCTATTGACTCTGGTCGCCGAGGTAGCTTCCATCCATTCTTCTCTGTTCATACGGTCCTTCTCGGGGAGGTAGGGCAAACTTGACCATAGACCATATCCAGAGTGTGGCGCTCTATGAGGAGAAGGAAACCTTCTTTCGTCAGAACGTTCCCCCTTCTCGCGATTGGAACTTTTCCTGATTGCTTTTAAGTGTTCCCTCTGACTATTTTCATTCTCCCGTAGCAACCTTTCTAGAAGTTGATGTATTTGAACGGGATCCAAACCAAACATATGCTCTGTGTTTGAGGATGTGCAACCATGCCAGGATGGGCAACCCTTCTAGGTTGGGCAATCGTGCTAGGTTGTGCAACCCTGCTAGGTTGGCTATTCAGCAGTGAAGATTCCTCGACTCTTTCCTCAGATCTCAGGAACGAGTTGTCATTATCATGTATGTTCGAGGAATGGCTTAGATTTTTTGTTTTGTCTTTTCGCGACAGAATAGATAATATTCAATCCAATAATATCCATATGCAGTCAAATATATCCATCAAAACGGCGTATTTCTAGCAAATAATCATGCTTCGATGTGCTTTATGGTCATATTTTTCTTGACAACAGATTTTCTTGACAGCAAATAATCATGGTAATATTTTTCTTAACAGCAAATAATCATGCTTCGATATGCTTAGATATGCTCCGATATACTTCGATATGCATATATATAAAAAATATTTCCATATTCATGCTTTTTTATGGATCTATCCACACAAAACTCCTCACATGTGCAGATATGGTTTTGGGAAAAATAAGTTCATGCATATATCGATCTTGATGTTCAAGTTGTTTTTGGAAGAAAACGGTAAAGCGGATCTCACGCCTTAGTTTTAATTTCCTACAGACGGCGCCAGTTGATGGGATCGAGATTTGTAATCTTCGAACACACAGATGTTCAAGAATCGTAAACACATATTAATTACCTTGTGTCAAAGATACGCGGTAGGAAGAGCTTCTCCACGTGGTTTTAGTCCTTGAGCTCTGACCTACAAAGCGTAACTCCGGGTTGTGTGCCGGCGTCGCATCTCTGACGATAAAGTCAGTGTGTATAGAACATGAAAGCTTGAGAGAATTCAACGAGTTCTATCGTATAAAATTGGTGATAATGAAGATGATACTTGCTATTGTGCAATGAAATCTGTATATATACCTCTAAAAGTAAGGGTATTTCTGGTATTTCGGGGGGACTTTGGAAGTCTGCTAACCGACTTTGGTGGGGGAAACTTCCCCACTTTGATTGATGTGATAGGCCGGCACCGACATCTTTCTAGGATATTTATGCCTCGAGAAGACAAATCCGTACTGTACTTTAAACCAGCTGTCGATAAATTATAAGTGGGCAGTGTTACCCTCAGGTAACATTCCTTTAGGACAAGTTTCCAGTGAGGTAACATTCCCTCAAGTCAAGTTTAGATGTCTCAGTGCATGTTTCCCCAATACTAAGAGACTAGGGCAAGGTTGCCTTCTAGGCAGAGAAGCACTTAGAGTGTTGAAGTAAGGTTGTTATCAGGGCAATCATGATGTACAAAAGGTGTCCCCTCACCATCGTTTTGAGTCGAGCAAGGTTCCTAGAATAAACCCCATTTTAAATTGTCCTTGTCGATCATTTGCCCTTTTAATTGTTGATTTCTTATTTTTATAAGTTGAAATATCCAAAATCATGTCAATTTTAGAGCTTGAATAGTATGAAAATGTTTAAATCTTGTTTTCACCATATTTTCAATCAATAGTCCTTGTTGATACGATACTCGATTGCTTTGCGGTTTAATTGCTAAGAAATTGCTAAGAAGATAGTGATCAAATAACCTCGGTTCCATCAAGATAGTCTCTCTCTCTTTTTTCTTTCTCAAAAGAAAAGTCTCTCTGTTTGTCCATTTTGAAATGTCTCAAAAATATAGTCCATTTTTGTAACTGGAATCATTTTTTTTTTCTTTTACTAATATAATCTCATTGAATATTTATGAAAAACGAGAAAATTGATTTGTGGAATAAGAGGTAGGTGCAAAAATAAAAGGGATATTTAAAGAGAATTAAATTTACTTTCTTAATTTATGTGAAAAATGAAAGCGGACTATTTTCGTTAAACAAGTTGTATTTATTTTGAAAGAAATGGTATAAGTTATCCCCTCATGAATCGATATTATATGGTCTAAGAATACTTCAGTATTTTATGGTGGTCAATATTCATTAATTCATTTGTAATTTTTTTTATTGAGAAGATCTCTAATGTAGTCCTGCTTCATCCCAAGAGATCGGATTTGGGTTGGGTTGATTTTTTTGAATTTTTTTTAAGTTTCATAGTATATTTTTTTTTCCTGCTCTGCCTTCGACTCTAATTTTATGGCTCCGCATTCGCTCCGATTACTAATATAAAGATAATCATTGGGCAACAATTTGAATTTTTTCGACTCGCTCCGAGGCCTTTGGCTCCCTCGCTCGAATATTATCCAAAGAAAAAGCGGCAAACAGAAAACGAAGAGACAAATAAAAAAAAAGAGGGAAAAAATAAAAAACTAAAAAAATAATTAAATAAATAATTAAATATTGTGACACAAAATATGCACTGTAAAACACTTATTAGGACACTTCAAAAAGCATCCTAATAAGTCAGAAAATATAAAAAGGAAAATTGAAAAAAAATATATTATATATATATATAGGCACGTGCACTCTACATACCGTGCGTGGGTGAAGCGCGTGCACCCCGCATGGGATGTGACAAGTCGCTTACAAGTTTTTGTGTTTTTTTATTTGTAAATATACGCGTGTTTAATTCCGTGCTTGACATTACCCCAACCTGATAAATGCCAACCAAACTAACATGCTTTACTCAAGTTAATATATAAATACTGTATATTATTATAATATTAGTATTATTCTTAGCTTACTCTACAATAAAACTAAGCTGGTTGAGTTGGTGTGCTTTCATAAGTTTCAAAATTCAATGTCTTGTTGCTTTCTGAATACATCCTTATCCATATCATTTCTGCTTTATATTTTTATAATGAAAATTAATCATGTGGCTCTTAGTAACTTATTTTTATTACTAGTATATTTCAAAATTAATCAGATGACACAAAAAGCTTAAATAGAGTGAACGAATAAGAGAGTGTGGCTCCAAATTGAAAATTTATGCATATGTGCTCTTCCTTTGAATAGACATTTAAATAGAATTTTTTTTTTCGACATTTCTATGATCAACGTCAAACTCAAAAGACTAACTATATATGTTTACAGAATTTATTTCATAATAAGTAGCACTTATAAATACTCTTCCAAACAATTGGTAAAATTTTCTAGAATTGATATTTCATTCATTCCCTGTCCAATTTCACATTAATTAATTGATCTAAATGTTGCAGGTCGCCTATCATCAATTTTTATCTCAACGCACGGCTACATCACGACCATTGGACCTATCTCCAAATGTTCCCAACAAGTACAAATATTACTAAATTATGATTAGTGAAACAATTAAAAGTCGAAACTACTCATAATCTCATTCCAAAAACACATGGAAACAACGATTTTGCTCTATTCCATAGTGTATAGGAATTATGTCATATGTAAATAATTGAAATGTTAATGACTCTGATTCTTCTTTTCTCGTCCATTCTAATTATAATTCTTGAAGGTTAATGTCTTATCTTGAACATTTGAAGCTGGAATCAAGCTTCCATTTTTAAATTTGTGAGCTGGATCATAGCATATGTCACCACTGTGTCTTATTCGATGAATATTAATGGGGAAATTACAGATATTTTCTCTGCTAAAAAAAGAGCTAAGGCAAGGAGATCCTAGCTCTCATTACCTTTTTGTCATAGCATGGAATACTGGCATAAATGCCTTCAACATTTAAGGTATGAGAAGAGATTCAATTTCCATCCCAGATGCAAGAGATTCAACTTGTATCATGTGTATTTTGCGGATGATCTATTGCTTATTAGTAAAGGAGAATTGAGATTAGTGAAGCAGTTAATGAAAGTTTTCCATATATTCTCTGCAGCTTCAGGTTTGAAAGCAAACCAAGCTAAAAGAAATGTTTACTTTGAGGGTGTATCTGGTGATATTCAAGACAATATCTGGAAGGAATATGGGATGGTGAAGGTGATCTGCCGTTCAAATATCTGGGGGTGCCCTTATCTACAAAGAAGTTCATTATTCTTCAGTGTTAACCTTTGATCAATAAGATTCTTGCCTGAGTTGAATGTCAGTCAACTAAATTCTTGGCTTATGAGGAAGGCTTCAACTCATTAAGTCTGTTATGTTTAACATTAAGACTTATTAGAGTCAAGTCTTTCTACTACCCCAAAAGGTGATCAAGGTGAATTGGATTAACTAAACGGACATTGATAGCTTCAGAGCATGTTTGTCTCCCAAAAGAAGCTGGCAGGTGGAATCTGATAAGCTTGCATAAATGGAATAAAACAACAATTCAGAAGCTTTTCTCGTAAATTACTAATAAGAAAGATAAGTTATGAATCAAATAAATCCGCAAATATTAATATAAAATGTCAGAATTTGAATACTATGGCTATTCCAAGCCAAGCTAGCTGGGTGATAAAGAAGATTCTTTGTGCTACAGAATATTTTAGAGTAAACACTGAGAGTGCAAGATTACTTGATAAACCTTTTTATTCTGTCAGGAAGCTCTACATGCAGCCAAAGAGACCAACTCAGAAGGTTGTTCCAAAATGTATCTTTATTATGTGGTTGGCTCTATGGGGAAGATTGTCTACTGTGGATTATGCAGATGTATGAGCAACTATGTGGATTCTGCTAGTAGAAAAATGAGTCAATCTCACACCTTTTCTTCAAGTGCAGATTCTCAACTCAAGTTTGGAGTAAACTAAATAGCTGGTGTGGATTGACTTATAGCATAAGGAATTGGGAAGAAGAGAAAGTGTTCACGCAGTCTCAATGTGGTTCTAAAACAAGAAAGCAGTTGATGTATAGAATTGTTTTAGCCATAACAGTGTATCATCTTTGGTTGGAAAGGAATGCACGTCGATTTCAAGGTATTTCGAGAGAAATTGAGGAACTAGTAAGGTTGTGCCAAATTCAGTTTGCTCTTCGTTGTAACATGAATGAAAAACTTATGAGGTTGTTGCAAAATTAGGAAGTCGAGCAGCTCTCTGAGGGTTTGTAAAGCTACCGTTTTGCCATGCATTGGATAAATAAAATTGATTTATTTACCAAAAAAAAGAGATGAGACCTACAACTTAATTTCTTTCTTATTATACTAGCTTCTTAGTAAGTGTGTTGAAAAGTAAGGAATATTATCAGTTAGACGGAAAGAATGCAAGTACTCCACTATTCAGCGGCGGATTTAGCTAGGGACATGGGGGTAGAGATATACCCCAAAAAAAATTAATAATAATAATAATAATAATAATAATAATAATATGTTTATATTAACTTTTGTACTCCATTGGCCCATTCTCAAACATCATAACTATGACCCAAACAATTTATTCTCAAAGTCCTTTTAGTTAATAAAAAATTTAAAAGTCCAAACACATTAAGCACACAACAAAAAATAAAATAAAAAATAAAATAAAATAGAAATGAATAGCCACGGCCTAATGGGAATAGGGAGAAAAATAACAGAGAGAATGAACTTCAAAGCTCAAAATTGATATATTCATGGAAGATATGAAAAGAGATTATCAATTTAAAAATTTGTATGATATTGGTTCTCTTTCGATGAAGTTTGTTAACAAAGAAACATGTGTAATAAATCCTGAACTAATTAATACACCATCCGTTCCATCCACTGTGTCTATGTAGTGGTGGACACGGAGATTAAAAATAAAGGGTAAAAAATAGAAAGTAGGTAGGTCCTACCACTTTTTAAAGTGTTTTGAAGGTTAATTCTTTCCTTATTTAGAAATAGACAATATGAGTGGAACGTTCATTTAAGAAATAGGTAGACACAATGAGTGAGACATAGGGAGTACTTCATTGGTCCCTAATGGCTAATGTATGGCAATGTGTGTGTGTCACATGTTTTAACAAGTGTTTGATAGATGTTTGTTGAGTGAAGAAAAAGACCTTTCACTTTAAGAAATACTTCATCCGTCCATGATAATTATAATTTTTAGATTGTAATACGAGTTTTAAGAAAAGTCAGGTAGATGTGTGGGGTGAACTATTATACCCTTCATATTTTGTATTGAAAAGTAGATGTTTTGAGTGAAATGACAAAGTTGTGGCCAGAAGTTGTTTTTTATGTAAAATTGAAAATGGAATAAAGTTAGAAAAGTAAAGAGTGTGTAAAGTTATTTCCTTAATTGAAAAACTATAATTTTCGTGGACAGGCCAAAATGAAAATCTGACTATAATTTTCGTGGACCGAGGGAGTATGTGATAAATGACCTTAATGATACATTTTCATTTTCGGGGTCAAATGGAATAAAAAGCTAAATACAAAAATACTCGAAATGATATTTTAAATAAAATTGGAGCATTAATCCTTGTATATTATAAAATCCAGATTAATAGATTCATTAAATTAATGCATAATAATCTATCCAATCTATAATTACAATACACGGAATTGATGAATGCATAAAAAATTCGCATCAGAATCACTATATAGATATGTACTTTTACTTAAAAAGGGTGTTGCACTGTTTCCATTCCCATGATCCTATCCAATTTTGTTTTTGAGTTTGAAAATGCCATAACATTATTGTCGATATCCCAACCTGTCAAACAACAATAAATGGAGAGTCCAACCGTACGAATTGCAAAAGAAAATATTGTTTCAGAATCATAATGCAACACATTAATGTACAAAAGTTATTTAAGATTTGGGAACTGCTCATTAACCACATTTGGATAGTGTGCAATTCAAATATTAATCGGCTTCTCTCTTCTCTTACAACATCCACAACGGGGGCACCGTCAAATTTTGCTCGAGCCCACTGCACTACAAATTTCCCACAACATTATCAATGGGCTTACCACTAGCAGTCTAGCACTCCTCTCTTATTTTATTTTATTTTTATTTTCTTTAATAATAAAATAGTCGTTTACATGGCACCACTCAAAAGCCACACATAAGCAACGTCTAAGCGGATGAGAACGACGGAGTTGCGCGATTTTGAAGAGGCAGCGAAAGAACCGCAGTGGCCTGCTAATCATAAAAGGTTACAACTCTAATAAAGCACAAGCATGCATATCCAGTCAAACCACTTTTCTTTTCTTTTAAAAATAAAAAAAAATATATTAAATTAAAAAACTTACACATATTTTCTGAATTTCTGTAGCGCGCTGAACATGGATAGGTCACACACTTTTCTGGAATTCTATCAACACTTTATTTAGACCTAGACGGCATCGTTTAGCGTTGCCATGCAACCAATCGTAGCCACTTAGACTGTGTACTAGCTAGCTACCTCCTGCGTATTCTTGTGAAATGACCGGCCGGAGAGGTAAGTCGTCTCCTGCCTAGAAAAATCTATTACTACTACTATTTTTTATGAATTTCTTTCATTAGATTGATTTCTATAAATTTTGAATGTTATTTTAGTATTAGTACATGTTAGTAATTGGGTCTAATTAAATATACAAACTATGCTCATATTTTTATTTTCCCACTAACTTGGCGGTATGTTTTCCGATAATTAAAATGACTATTACTTAATACTAGCATATGACATCATATTTAATTTGTCTTTTCTCCTCTTGAAACAAGTATTCTGGAACAATGATATTTTCAGATTAAGCCACTCAAAATCAGTATTATTTTAATTGTTGGGAAAGGACAAAAATGACGTTGTATATTAAGTTGTACTGTGCCGTTTATATTGCCGGAAAACACACATCATTAACAAAATACAACGGCAAGTCAACATCTATTAACAAGAAAAAAGATACGAGAGGTTCCAAAATTTAACAAAAGTTGTTTAATTTGAACAAACTTTTATTGTTTGTGGAAAGAAAAAGTATAATTTGGGTTTCATACCAAATCAACGCCAGTTTATAAGAGCATCCACTACGGTGGTCTTACTAGACTTAGGTTGAAGTACTGGGAAGCGCGATTTTAATGATTGGTGGTGTTGAGTTAGACCTAGGTTGATTTTTTCACTATAATGAAGTTGAGTAAGACCTAGGTTGAAGCACTGAGAAGCGTATGATTGAATAGATTTTATTTTGTTGTTATTTTTTTAATTTATAATAAATATTATAAAAAATTACTTATTTAAATTTAAAAATTAATAAATGTTAATTTTATTGAATTAAAAAAAACTAAAACATACTACTCCAGAATAATTAAAAAAAAATTACAATAATTAAGAAAAAAAATTAGGACAACTACTACTCCCACTTAAATTCTTTTGCAAGAGTGCGGCGGACATTTTCGTGCGCCTCCTTTTGCTCAAGAGTAAACTTTGTTGCTCATAGCCGTTGCTGCCTTTTAATTTATTCTTTTTTTAATCAGAAAAAAAAAATTGGATCGGACCAATGGAGACACGCCACGTGCCCCCATATTGCATCATCAATGAGTTGAAGGCTGTGTCTAAAAATCGACACAGCCTTCGACCTCTCGCTCGACCCAGCCCTGTGTCTATCCTCCACTGCGGCTTCAATGTCGCGTGCGTCGAGTGGAGGCTGCGTCGAACGGCTCGACCCAAGCCTTCGACCCCTCTCTTCATCTCCCGTAGTACATGCTCAAACCAAAATTTTATTGTAGTATGTGTGTGTACTAAATGAGAGGCGAATTGGTCAACGTTGGGTCATAAATCATGATGAAATAATTGAAATGTAACAGAAGTAAGATTTTCTAGGCATATGTTAGATACGATGTGGGACTGGGCAGAATAAAATAGGCGGGAAAATTTAATAATGTTTGTATCTTATCCTATGAAATTAAATACATGGGCGTCCTCTATTAATGGTTTATTGTTTTAGAAATAATTTTTATTTTTATTTTTCACAGCGTAAATTTAATACGCATTTGTTTCATGCCAAGAATAATGGCGATCCCTAGTTAGAAATTGGAATGTGTGACAAAGCTTTGGATTTTACGGGCTGTTTATTAATTGCATAGTATTCGTTTATTTAAAGATTGAAATTAATTTGACGTATGAATGAATGTAGTATGCTGTATGTATGAGATAGGAAAAAAGAAAAATGGTGAAAAGAAAAGGGCTGAAACTCAAGGCAGAAGAGGAGCGGAGAAAAAGCAAAAGAAAATGTCTTTCTCAAGCACGGATCCCAATGGAATGCTGGAAGGATGCCCAGCATTGTTTGCTGGAACTCATTCTTTTTGTTTAGTTTAAAGGCTCTTGCTTTCTTCTCTTTTAATTTCTCCCTAGAGAGAGAGAGAGAGAGAGAGAGGAAAAAGCAAAAGAAAGAGACTATAGATTCAGCGATTCAGCAGAGGATGCGCTTTGGCTATTATAGATTTTGGCTTAGATTTCCTTCTATTCAAGTCTGCAGCTATAAAACAAAACAAACGCATTTCTATTTTCCTTCCTTCGGAACATAGTTTATATAGAGAGAGAGAATTCTAGAGAGAGAGAGAGACATAATATCATTGGTTTATTTGTTACCAATGATTGACATGCTTTCTTGCAACAAGTAAAAAAAAAAAAAAAAAAAAACCATCATCATCTCCCACTCTTTTACATTCTGTTTTTCTGAGTGTGTGTTTGAAGAGAGGAAGAAAAGATGGGTGACGAAAGTAACCATAACTGGTTGGGATTCTCTCTCTCATCTCCAAACATGGATGACCACCATCACCAGCCTTGCTCTAACGCCGTTGCCGTTACCGCTCCCGTCCCCTTAAATTTCTCCTCTACTTATAACTATCCCGGTATTTACTACGGCGATAACCCCGCCTTCTGCTCCCATTTAACGGTCATGCCACTCAAATCCGACGGCTCTCTCTGCTTGATGGAAGCAATCAACCGCTCACAACCCCAAGGTTATTCTCTCTCTCTCTACATGCTAGATTAATTTGTTTGTTTGGTTTTTTTAGCAGAGAGATTAATTTGTTTTTACTGCATGTGAAGTGAATGTGTGGTAAATTAATTAGTATTTAATTAGTTACTATTGCTTGCAGTAGCACCGAAACTGGAGGATTTCTTTGGGGGTGCAGCAATGGGTGGGGCCCATCAGTACGAAGGAGGAATGGCGCTGAGCCTCGACAGTATGTACTATCATCACAACCCTCAAAATCCAGCCGCTGCTACCAACGGCCAAGATTTCTTCAACTCCTCCGACCACCTCCACCTCCCGGAATATCCGCACTTCCCGTCTTTCAAGGACCAGGCGGAGATGTACGCGCCGCCGCCGCACAAAGAGGCCGACGACCCCCCTCCGCCGCCGATCTCAGACGACCATATATCCGTCGGAGAAGCTGGGCCCACCATGGGATACGGCGAGCTGCACTCTCTGAGCTTGTCGATGAGCCCCGGCTCGCAGTCGAGCTGTGTCACCGCTTCGCAGCAGATTCCGGCCGACTGCATCAGCTTCGACAACAAGAAAAGGGGACCGGACAAAAATGATCAGAAGCAGATTGTTCATCGGAAATCCATTGATACGTTCGGGCAGAGGACTTCGCAGTACCGAGGTGTCACCAGGTTAGATCATTACCAAAACATTTAGTGTTTTTTTTATAAAATTTTAAGGGATTAAATGTTGCATGATGATGCTTATGGCTTTCAAATCTGCAAAATCAGACATAGATGGACTGGGAGATATGAAGCACATTTATGGGACAACAGTTGTAAGAAAGAAGGTCAGAGCAGGAAGGGAAGACAAGGTTAGTATAGTAATTATACTACATTTGCTCTTACATAACTTATTTACTGTAGGAAGTAGTAGTAGTATTTTTCATTTTACTAATCAAAGTCCGATTTTTTTTTCTTTTCATAATTTATCTTGGTTGCTGTTGGTGACAACTGATGCGGATGGGATGAACTCTTTTGCAGTTTACCTAGGTGAAACACTTTAGTAAAAATCTGAATTTTTGTGTAATTCTATTTAAAGATTGAAGCATTTCTAGAAATAGAGAGTGATTTATGTTTGTGAATATAGGGGGATATGATATGGAAGATAAAGCAGCCAGGGCTTATGATTTGGCCGCACTCAAGTATTGGGGACCTTCCACTCATATCAATTTTCCGGTATGCTTCTTTCTTTCTTTTCCTTAAAAAAAAATATAATTAGCGATTTCATTTTCTAAGAAATGAAATATTCAATGCAGGTGGAAAATTATCAACAAGAACTTGTAGAAATGAAGAACATGAGCAGACAAGAGTATGTTGCTCATCTCAGAAGGTCGGTTTATCTTTCTTCTTTCTCTTGCATTGTTGCTTTCAAGAATCAAGATTAAATTTAATGGTGTAAAACAATGCAGGAAAAGCAGTGGTTTCTCAAGGGGGGCTTCAATCTACAGAGGAGTTACAAGGTCTAGACATGTTTTATTTACTTAAACTTACATTCTTGATTCAAAAATCTGAGTTTCTGTAACTGTTATTTAGCAGACATCATCAACACGGCCGCTGGCAAGCCCGGATCGGTCGCGTGGCCGGAAACAAGGATCTCTACCTCGGCACATTCAGTCAGTTGCATTTTCTTTTCGAAATTTGGAAATGTTATATTTCTTGTTTTTGTGTGTGCTTATTTGGATCATCTATGGTTATTAGGTACTCAAGAGGAAGCTGCAGAGGCGTACGACGTCGCCGCGATCAAGTTCCGAGGTGTGAATGCAGTTACAAACTTCGACATATCGCGTTATGACGTGGAGAGGATCATGGAGAGCAATGGCCTTCTCCCCGGTGAGATGGCGAGGCGGACTAAGGAGGTCGTCACCACTTCTAATGACGGTTTTAAGGTTGCGGCCACTTTCACGTCCGAGCCTAATGGTGGGGTTGGGGTCGACGGTTTGAACTCCGGTGAGACGGGGAAGATAGCCGGGGGTATGTCCACGGTCACGAGCTTGAGTGGCAGCTCTAGGGAGGGAAGCCCGGACCGGAATAATAATGTTTTGCCCATCCAATTTGCATTGCAACAGCATCCTTTGGCTTCTAAGTTCTTTCCCTGCCCGACGGGCGAGGCCTCGGGCTGGATCCCAACTGCCGCTGCCCGGATTAGGCCTCAGGTGCCGCTGTTCTCGGCGTGGGCCGCGGATGCGTCGTGATATCGTATGTTGTACAAAAGAAAAAATAGTCTAGTGTACTAGATTTTCTAAGGCATTAAGTAAGGGGAGGAAGGGGTGGCTGATTAGTTTGTTTTGGTGGGGTTAGGTTTATTAACATTTTGTCTAGAAAGTCCAAACTTTTTCCGCTATATTAGTTTGGGCAGGTTCGACGAAACTAACGAAATTATGGAATGGATGATTTTTCACTTCGTAATTACTACTATATTATTACCCCATCCAAGACTAGATTATGCTTTCAAATTCTTTATGGCAAAAGAAAGGAAAAAATGCCTTTTTTACTTTGACTCCAATTTATCGGAATTCTTGTGGACTTGCCCATAACTAGTTAAGAAAAATCATTTTCTCCAATTTGGTGAAGCTTTCCATGCAGAGTAATGATATTAAATCCTTCTCCATGTTTATGGTTTTGGCATTTAAATCAAGATTCCATTCTCTTACAAAGTAATCAAGTTTTACCTTTTGGGTTGTCCGGTCTCATTCAGAGCTTCCACTAGCAGTTACTACTATGGGAAATGTTGGCTCACAGCAAACATGATTAAGTATCAATGAAAAATTAATTAAGATTTTGAAAATGGGATTGATTAGTTAATAAATACTAGTGTTGTGGCCAATAGGAAAAGGAAATTAAGATAGTGCCATTTTGGGAAGATATGAAACAGTAGAATGAGAATGATGTATGTTTGCAGAGATCTGCAAGATTTGCCGGCCAATAATATACTTTTTTCCAAGACTGGGTTCATTTTTGATATTCATTGCTCTATCATTACATTTTACAACAACCCTATGAAGGTTTTCCCCACAGAGAGATCGGAATGATTGCAAGTTTTCTTTACAGTTGCATCATGTCCGCTCAACTTGTGTCATCCGCTGTCGAAAATCGTGTGTCTAAGAGCACTTACATCAGGGAACGGGGGGGGGGGGTGTCGAGTGCGAGGTCGAGTGGATCGACACACCCCCCCACTCGACTCACCCCTAAGTCGAACCAATGTGGGGGATCGACACACCCCTATGTCGAGGGGTGTGTCGATGGTGGTGTCGAACCCTCGACTCTCCACTCGACCTCATGACAGCTCAATATGGGGACACGTGGCGTGTCCCCATTGGTCCATTTTTATTTTATTTTTTAATTTTCTGAAAATAAATAAATAAATAATATTAACAAAATTAAATACTATCCAACGGTTACATCCCATTTTTTCACTATATATATCCCTTCAACTCATTCATTCTACACACCAAAAAATTTCTTTCTTCATCCAATCTTCCCTACAAAAAAACTTACTCTTTCACATCATACAATTCACTTGTTGGTTCAAAAAAAAAAAAAATATGAGTTGGCCGGGTGCGAGCTACAATCCTGAAGAGGCGGAGGCGCGACGCCGCCAACGTTTGCAGTGAGCCAGAGAGCTTTACCAAATAGTGGCCGAGTCTGATTCGTCAGACGACGACGACCAGGATACGAGGGCGTACCTCCACCGGAATCGTGAGGAGGCCGAACAACGCCTCCGACGGGATTATTTTGTCGACCACCCTATATGGGGTGATGTTGTCTTCCGCCGGCGGTTTCGAATGAGCAAGCGCCTATTCTTGAGAATTGCTCAAACTCTTGAGGATCGGGAGCATTATTTTCAGCAACACCCGGATGCCACTGAAGATTGGGGTTCCACCCCTGGGTCAAGTGTACCGTTGCTCTGAGGCAACTAGCCAATGGTGGAGTAGCCGATCAGTACGACGAATATCTGCACTGTGGCAATTCCACGGGCAATGTCATCCTCAAGAATTTCTGTCGGGCCATCAGATCTGCTTTCGGCGACGTATATTTGAGGCGGCCAAATGAGGCTGACATCGCCCGGATCACTGCATTGCACGAGAGGACGCACGGCTTTCCCGGAATGCTTGGAAGCATCGACTGTATGCACTGGCAATGGAAGAATTGTCCAACTGCTTGAAGAGGAATGTACACTGGACGAAATAAATCTCCAACCCTCGTCCTTGAAGCTGTCGCCTCCCAAGATTTGTGGATTTGGCATGCTTTTTTTGGTGTCGCCGGTTCTCTGAACGACATCAACGTGCTCAATCAGTCCTCTGTCTTCGCCGACGTCATCAATGGTAGAGCGCCGTCAACCGCTTTCACTGCAAACGGCCGCCCGCACCGTATGGGATATTATCTCGCCGACGGCATCTATCCGAAGTGGGCCTCTTTCGTGAAGACGCTCAATGCGCCAACAGATCCGAAGAGACAGCGATTTGCTCGGATGCAAGAAGCTGCGCGTAAAGACGTTGAAAGGGCTTTCGGCGTCCTGCAAGCTCGTTGGGCAATCATAAAGGGCCCTGCTTGCATGTTCTTTCGGGAGCATTTATGTGATGTCATGTATGCCTGCATCATTCTGCATAACATGATAATTGAAGATGAAGGACCGAGGGCAACTGAATTCCATGTTGAATCGAGCGCAATGGGCGATGCAAACGTGAACAAGGCACCAGTCCATCAAGGGGCGCCAGTGCCACTCCGCCAAGTTATTGAGAGACAAGCTCAAATTCAGGATGCACGTGCCCACGACCGCCTTATGGAGGATATGATTGAAGAGATTTGGACACGTTTTGGTCCACTCCGCGAATAGTTATTGTGTTTTTATTTATTTCCTAATTATTGTATTTTTTTTAGTTATTGTCTTTTTTTTTTTAATTCAATAAAATTGTCAGTTATTAATTTCTGAATTTAATTAAGTTAGTTTTTATAATATTTATTACAAATAAAAAAAAACAACAAAATAAAATTTATTCAATCATTAAAATCACGTTTCTCAGTGCTTAGACCTAGGTCTTACTCAACCCCATTGATGTGGAGAAATCAACCTATGTCTAGCTCAACACCACCAATCATTAAAATCACGCTTCCTAGTGCTTAGACCTAGGTCTTACTAGACACCCGCTGTAAGTGCTCTAACAAATAAATTCTCCCACCCAAATTTCCTCATATTATCACCTCCAAATAAAGAAAGTTTAAATATTTCAAAATATTTTAAAAGTGAAGCAACTTATTCAATTTCAATCTTTTTACACTTATTCTAAATTTTCATGCCGAACAGTTTCATGACAATTTCAATGGGTCGGAATATTTTAATTTTAATCAATGCATGTAAAATTGAACATCTTAAGAATTTAAATAGAGTATGGGATAATATTAAAAGGTTTGAACAGGGATATTTATACTATTTCTATTTTAGGCCAATTGAATTTTCATCTAGAATATCATGTTTATATGGACAGAAGTTCATTTTCTACAATTTGTGAAGGTGATCTTCAGCTCTTTGTGTGTGTTACGTGTGATAAAATTTTAGAAAAATAAATCAAAATAAAATTAAACGAGCATAAAATTAGGACTGAGGATGGTTTGATACGAATTCATAGACGAAGGAAAAAAAGGACACAAAACAGATCAAAATTAAAGGAGAATGAGCTTAAACAACTGTCTTTTGGAAATAAATTTGATTTGAAAAGATATTTTGTAATATGATCATATCTAGGATTTGAGAGGGAGAGAATATTTTAGAATTAGGAAATTAATTAGTGATAAACATAAATTTTCTCATCTTTATAAGATTGATTGTTGTGAATTTATATTGGGAATTCATGTCTGCAATGAGTTTTGTGCTTAAGTTTTGCTATTTTGCAAAATATGATACTTGTTCTCTCTTTATTCGATTTTTCAAGAAAATAGAGTAAACTTTATGCAAAATGAGCATGATAGGATGAAAGTGCACTTTGTTACAAGTCCATAGAAAAAAATGGATCCAAAGAAAATGATCACTAGTTTTACTTAGCAAATAATCTGCACTTTATCGGGCTATTGTAGCACTAGTAACGAGTATCGTATCCTCAAGGACTATTGGATCGAAATTATGTAGAAAATGAAATTTATGCACCTTCCTACTATTCAAGCTCTAAGATTGTCATGATTCGTGAGATTTTCAAACTAAAGGAAATAGAAAATTGATATGAAAGAGCAATTAAGATAAAATAAGCAACTAACAAGCAAAAAGAACAATATAGAAAAAGGGTTGGTTCTAGGAACCTTGCTCGACTCAAAACGATGGGGAAATCAACTATCAATCCATTCAACCATTTAATCTAATTGTAGTGAAGGAATTACTCACATATGCACACTCTCTCTCTCGACAAGAACATGCAAGTTGTTCAACTACTTATCTATCTCGATTAAGACTCAAGACAAGGCGTTGACTCCCAAAAGCACTCAAGATTTTATAGCCTTCCATGCATTGATTAACTTCCGCTAGGATCCTTAATCAAACATACCATGCAAACTTGAATTGAATGATCATAAAAACCGATTAAGCATTTTACGAACACTAGGCATGCTAAAATAGAGGCCACCTATTCTAACATGAAAAACAAATACCAAGTAGCATGAACCACAAATTAGAAGGCAAAATAACATCAACTGAAAAGGAAATCATCTGAGGGTTCAAACCCAACTGAGTAAATACAAGGAAGGCAACTGAGTGTTCAGTTTCAGAACCTCAGTTATAGAATCCGAACAAGGAGTTCATCTGTTTGAAGTTCAAAGTCAGCTGAGAGCTCGACAGATCGGAACATCAACTAAAGATCACTCAGATGAAGGTCAAGACTTTCAACCGACAAACCGAAGTTGACTGTCAAAGATTTGAATTTCAAAAGGAAGTCACATGAGGGTTTGACCGTTCAGTCATTACCCCATCTGGCCCAATACAAGGCTGTCTCAGATGGAAAGCAGAAGAGCACAGATGCCATATCGGGAAAGTCTGCAGAGATGAGAAACAAGCCATCGCTTTCAACCGATCAGAGATCAACTGCTCCTCCAACGGCTAGTTGATTCTCTCCGCCTATAAATAGAGGCATTCTCTCATTCGAGCAAATATATACATGCAGATAGACACATAGATGACGAAAAATTCAAGAGCTTTCTCGAGAGAAATCAAAAGCAAATCTGCAAAATCATCATCTAAGAGCATCAGCAGCTGAGAGTTCCAATTTGAGAGAACATTAGTAGCTGAGGGTTCCTAGAGATCGAAACTGTTTTTGATCTTAGGTTGAGTGTTTATTCGTTCAAGCCTTAGATCCAGCTCTCATTCGTGATCAAGCTGTAGTTGGAAATCCTACCCTTTCTCACACCCTAAAAAGTGTGCTAGGACCTTACTCTACCTGTAATTGAGTAGTTAGGTCGTCAAGTACCCGCAAACTTGACTTAGGTTGTTTAGTGCCCGCAAACTAAACTGTAACGGTTGCTCAGCCCGCGTAAGTTGAGTGGAACTGTCCAGAAGAACTTGGACTGAGGTGTGTGGACTCACATCTCCCCGTGGACGTAGGAGTTCTCTCCGAACCACGTAAATCTTGTGTGTCGTGTTGATTTGTGTTCAGTCATTATTTTGCATATCTCAACTGACAATCTAACCGCATACAATCTGCATACTTTCACATCAACAGTTTTGGTTTTGACCAACCGTGCACAAAAGCGTGAGTTTGTTTTTACGAGTACATTTTCCACCACATTCCGCACAGCACCACTCTTCCAGCTGAGGTTGTTTACTCAGCTGTGAGATCCCAACTGAGTCCTTTTACTCAGTTGAAGTTGATTTCAAGTGTTAAGATTTTAGAAAGTTGAAAAATCCTAACTGGTGTATTCCCCCCCCCCCCCCCCATACACCAGTAACTCGTATCGGGACCATCAAGTGGTATCAGAGCAGTGGTTCAAAAGACTACTGTCTCTGTTTCACGAGGTGTGAATTTGAGAATTTTCTTCAGTGGTCAACTGAACAAATCTTTTCACGCTAGTGCATTCTTGCTCGCATTTTTGTTGTCCTGTTTTTGTTTGTGCAGATGGACGTCAAGGACAAAATCGTAGTCATGTTCTCTGTTGTCAACTATACATCATGGAGAACTCGAATGAAGAAGATACTTCTGTCAAAGCATCATAGGATGCAACAAGTTCTCACATCTGGACCAATTGTCATACGAGACAGAATACTTCGCACTCCCACAAATCCCAACGATGGAGATGCAGTGGTAGAGTATGTGGAGAAACAGCCAGAGGACTACAATCCGGAGGAGGCCAAGGTGAGCCACCTGGATATCTGGGCTCAGAGCACAATAATGTCCACGGTTGGACAAGATTATCTGCCCTGGATAGAGGAGTGTGAGACCGCAAAAGAGATGTGGGACATCCTGGCCTCGCTAAGTGAAGGAAGCGACGAAACGAAGGAAAACAAGTTCTCGCATGCATGTCAAGATTTTGACAATTTCAGTCTGCGACCTGATGAGACTATCGATCAGCTAGAGCTCCGGTTTATGGACATCATCAGAAGAATCCAATCCATCCGGAAAGGAAAATACACTCTAAGAGAAATAAACCTCAAAGTGTTGCAAGCTCTACCGGCTGAGTGGGATACTTTCACAAATATCCACGAGAGCCGAGCTGACCTTGGTGAAATGGGAACTGAAAGATTGTTCTCAATCTTGAAAGGGAATGAGTATAAGGTCAACAGAAGAAGGTCGCAGCCCTCAAGTCAGACAAATAGAATTGAGGATGTCGGCTCAGCATCAAAGTCAGTTGCCCTCCGAGCTGACTACTCAAAGTCGAGATCGTCAAGGCCAACCAGGTCGGCTGACACGACTGCAAAGGAGCCGAGCAGAGAAGAACTGCAACAGAACATTGCAGCGTTGTCAAAGAAGTTAGCCGATATGTATACTCGGTTCGGCATATATAAACGTTTCTATAAATCAAACCGAACTCGAGACAGTTCGAAGCCAATCACCAATGGTTGCTTCGAATGCGGCAAGGAAGAACACTTCAAAGCCGATTGCCCAGACCTCTCAAAGAAGGAAAGAGAAATACTGAGGGCGAAGCAAACTGCAAAGAATAAGGCCATGGTAGCTGAAGAGGCAGCTGACGATATGGACATCTTCACAGACACTGAAGATGAGGATGACCTGACCTCTACCAACAAAGTCATCAGTCCGGATCAATGCCTCATGGCACTTGGAACCGACCAAGATGATATTGAGGTACAATCTAATCCTGCTCGTTTAAATTCTTCCAATACTTCTAACATGCAGGAATCTATGAACAATGAGTTGGAACCCTCCTGGAATGATTTTCAAGAACTCAGTGAGGGACTGCATCAGCAGTCGGTTGAGTTTGAGAGTCTTCAAGCCCAGTTCGCCAAGCTTGAAGATTCCTTAACCGAAAAGGACGATCTGATCAAGAGACAAGCTGAAGAAATTGACCAGCTGAAAAGTCAACTGAGTACAGCCAACCAAACTGAGGCTTCAACCGATGAACAGTTGAAGGAACAGATCAAGGCACAGAACGAACAGTTGAACAAGCAAGAGGCTCAGATCGACCAGCTGATGAAGACATCAGATGCCCAGACCGAGCATATAGCTGTTCTTCTCAAGGATCTTCAAACTGAGAAGGACAACCTGACAAAGCTATATCAGTCATCCGAGATCATCGAGAATCTCATCAAATACAGACGGCAAACGGATGATGTGTCTGGACTCAGATACGACGTGGCAAAGGACACTGGAATTCCACCAGCTACCTTCACCAGGGCTGAGGAAGTCATGGTTGCCAAACCTAACACAGTTGAGTATGCAACTGAACAAACACCCTCACAACCGATAAAGGCAACTACGGCTGAGAAAGGCAAAGGAGCTGCAGATGGAGCACCAACGAAACAGTCCCTGGAGTCTACAACCGAGGGGGAATGTTCCAAGACTCAACGGAGGAACCGGAGACGTCGGAGTCGCAATCAGATTCGAGCTCAAAATCGACAACATATCCAAGCTCAGAACCGACGTGATAACAGACCAACAAACCAACTACAGCAGAGATGGAACCAACAGAACCGACCGAGCTTCAATCGACATAATCAACAACGGTTCCATTACCACAACAATCAGAGGTTCCAACAGAGTCAACCTATGTGGAACAGTTACGACAGTTATGGTTACTCATGCCACAACATGAATCAACATTCGGGCATGAACAGCTATCGTCAAGAGCCAAGGCAATGGAATCAGAATCAGCCAAGAAGATTCCACAATGGCGTCCGACCTCACAGACAAACTCAACAGGATAAGAATCGCCATCAAAACAGGGGGAAAGCCTCACCTCCTAAAGCCCAACATGGGAGAAATCCAACTCCTCCCAAGAAACAGAGCATCATTTCAAACAACAAGCCTAAGGATAACCGGGGTGTTGTTATAGTTGATGAAAATGGGCAGATCATTTGGAATGACAAGGCTATTCGAGTGTACAGAGAAAAGCGACGCACAGTTCCAGGGGGAACTGGTTCTAACCCTCCAGGACCCAACTGAAATTGGGGACCTAAGCGAGTTTCTCTTTGCAGGTACAAGAGAAACAGCTGAGGAAGAAGAAGGCGTCTACAACAATGTGGGTGATGGATAGTGGATGCTCGAAACACATGACAAATCTGAAGGATTTGCTTGGAAGTTTCGTGGAGAAAGAAGGTCCATCAGTTACTTTTGGTGATAACTCAAAAGGTTACACCAGAGGTTACGGTACCCTTGAAACCAATCATGTTTCAATCTCTAATGTCTCTTATGTTGATGGATTGAAGCATAACCTGCTCTCCATCAGCTAATTCTGTGATAATGGTTTCTCTGTCAAGTTTGATGCACAGGGTTGCAGAGTCAAAGATGTCGGATCAAAGCAAGTGATATTGTTGGGAAATCGATCTCCAACAGGGAATGTATACTACGCTGACTGGAATAGCAGCCTCCCCGACACTTGCCTGTTATCAAAGAGCGGTTCGGATGTGAGCTGGCTGTGGCACAAAAGGCTCAACCATCTGAACTTCAAGACGATGAACCGACTTGCCAGACAAGAACATGCAAGAGGCATACCTAACCGAGTGTTTTCAACAACACACATCTGCAGTGCATGCCAGCTGGGAAAGCTCGCTAGAACCTCCTTCCGGTTGAAGTCAACTCCTTCAACCGACCGAGTGTTGCAGCTGATCCATATGGATCTCTTCGGGCCAGTTACACCAAAAAGCATTAATGGAAACGAATATACTTTGGTTGTAACTGATGACTACTCAAGATATACGTGGACCATCTTCATGCGCCACAAGAGTGAAACCCGAGATGAGCTGCCCAAGCTAATGGATCGGATATCGAACCAACAAGAGATGAAGATCATATCTATCAGATCAGATCGTGGAACGGAGTTTCTAAATGAAACCATCATTGAGTATTGCGAAAAGAATGGCATAACCCATCAGACATCAGCCGCGCGTACTCCACAACAGAATGGCGTAGCTGAGCGAAGAAATAGAACTCTGAAGGATGCAGCCACATCCATGTTAGCGAGCTCAGCACTACCTAAGAGATTTTGGGCTGAAGCGATCAACACAGCATGCTACACACATAATCGATCTCTTCTCACCAAGCGGTTGGGAAAGACGCCCTACGAGCTGTGGAGACGCAGAAAGCCAGATATTTCTTATTTTCGTGTTTTTGGTTCTAAGTGTTATATTCACAACAATGGGAAGACTCAGTTGAAAACTTTTGATGCCAAAGCTTCGAAGGGCATATTTCTTGGATATGCAGCTCGGATCAAGGCATATAGAGTTTTCAACAACAGCTCTTGTGTTGTGGAAATAACACCTCATGTTAATTTTGATGAATCTACCTTTGAGTGCAGGGAACAGGTAAAGGAACAACACGCGGATCCAGCTGTTCTACCAGTTCTCACCAGATCGCAAGCACTTCGGGAAAAGAACCGAGCTGAACCTCTAATATGGGCAACTGAGGATGAGGATCCATACTCCTCTGAAGATGAATGCGAAGACCTCAGCTCGTCCCAAGGGGGAACTTCAGTTGATGCCCCTCCAACTACATCAGCATCCGATGCCCAACCGAGCTCAGTTCAAACTATTGTAAATGTCGAAGATCCAGACTCAACAGCTGATCAATCACCAGCTCTGAAGACTCCAACTCAGTTTTCTGAACAGCCACAGTTGGAAGAAGAAGGAAGACGCAACCGAAGATGGTATGAAGTTCATTCCACTGACGACATCATTGGAGATCCAACCAAGGGTGTGCGCACACGGAGCAGAGTTGCAAATCCAGAATCAACCGAAGAAGAATCCAACACTCATGCCCAATATGCTGAGGAATTGGCAGTTCTAGATGAGTTCGAGCAAGCTGGAGATGTTGCCATGATTTCTTGCTTTGTAGCTGATGTTCCAGAACCGAAGAATGTTGGGGAAGCTCTCAACTGTGTCCAGTGGACAACAGCCATGCAAGAAGAATTGAATGAGTTTCTACGCAACTGTGTATGGGAGTTGGTAGAAAGACCAAATGGTGTCAAGGTGATTGGACTAAAGTGGATTTTCAAAAACAAGAGAGACGCCATTGGATTCATTGTGAGGAATAAAGCAAGGTTGGTAGCTCAAGGATACTGCCAACAAGAAGGAATTGACTTTGAAGATTCCTTTGCACCAGTTGCAAGGCTGGAAGCCATCCGGATCTTTCTAGCTTATGCCGCACATCACAAGTTCAAAGTATATCAGATGGATGTGAAGTGTGCATTCCTCAATGGGGATATAAAAGAAGATGTATATGTTGAACAGCCTCCTGGTTTTGAGACTGGAGATGGAAGAGTGTACAAGCTGAAGAAAGCTATCTATGGTCTAAAGCAAGCACCAAGAGCATGGTATGACACTCTTTGTGGATTTCTTCTGGACTCGGGGTTCAAACGAGGTTCAGTTGATAAAACTCTGTTCACCATCAAAGTTGGAGAAGATATACTTGTCGTGCAAATTTATGTCGATGACATCATTTTCGGGTCCAAGTCGGAGGAGCTGTGCAAGAAATTCTCCGATCTTATGAAGGAAAAGTTCGAGATGTCAATGATGGGCGAGATGAATTATTTCCTTGGATTACAAGTGAAGCAGTCACCTGAAGGGATTTTCATCAACCAGTCCAAATATACAAAGGAGCTCATCACCAAGTTCGGATTGCAGACAAGTAAGACAACCAAGATCCCTATGAACACGAACTGGAAGATCGAACCAGGAGCTGAGGGAAAGCTCATTGATGCCAGCCAGTATAGAGGGATCATCGGTTCGCTGCTCTACCTAACTGCCAGCCGACCAGACATTTCATACGCAGTTGGAGTGTGTGCTCGTTTTCAAGTCCAACCAAGAGAAGCACACATGTTGGCAGCAAAGAACATCATTAAGTATCTGAAGGGAACTGTCAATGTTGGATTGTGGTACCCAACTGATGACAATATCCAGCTGATCGGATACTCAGATGCCGACCTAGCAGGAGATCGGTTGGACAGAAAGTCTACTTCTGGACACTGTCAGTTCATGGGAAGCAAGCTGGTTTCATGGTTCTCCAAGAAACAAGCGTGTGTTGCTACTTCGACAACCGAGTCAGAGTACATGGCTGCCGGAAGCTGTTGCATGCAAGTATTGTGGCTGAAGCAGCAGCTGAGAGATTATGAAGTCTCAACTGGACAGGTTCCCATACATTGTAATAGCTCGAGTGCCATAGCTATCTCTCTAAACCCTGTTCATCACTCTCGGACTAAGCATATCGATATTCGTCATCACTTCATCCGAGATCATATTGAGAAGAAGGATATGTCCATGGAGAAGATCCCAACTGAGATTCAGAGAGCTGACATCCTCACCAAACCTCTTCCTGAAGCCCGGTTCAAGATGCTGTGTGATCTTCTAGGACTTTTGGATCCGAGCTAAAAACTCATCCGAGCAGAAGAATCCTCCGAACTGACAAGGATTCATCCGAGCTGAAGAATCGGATATCGACTTAAGGGGGAAGCTCAGATGAAGGGGGAAGCTCAGATACGAATTGCCAACTGAGGACATCAAACTTCAGCTAAGGAGATGAACTTGAGTCAGCTAATGGTATGCTGCAATAATGGAACAGACGTCAGCTGAACAGACGAACTTAGTCAGCTGATGGTATGCGGTAACTGAGGAATTCAACAAATGAACACAGCTGATTCAGACATCAGCTGGCAGGTATCATTTATGACTGAAGGTGTTATGATATTAAATGAGAATGTTTGAAATAAATTCAAACATTCCTGAACATGTCAGCTAGACTAAACAAGCCATCATATCGCATTTAATGTAAAGTCTGGCTGAACACCTATAGCCTTACTTTATAGTGCGACTGGGCTGACACCTCAAACTATTCACCTTCTCACTCGCGCGCGTAGTATATCAGTCAAAATTACTCAACAGTCGCGAAATCACAGCCGTTAATAGATTCGCGCGATTTAACCCCAGCCGTTGATTTTATCCGAGTCAAAGATTATATAATACGGCAAATCAGGAAGTGATCCTTACTTTCTCTCTTCGTGCATATCTTTACTCACTATTCATCATCTTCTCAAATCTTGTTTCGCCATTTCCAGTAAAGTCTTTCACTCTTTCTTGCATATATATCTCCTCGAGATGACGCCCAAGTCAAAAGCTTCTAAAAAGATGGTTTCCTCAGAGCCTGCAACGTTCCAGGAATCGTTCGACATGGTGATGTCGAAGATTCATTTCGAACAGATATTATCCAGAGCGGCTCTCTCATCGCCTGAGCTCGCTCCAATCGCCACCATCCTCTCTGACCACCATCTGCTTGATTGGGCCACCCTCTCTCCGGCCCTGTTGCTCAGGTAGCAGATCGTACATTTCTACCGGAATCTGCAACGAGTCGCAAATGACGGGCTTGTCACGATCATCCCGTGCAAGCAACGCCACAGAACCTCCCGAACAGTAGAAGACTCCGTTGTGGAGATAAAGGTGTCGAAGGAGCTGGAGAAGCTCATCTCCAGAAACCGTGAAGCCACAGACGTGGTGGGGAATTTTTCTGACAAGGAAGCTGATGCCTTCCTTCAAACCATTCTTCTTGTTCCCGAACCATTGAAGGGGAGCATGCAAAGGACAAAGTTGAAGCCGGAGCACCGACTTCTTTTCGATGTAATCTCCAAATGCATCTTCGCATATGGTGGAGCCTTCGGGGACATCAGCCGTCCTAAGCTCAAGCAGCAGAAGGCCCTGGAAGAGATGCACCAGGTCGACTGGTTGGGATTTATAGAGAGCCAGCTGTTGTCGGAGAAGCAGAATATATCCGAGGCGACAGCTGAGTCCGGAGATGTTCTGTTGAGTGTCAAGGGGACTCTCAACTTCAGGACAAAGATATCAGCCCTCATCCTCCAAGCCACAAAGGGTCCGCCGCTGACATGGGAAGGGAGTGAGGACACTCCAGTCAGCAAGCTGTCATTGTTCCCCTCAGCCAAGAAGGCCAGGGATGTTGTAGAAGCTGTCTACACCCCCAAGGGTGTCCCCAAGCCAGCTGTGGAGGCAGCTGCTCGTCGCCCTTCGAGGACCAAGCCGGCGAAGTGCCAGCTGGAAGAGGTAGCTGAGAAGGAAGAAGACGAAGAGGAGGAAGAGGAGGAACCTCTGCAGAAGAGGCCAAGGATAAGGATCATCCAGCCAGCGGCTCAACCATCCACAACAAGTCCAGTGGTGATCAAGCCGGCTGAGGCGAAGGAGTCAACCGAATCCAGTCAATCGGTTGACCCAGCTGGGTTTATTCTTCAACCTCGCCAGGAGGACGTGGCTGAGGAGGCAGGTGAAGACGTGGAGATCCAAGTGGTGGATGCCAGGTCCTCTTCAGATGACTCTTCTTCATCTGAGGAGTCCCACGACAGTCGGTTTAGAGCTGATGCCAGCCAGGTTAACCCACCTGTGACTGAAGAAATCCTCCAGCCAGCCAACTCTCCATCCAAAGAGGATCCAATTCTCTCAACTGGTCCTCAGTCAGATATTCCGAGCATCTCGCTCGATGCCAACGTTGTGACCACTTCTTCGGCCAACGTTGATGAAACCATCGAACCCATAACCTTCGATATCGACCCCCCTCAGATCGATGAAGAAGCCAACCGCCAGGCAATCCTGGCTGAGTATGAAGGAAGACTCAGCTACTGCTTCCGCAAGCTGATTGGTATGTTCCCTGAGGCAACATCGATGCCCATTTTCTCTGTTCTCGGGACGGAACTTCTATACCAGTTCAGTGTCATATTCAACTACTGGTACGTAAAGGAGGAGACCCTCAGGATTCATGGTTGGGACAAGTTAAAGGTCGAAGAGTCCAACCTGATGGAGTACTTCGACTACCAGAACCTGGAGGTGGCTTACAATCAAAAAGTGGCTGTGCTCCGACGACGTCTGGACAAAAGCATCCAAGAAGGGACAGACACCAGGGAGCTGTGCAACAACCCTGAAGCTGTTCACTTTCTTGATGACATGCTCGCCAAAAATGCCTCCTGCATGGACGACGTCGACGCAGCTGATGAGGCGGCAAAGAGAGAAGAAGACAAACTCAAGGCCTATCTCGCCAGCAGATCTGCCATGGTTGTCGCGGA
Organism: Schizonepeta tenuifolia; assembly: GCA_029490685.1. Classification (NCBI taxonomy): domain Eukaryota; kingdom Viridiplantae; phylum Streptophyta; class Magnoliopsida; order Lamiales; family Lamiaceae; genus Schizonepeta; species Schizonepeta tenuifolia. Next base: position 10,422,188 of record CM055958.1, read on the forward strand.
GTCTGCTGCCCAGCCACAACCACAGCTTCTGATGGCAGAAAATGCCAGCCTGAAGAATCAGCTAGATCACCTCTCCTATTCTCTGCAGCACAAGCTCGAAGATCTCTCCACCTCTTCCAGCTCAGAGGTCTCGGCTCTAAGGAAGGCCGTTCAGAGCCTCAGCTCGGATTTCAACGTGTTCAAGACCGTTGCTGAATCTGACCTCGCAAAGTCCCAGCAGACTCAGGACCAGGAGTGGATGGCTCAGTTCGCCTCTTTCCGAGCTGAGTTCGTCTCCCTCCACAAAGAGGTCTCTTCGACTTTTGCAGCTGTGCAGCGAGCTGAGCAGGAGCGCCAAGACCTGGAATTGGCGAAGAAGATGGAAGAGAAGGACGCTGTTGAAGAGCTGTTTTCCCGCATTCAACAAGCTGAAGCCAAGTTGACCTCTCTGGATGGCACTGTTGCCACTGTTTTGGATGATGCCAAAAAGGGGGAAGATAAGGAGCCAGTAGCTGGGGAAGACAAGGAGCCGGCAGCTGGGGATGGACAAGGGAAAGCTGTTCTCCAGCAAGGAGGAGCGCCAGCTGAAGCTGAAGGGTCGCAGCCCGAACTGGAAGTCTCCCACGACCTCGTAGCCGAGCTCACAGCCGAGCTCGATGCAGAACTTGACGGGATATCCGTTGAAGATTGTATCGAAGTTGCCAAAGCTATGGAGGTGCCTAAGGAGAAATACTTGAATCCCTCTTGGATCAAGAAGTTCGCTGCCGATCAGGCCAAAAAGGTAGCCAAGTTCGAGAAGGAGCTCGCCAAGGTGGAGAAGAACGTCGACAGAAACAAAGCCAGCCGGAGTGTGCGAAGAATCAACAAGCACCAGATGAAGGCTGAGGCTAGAAAGTCGACGCATCAGCTGCAGAAGAACGCTCCGCTCCCGTCTCGATACCCACATGTTGACAAGTGGATGAATGCGGAGTGGAACGATGACTGGGAACAGTTCAAGCATGAGTTCGTCAATGACTTCTATTACAGGAAAGTTTACTCGACTGAAGACCCAAGGCTAGCCTTCGAGGAAGCCCTGTGGGAACTCAGATCTGGAGACCCTGGAATGTTTAGTCAGTTCAAGCGAGCTATGCTGAATGCTCAGCTTGATCCTAACACTGTTCCAGTTCCGAAGATGTGCAGGTACCGCCCTCCGATGATCAAAGGCACGAGCACGCCAAATAGAAATGCGATCTTGGCTGAGGCGAGGCAAGTCTGCAAGGAACACGGCGTCAACACTGGGATCGAGTCGGAAGCGAAGAAGGAGATCTTCAACCGTATCTTCAGCAAGTACGGTCAACAGTATTTCTGAGCTGTCAAAGTTTTTGAGCTGATAATGTTTTTGGATGTTGTAGTTTTTGAAGCAACTGTTGTATCTGTCTGTGTTTTGCGCTTAACATTGTAACCTTCAGTTGTAACAAAAACTTCAAAGTATATAATACGATTCACCTTGATGAACAATTCCTCATTGTCCAAGCTCTGAATCACAAAGTCTTTCAATCTCATGTTATAACTGTGCTAACCATTTGATGTTTTATCTTATAGACTGTCTAGAATTTCAGCTGAGATTTTAGATAAGTTAGTAAGGTTTAGATCAGTAGTGGTTTCAAGTTATAAGTGGTTTTGGCATCATCAAAAAGGGGGAAATTGTTGGGAAATTTATTAGTATAAGTTTTGATGAATTCCAAAACCGGCTGACCCCAACCGAGTAGATGTTGCCAGGACCTAATGTTATAACTTAGGCTCGCTGTTTGAGCAATGTTAAGATTTTATCTTTACAGGTCTCCGGCTGAAGATGGCAACAAGACGTCACTCAGACAGAACATCAGTTGTGAAGAAAGACAACTGAGAGTTCATTTGTTCAGATGCAAAAAAAGGGAAGTCTTCAGAACATCAGTTGAAGGAAACCAACTGAGCGTTCATCAGATGAGAAACAGTTGAAAGGAAGAGAGCATCAGATGAAAAGGAAATCATCTGAGGGTTCAAACCCAACTGAGTAAATACAAGGAAGGCAACTGAGTATTCAGTTTCAGAACCTCAGTTATAGAATCCGAACAAGGAGTTCATCTGTTTGAAGTTCAAAGTCAGCTGAGAGCTCGACAGATCGGAACATCAACTGAAGATCACTCAGATGAAGGTCAAGACTTTCAACCGACAAACCGAAGTTGACAGTCAAAGATTTGAATTTCAAAAGGAAGTCACATGAGGGTTTGACCGTTCAGTCATTACCCCATCTGGCCCAACACAAGGCTGTCTCAGATGGAAAGCAGAAGAGCACAGATGCCATATCGGGAAAGTCTGCAGAGATGAGAAACAAGCCATCGCTTTCAACCGATCAGAGATCAACTGCTCCTCCAACGGCTAGTTGATTCTCTCCGCCTATAAATAGAGGCATTCTCTCATTCGAGCAAATATATACATGCAGATAGACACATAGACGACGAAAAATTCAAGAGTTTTCTCGAGAGAAATCAAAAGCAAATCTGCAAAATCATCATCTAAGAGCATCAGCAGCTGAGAGTTCCAATTTGAGAGAACATTAGTAGCTGAGGGTTCCTAGAGATCGAAACTGTTTTTGATCTTAGGTTGAGTGTTTATTCGTGCAAGCCTTAGATCCAGCTCTCATTCGTGATCGAGCTGTAGTTGGAAATCCTACCCTTTCTCACACCCTAAAAAGTGTGCTAGGACCTTACTCTTCCTGTAATTGAGTAGTTAGGTCGTCAAGTACCCGCAAACTTGACTTAGGCTGTTTAGTGCCCGCAAACTAAACTGTAACGGTTGCTCAGCCCGCGTAAGTTGAGTGGAACTGTCCAGAAGAACTTGGACTGAGGTGTGTGGACTCACATCTCCCCGTGGACGTAGGAGTTCTCTCCGAACCACGTAAATCTTGTGTGTCGTGTTGATTTGTGTTCAGTCATTATTTTGCATATCTCAACTGACAATCTAACCGCATACAATCTGCATACTTTCACATCAACAGTTTTGGTTTTGACCAACCGTGCACAAAAGCGTGAGTTTGTTTTTACGAGTACATTTTCCACCACATTCCGCACAGCACCACTCTTCCAGCTGAGGTTGCTTACTCAGCTGTGAGATCCCAACTGAATCCTTTTACTCAGTTGAAGTTGATTTCAAGTGTTAAGATTTTAGAAAGTTGAAAAATCCTAACTGGTGTATTGCCCCCCCCCCCCCCATACACCAGTAACTCGTATCGGGACCATCAAGTTTGAATATCCATTGAAATTGAAGTCTTGGGATAATCTCTTCTCTTAATTGAATCTTAAATTGCTATTCTTAATGCTTTGATTATTGTTTAATTAGTTTAATTAAAATTTTATTATCCAAAAGTCTAAATAGCGAATATTTATTGAAAACAGTACTCATAGATTCTATAATCAGTCCTTGTGGAATACGACTTTGCTTTCCTGTACACAATTGCACTCGTACACTTGCGGTGTGTTAAAAAATTAGCGAACAAGTTTTTCCGCGACGTTGCTAGGGACTGATAATAGAATTTTTGATATTGCAAGTAGATCGATTGATACTAGTTAAGACATTGTATTATTTATTTCTAATTTTTTTTTCATAGTTATATTTGCAAAGATGAATCGTGAAGTGCATGAATCATGGCTTTTGGATGGGATGAGTTGATGCAACTAAGGTGGAAGTTTGAGCTTTTAAAAGACAAGGTGATAGAGGATTTTTCTATTCTCCAACAAGAATGCGGAGCATTTGATAATTCATCGCAAAGAGAAAAGTTTCGAATGTTGGTACATAATCTGATGGAAATAGACTCTGCAATAGAACAACTTGATCGATGATGCAATGATTTCAAAAGAAGGTGAAGATTCATATGAAGAGCCACAAATGTTCCATTAAGAACCTCAAGTAGTCAAAGAAGAGCAAGATGAGAAAGACATAAAGGTTAACCAACCTTTGTTTCCTTCTTATTCTTCTCTATGCGATGAATAAGAACACGAAGAGGTTGAAGTTGAAAGTGACAGTGAATATGAACTTCCAACAATTGATGAGGAACAAATAGATGAAAAAGAAGAGTTGCACATAGAGGATTAATTTTCTCAATCCCTTGAAGATGAGAGTCATGCCTTTTATATCCACTAACCTCTGCAATTTTATAAGGATGAATATGATAAAAGTATTGAATGCAAGACCCTAAATATAGTCGATCCTTTCCTCGACACGAGAGATTTTTCGAAGGCTTGCTTCTTCTACTTTTATTTAAGTTGATCTTTTGATTTTATGTCTTGATTTTCTAATGTGGAATATGTTTGAGTTTGGTGGTATTGTAGATCATGCAAATGTTTATGATGATTTCCAAGATTTCTGTAAGGATGTTATGTCACCTTATAATTGGGATGCAATGGATGAAATACTAAAATTCGATGAAAAGTGACCACCACCTACAGCTCCACCTCTTTGGTGGGTCTTTTCTATCACCTACTTCTTCTACTTTCAAACTTAATATTTTTCCTTGTAGCTAAATAAGTTTAGGGGATGGAGAAGTGTGGTTGATGTTATCTTTATTGCTTTCTAATTTTTGCCCCTAAAGTCAATGTTCTTGATTCGTGTTGGTTTTAAATGGTAATAAATATGATTTTTGTTGAGTCGGTGACTTGGCTTATGATGAAATTGAGAATTTTATTTCAAATTGAATGATTGAGAGCTTTTCACGAAGGTTGAGCATAGATTGATAAATTAATTATTTTGGCTTCTTTAACTTTGAACATAGCCTATGTGAGATTTTTGAGCCATAACTATTAGGCTATCTGCAACCCTTGGAGACCTAGTGGTCTCCAAGGTATTTCCAGCACCCCCTTTTTCACTAGAGACAGCTTAGAGACACCTACCCCTGCAACCCAACTGTCTCCAAGCTGTCTCTATCTTTAATATTAAACAATTCCCTATTTCTATTAAATTAATTCATAGAATTCCATTAATAAAAATAACATAAAATATTACATTAATTCAAATAAAATAAAATATTATAATAATTGCAATAAAAAAATTACATTAATTGAAATAAAAAATTTACTACATTAATTAAATTATGGACTACTCGGGTAGACGTCAAAATTTGCGCCAAAGGTACTCGATGAGATCATTGGTAAGCCGATGATGCTTTCGTTGATCTCTCAAGTTGGCTTCCCGCTTGAGATATTCCTAAATGGCGAGCGGAGTGGCCCTCTGGGATATCCCGCTAGTGGACGGAGAATCGACATCGTCTCTCCAATTCTCCGCATCCTCTTGATCGTCTTCGATGATCATGCTGTGCAAAATCATGCACGTGAACATGATATCTCGTAGATGCCTCGTATACCAGCATCGACCTGAAGCTCAGATTATTCCCCATCGGGTTTGGAGAACTCCAAAAGCCCACTCTATGTCCTTTCTGGCCGATTTATGCATCTTCTTGAACCTCTTCGTCTTTGGATCAGTTTCAACCTTCGACACCTTGATCAGTGTCGGCCAACAAGGGTAGATCCCGTCGGTCAAGTAGTACCCCTTGTCGTACTGCCGACCCATGATGGTGAAGTTGCACGCCAGAGCCTTATCCTCAAGCACGTCGGCGAACAAGGGCGACTGATTGAGGACGCTGATATTGTTGTTGGAGCCGGCACACCCTAAAAAGGCATGCCAGATCCACAAATCATGCGACGTCACCACTTCCAAAATTAAGGTGGGCTCGCCCTGATCGCCGCGCGTGTAGGCACCCGCCCACCCTTTTGGATAGTTCCTCCAAGCCCAGTGCATGCAATCCAGGCTCCCGAGCATCTCCGGAAACTCTTGCCACGCCTCGTGCATTTGGAGTATACGAGCGGTGTCGGCAGCGTTTGGCTTCCTCAAGTATTGCTCACCGAAGAGGTCGATCATCGCCCGGCAAAATTTTTTGAGGAAAAGCCGACCCGTGCTATGTCCAATCTTCAAATACTCGTCGAACACATCCGCAGCACCACCGGTGGCCAGTTGTCGCACCTCCATCGTGCATTTTGCACCGACGTCAGCCCCCATCGTCCAAATGCATCTTGGCGATGCGTGTAGAAGTGGACGTTGTCCTCCAACGTCTTGCAGATGTGCAAGAACAGATGCTTATGCATGTGGAAACGGCTTCGGAAAAAGTGCTTACCGTAGGTGGGATTGTCGGCGAAGCAGTTGGCGTGTAGGAGCGAACATGCCGCTTCACAGTCACGGTCGACGAACGACCTCATCCTCTTCTTCTTCTTCTTCTTCTTCTTCTTCTTCTTCTTCTTCTGTTGCTCCGCTAAGTGTGCACGGAGGGCTCGTTCCACGTCCGCCATCATCTCTAGGACCTCGCCGTCAGTGTCGGTCTCTTCATATTCTACGGACGAAGATGAAATGCTCGATGAAGACATCTTTTGAGAGTTAAATTTGAGAGAGAAAGAGATTGTATTTTTTTGTGGGATGAATTAGGGATGAGATGTTGAATTTACAGTGTAAAAAAAAATTAAAAATTTAAATAAAAGTCGGCTACATAGCCGTTGGAAAACGGTCGAATTTTTCAAGTTTTTACCCGTTAGGTGCGTGTCAAACATGCGCCATCATTTTTTTTTTGGTGGGCGCGTGTGTCTTACACGCGCTTGCTCAAGCCGGTCTCTAGCCCTCCCACCTTGCAACACAGCGGTCTCCAGCGGCACCCGTCTCGAGCCCGCTTCGAGACCAGGCTTGGAGACCGCATTGCGGACAGTCTTACTCCCTCTGTCCAGTTATTCTTGTCTTGCATTCTTTTTTGGTTTTCCCGTTATTATTGTCCTATTTTCATTTGTGGAAATAATTTAGAGATGATTAGGATCCAATTAATTTGTTAAGTAACTCACTTTACATATTTCATCATATTTCCACCTCATTTTTTGTGTCATTTTCTATTCTCCTTTCTCTATCCACTTTATTTTACTATTCACTCTCTCTATACCCATTTTATTCCACTTTAAAAACTGAACTAAACATATGTTCTACTCTTAATCGTTTTCTCCTTAAATCTCGTACCCAAAAGAAATAGGTCAAGCCAGATGAATCGGAGAGAGTATATTTTTGTAGTTTATAAACAAGAAGATGTAAAATTATTTTTAAAATGAATACACATAAATTTAAATATAAAATTATTTCTGGTCGAACGAACTACATCCTAGTTAATATAAGCAAATACTCCTCATCCAATAAAAGTTAAATTTTCCCACCAACATTACAAATTTTTCGTATTTTTCAACGGTCCGATATAGAGAATTGTCTGCGGATGTACTAGATTAACCACATTGATTTCAAATAATTGTATTTTCTCTGTATTGTCTTTTTTATGGAATTATACGTGGGAATTGAACAGCTAATCTTTATTCGGCTGATAAAATATTAGTATATCGGTTAAATAATAATACCTCTCTCTCCCATTTAATAAGTCTTATTCCCTCCATCCCATCAAAGATGAGCCCTTTGGTTTAGGCATGAAGACTAAGAAAAAATAGTAGTGGATGTATTTAGTGGAATATTTTATTAATAAAGAATGTAATAGTAGTATAAATAAAGAATAAAGAATGTAAAAGCAGTGTGAATGCAATTAATTATTTCCCAAAACATAAAGGGCTCATCTTTCGTGGGACAGCCCAAAAAGGAAAGTGGCTCATCTTTCGCTGGACAGAGGGAGTATTTCTTCATTTCGGGTGTTCCACTCAATAAGTCTCATTTCTTTATTTGTCAAAGACTAATACACTAAAACTCACTTTACGTCACATTCAAACATGAATAATGTTGTTTACTTTATTGTACAATATTTTTCCACTTAACTCACTTTAACATCAACAATAAAATACTTCTCCCTCCGTCCACGAATAAAATACCTACTTATCCATATTTTTTTTGTCCACAAATCAAATATTCCCTCCGTCCAATCTTTGTGTACCCACTTATCTCATTTTATCTGTCCAATCTTTCTATACTCATTTGTATAAAAGTACACATCTACCCTTTGCTACCTGGACCCATACATTTATTCCATCAACTATTACTTTATCACTACCTTTTTCGCTATGGGCCTACCACTAACAAATTTTATTCCACTAACTACCACTTTATCACTACCCCTCAAATACACCTTTATCCCACCAACTCCACTTTATCACTTTTTCTTAATACCCGTGCCAGCACCCAAATGGGTACACAAAGATTGGATGGAGGGAGTACCTAATTACCTTTTTGTACAAACATAACCTCGTACTTTTTCTTTATTTACTACTCTTTGTCATTGATGGCTCCACCTCCCAACAACCTTATTTCTACTTTTTGGTCATTACAATAATTTTATTCCTATTTTTTGATCAATACCACCATTTTTTTTATCATTACTACTGTTTTTTGTCATTATCCTACTAGTCCTACATTCTAACTTTTACCCTACTCAAAATAATTTTATCAGTTTTCTTAATCTCCGTGTTGGAATCCAAATGGGTATTTGATTTGTGGACGGAGGGAGTACCTTAATCACACTCTTTATCATATTACTCTCTTTTTCTTAATCCGTGTCCATCTCAAATGGGACTTATTGAACGGAATGAGGGAGTAATAATAATAATAATAATAATAATAATAATAATAATAATAATAACAATTATTATTATTATTATTATTATTAGCCGCACTAATCGGATGATGTGGTCCACCGGACCACCGCATAGGAGGGCATCTCTACAAGGCAAAAACTTTACGACCAATTACACGGTTCTGCCGACTATAATTAAGTGTGATTAAGTGGGTTTAGGGGGCATTGTTGGTAGCTGGTTTCAATTAAAACTAGCGTGTAGCCTGTCGAAAATCGACAGATAATTATTATTCAATAAAGTTATAAGAAAATTATTGTTCGTTTATTAATTTTGAGTTTTTCGAAGGAAAATCATTTACGGAGTTTTATAAGTAAATTTATATATATTTGAACATGCATTTTTACAGATAATTTCAAAACTCTCATTTTTTTTCTCAAAATCGACGTGGGATAAAAGTATATTCAACTCTCAAAAAAATTGTCAAATGTCAGATTGTCTATAAGAATGAAGTCACGCTAAATATCTTACATTATGAAATTATCATAAGATTTTTTTTAAAGATGAACCGCCGGTTTGAAATCGATCCATCTACTCCTACGATTCGGGTTCGGAACTGATCCATCGACCATTGTTTTGTTTTTTGCGAGTACCTCTAGTGTAAATAATAATAAAAAATCAAAATTAAATTTCAAGCCCTATTTTTGTCAATAATTTTCAAAGCTCTCTTTCTTATAAAAATCGATGTGGACAAAGTCATACTTGGCAATCAAAAAGATTATCTCACATCGATTTTTAAATTAATGAAAATTTAAAAAGGATGTACAGATCCAACTTTATTTAAATATGGAAATAGAATAATGACAAAGATTAGACAATATTTTACTATTAACAACTATGTACACAATGGTCTGACATAATATGACGAAAGATCCACCTCAATTCTCATACAAAATCGACGTAAGACAATATGTTTGAGAGCCAAATATATTTTTGTATAGTTAACAATTTAAACTATTTATTTTGCAAACTTAATTCTTGACCAAATAAATATTAATAAAAATAATTTTTAAAAATTTTAAATATAAATAATTATTTGACCAACTGATTAATAGATCCAATTAAATTGGCAACGCAAAATAATTATGGATGAAAATATTCACATTGATGGTAAAAATATGAGAAAAATATACATTGATATTCACTCTTGATTTTATGCATTTGTAGATTTTTCAATAAGTTGACTTTTATTGAAATACTGGTGGTGGTTAGGTACTTAGGTTCACCTCCAGTATGTATTCTCTATAAATACTAGTAGTATAAAAAAACTGGTTAAAATTTTGAAGCCCAACACTTTCAATTTGGGCTGAGACGTCAAGTAGGGTTACATTATCAAATTATAAAATCCATCTTTCAATTTGAGGGTCTTCGAGCCCTACATCGTAACAGAGCGGAAATTAAAGTATATTTTTTTTCTTTTCAGATCAGATGTTTTTTTAAAGTGTTGATATAGTTCTTTTCTTTCATTTTTAACTTGGGGAAAAGGGGAAGTAGGTTTGAACCTTAAATTTTACTGCATACGAAATTAAAGTTGCAACCATTAGGCTATCCATAACCTTTAGAGCACCCTTAGGGTGCTCTAGAGCATCCCTTAGAACACTCTACCCCTGCAATACAAGGGTGCTCTATTTTTAATATTAAAAAATTCTCCATTTTTATTTATTAAATTAATTCATCTATATGTAAATAAATTAAAATACACTAATTAATAAATAATACGAATTTTCCATTAATATTTGAAAATTGAAAAATTACATGCCGTTGACAATAAAAAAAAAACACTACATAATTAAAAAAAAAATACATAAAACTAAAAATTACTTAAAAAAACTACGCCCACCCCCGACGTGCCTTCACCTCATCCACCATCTTCCGGTGAACTTCCTGCTGCTCCAGCGTCATAAATCTCGTGTCCCTGGAGACAATATTCAGGTCTATCTGATCACGTCGCTGCTGAAGATACTCGGACTTGAGGCATGCATTTTCCATCTTCACCCGAGCTGATTCCCGCATCGCCACCGCGATCTCATGCTTGGCCTCGGCGAACTGGCTAAGTCGGGAGCTAACTCGATCCATGACGGAATCGTACTAGGACGACTCTTCGACCGGCTTCTTTCCTTTGCCCCTTGCCCTGGCCCTTGCCGCATCTCGACCCTCCGGTCGGGAAGGCGCGTTTTCTCCTTCGGTGGACTGGGCCTCCTCTGCCGACGGCTGGGATTGAGAGGATGTGTAGTTGCCCTCCGCCGTAGTCTTCGTCCTCTTCATGGACGGTACGTCGGGGAAATTGGCTTGGTGGAACTTGGGGTTTTTCCTGAGGATCTCCCAAGCCTTGAAATAGCGGAAGGCAGGCGCCTGAGCATTTGCCTGGTAGATCTGTTGGGCCTGGTTTTTTACAAACTCGTCATCGACGCCGCTTGGCCGGCGAGCATTTGCCTGCTGCCAAGCCGAGATCCAGTGTTTCACGGCGGTCTGATGCGGCCGAAGAAGCTCCTCACGGCTTTCTTGTTGAGAGCCAAGTTGAACCTCCGGTTGAAGCGCTCTTGGACAGCGCCCCAATATCTCTCGCCGGACTGGTCGCATCCGACGATGGAGTTGTTGGTCTCCTCCACCCAAATCTGTGCAATGTAGGTGGCTTGTTCGTCCGTGTAGTTGTGTCGCTTGGACCGGACGGGTTCCTCGTCATCTTCGGCGGCAGCGGCGGTAGAGGTGGCAACGGCTTTGCCCTTCCCCTTCTTCTTTTGCCTTCCTCTGGCAGCGGGCTGGGACGGCGGCGGGGCCAAAATGATGCGATCCTCGGTGTTTGTCGCCGGACTGTCGGAGTCCGGGGAGAACGACGGGTAGGATTTGGCGGAGGCGGCGGTGTTGAGGTTGATTGAATCAAGCCCCGCCCCCGTGTAGAAATTCGCGTCGTCGGACATGTCGGGATACCACGCCGACGAATATGGGTTGTTGGGATCCATAATTATTTTTTGAGAAGAAATGCTTGAAGAATTGTGGAAGAGGAAAGAATTTGAGAGATGAAAATAAAATGAGAGGTGTGAAAATGAGAGAGGTGAAGAGAGTATTTATAGGTGGTAAAATGAAAAAAAAAAAACGTTGGATTTAAATTTTTTTTTAACGTTGAGGTTGAAAAAATGAGAGGTGTGAAAACGTTGCCGGAATCCAGCCGTTGGATTTAAATTATTTTTAACGTTGATGCGTGCAATGCACGCGCCTGACGTTTTTTATATATATTTTTTTTTAAAATCGGATAGCGCGTGTAATGCACGCGCGTGCTCGAGCTGTGCTCGAGCTCGTCTCCTCCGCCACGCACCTGTCTCGAGCACCCCCTGCTCGATCTTGGCTCGAGCACCCTTGCTCGAGCCGCGATGTAGATAGCCTTAGGACGTGCCCTTAGAGACATGCAGTTCTTTTATTATTCCTGAAATTGGGATACCGCTAGTAATTGTGAATATTCTCGTCTTTAATTAATTAATTACATGTTTCATGTACATGAAAGCAGGATATATGTAATAACAAAATAAAGTAAAATTACTACATATTGGGGCCTGATGTGGCACAAAATTATTATGTCTCACTTAAAGACTTGGAAAAGGGATCACACACAGCAATTATAAGAATATGAATGCACTCGGTCTCAGTCAGCGATCTAAGAAAGAAATTATTCGCTGAAGATATAGAGAAATAATTTAGTACGCTTATTTAGAGACATGACTAGCATCAGGTAGCACGAGAGACCTGATCAGTTCTCCCGTTGTGCGAGAGACCTCGTCAGATCTCCCAGGTCCTTCCTGCAATACATTTTAGGTGAGTCAATAAGATTTCGCCACGTGAAAGTTGGCTGCTAAGGACCTTTGGATCTGCTGCTTAATCTTTAAGCAACACTCATTTCCATATAAAAGAAGGGAGTTGGTCATTTTTCATTAAACACAATATTCTCTACATAAACACTCGTGCACTCTACATTATTATCTTGTGAAATGAGAAGAATCTGACTTAACGGACCGACGTTCATTCTTTTGCAGGCAAACACACATCTACACAACATAGTGGCGTAGCAGTTCATACCTCGGCGAGCTCTGACCTCCGACTCACAGCAAGCAAATAGTGATTTTCTCATTTCCTCGGGTGGAGAATGTTCTTGGTTATGTTGGGTTGATTTTGACGACATTAGGGCCCTTTGTACTTTTAAAATGATTTTACAACAAAACTGTGGAACGTCGCATGCCAATCACTATACTTCTCATTTTCAATAATCATAACCGTCGTCGAGACCATCAGACCAATGTGGGTCGACTTGTTAACATTTCAAACTTTCAATTTTGACATTTTCACAATTAGATTTGGATATCATTCTCCAGCTGTATATGCTTATTACTTCTTTTTTTATATATACTAAATCTTTTGTGTCCTGTATATCGCCGGGTGGTTAATTTTTGACCTGGCAAACTTGAATATTTAAACCTATTATAAATGAGCAGATTCTTACAAAAATTTGATTTGCCTAATATACCCCTCTTGTTATATTTATTTTAAGGGCAATAATATAAATCTATGTTTATTACTTAAAAGATATCCGATAAATAATTTATAAAAGCCCAACAATAGTATCTAAAATTTATAATTTATAGAATCCTAATTATATTAGACTTCTATTTGAAGAAGGATAATAATAACAAAAAAAAAGTAATTATATATGTATAAGAAAAGAAAAAAATGCATGTCATGTCTCTATATGATCATAAGTATACTCAAAATTATTCTATCCTAAATATAATCAATCTGACCATAAAATTTATCAACAATTTTATATATCGTCCTTTAAATAAAATCCTATGATAAATTTAATAGATCCCTATAATATAAAATGAAAAAAAAAATATATATATATATATATGTATTTGTTCGTTATTTTATTAACACTGCAAGTGCATAGTTAAATTATAGTAAATAAGGTCGAATCCACAGAGATTGAATTTAAAATTCACAAGTACTGCTTTCAAATAACATCTACTATTTAGACTCTTGATTAAAAGGATTTTTAATCTAATTAGCAAAAATAATGAAATGCATTTAAATTTAACAGCACAACGAGAGTAAATTCGAGTTCTAACAGAGAAGAGATTATCTTATGGTTTTGATTTCAATGAATAAATGAACTCAAACTTATTTTAATTAATTAATCACATGAAAGACTCGATTCTCCCTAAGATAATATCACACATAGTTTAGACTCGTTTATTTAAAAAGTGGTTTCATTTCATCTTTAACAAAAAGGATAATGCGATCCTGTTTTTTCTTTTTCTTTTCTCCTTCAAAAAATGCATTCTCAACTAAAACAAATACTATTGATTAGTGATTGATTAGTGATTAGCATCTATCGCTGCTAAAATATTCAATTTTTTTAGTTAGCTCCAAGTATTTAATTTTAGCAATCCCTACACACATATTTCGTGTCAGTCCGGTGCACAACGGCTCGAGAAAACTGGCGAGCGAAAACGTAGCATATAAGAAGTGAGAATTCAATTGGGATGTGATTTGATAATTTACAACAACATCTCCAATTCTTTTTTTTTTTTTTTGAACAACATTGCAAGTAAATTTAAATACCGCGTGACGGAGGACTCGAACCCGTGACCTTTGGCCCGGGCATTAACCTCACTACCACTAGACTAACACACACACATCTCCAATTCTTTTTATGAGCAGAAAGTAGCCAGAGATATGGGGGTTTGTAGGGTGTCCAACCACAAATGTGATTCATGGTGGTTATTAATTCTATACACAAATCATTGAGGAAGCTCAAATTTGTGTCAGAATGTTGTTCATAAATCACCATCCAAGCAATTCCAATTCCAATTCCGATTAAAAGAAGCAAAAATAATTCCAGTTTCATCACTTATACGACATGGTGTCTTAAATGATAATAGTATGACTTAGCCCATTGCGTGACCCAATTAGATAAATGAGACCCCACACGGTTGAACTAATAAACTATAGTACTGTATAGAATTCAATCGAAACAGTCGCACCAGCTTTTCTAGTATAAAAACTTCTGCTACATATTATCCGATGTAGCTATAGTCTCGTCTTCAAAAATAGTATAGTAAAATGATTTTCTGATTCCTTTTTTTTTAATATATAACTTTTTTTATATAAGCACGAGGGTGCAACTAGGGGCGTAGCTAGGGGGTGGACCGGAGGTCACTGGACCCCCCTGACATTTGAGAAAAAAATAGTGATATATACGTAGTTTATTCTTTCATTTGTACATTATGTTCACCATGTGTTCGATAAAATTCTCAAATCAGTTATCATTTTTTGAACTTTAGATTTTGGATTTTATTCCTTCTGGATAGTTTAGTTGAGCAGTGAAAGATTGAGTCTTATGGCTTTCATATTGCTAAATCTTATTCTTTTTCTACTTCTATTGGTATATTCCAAATGCCTAGAATTCTTCCAAAATAGATATCATTAACCCCTCAATTTTTCATTTGCCGAAATCATGAAACCTAAATGTTGCTTGTTCATTCTTGATGGCTTCAATAATTCTAGTTCATACTCGAGTTTTCATATGATTATGGAGAAGAAATTGACTCAGAGCACTTACAACGGGGGTCTAGTAAGACCTAGGTCTAAGCACTGGGAAGCGTGATTTTAATGATTGGTGGTGTTGAGTTAGACATAGGTTGATTTCTCCACATCAATGGGGTTGAGTAAGACCTAGGTCTAAGCACTGGGAAACGTGATTTTAGTGATTGAATAAATTTTATTTTGTTGTTTTTTTATTTGTAATAAATATTATAAAAACTAACTTAATTAAATTCAGAAATTAATAACTGACAATTTTATTGAATTAAAAAAAAACTACAACATACACTAATTAAAAAAAAAAATACAATAACAAAAAACTACTTCATTACAATAATTAAAAAAAAAAAAAAGACAACTACTCCTCCCAATTGAATTCCCTTGCAAGTTTGCGGCGAACATTTTCGTACCTCGCCTTTTGCTCGGGATTCATATGCGACGTGTCGGCAATATAGATATTGAACGCCCACTCCTCCCTCGATTGCTTGTTGAGGGATGCCAACTCTTCTGCCGCCTGCTCCCGTAGCGCACTTTTGCCCTTCTTCCCCTTCTTCGCCGCTTTCGCCGCTTTCACTCCTTCGGGTCGAACCTGCAGAGTGTTTGCATCGCTCGCGGATGTGGTGGATGCGTTGCCGCTGGCAGACGAAGTGTACTCGCCGAATTCATTTATCTTCGTCCGCTTTGGAGCTGTTGGCTTTGCCGGGTTGGTAAAAGTCGGGATATGCCTCAAGAGCTCCCACGCAGCCCTATACGGGAACGGTTTATTGAACTTCTTGGCGTACAAATCTTGGGCCCTCGTGTATAGATCGAAGTCGTTCTCCCCGCTTCCGAGCTGGTTTTCTTCTTGGATGTAGATGGCGGCGAAGTTCTGGATCTGTTTCTTGGCGCGGCTCCATGCGCTTTTCATCGCACTCTTCTCTCTTGGGTGGGCGGGAGCTATGAAGTCGTTGAAACGGATCATTATTTTCTCCCAAAACGCGCTTGAGGTTTGGTAATTGCTGGTGATCGCGTCCATCCCGTAGTCAACGTAGCACCTTGCGAGGTATTCAATCTCAGCGGGCGTGTAGTTAGGACCTCGTGCTGGCTTATTGTGCTCGTCGGATGAGGCCACGGTCGCTTTCCCCTTGCGGCGTGCCTTGCCCTTCCCCTTGGCCGGAGAAGTGGCCGTGCTTGATGTCGCGACAGCTTTCCTCTTGCGGCGGGGCGGAGGCGGTGGTGTTTGCTCGTGTTCGTCCGATTCCTCTTGGTGGGAGCCGTACGTCGCTTCCTCTTCCTCTTCCTCATCCTCCACCTCAACATGGTCGTCGTCGTCGTTGAGGTTGAAACGTCTGAGTCGAGCCGTACCCACTGGGGGCTGCGAGAATTGGGAGTACCGGGATGTCGGGGGTACTTGAGAGAAACTCGGCGACAACGAGAAGCCCGGCGCAGGCGAGAAGCCCGACGCAGGTGAAAAGCCCGGCGACTGCGAAAAGCCATATGACGGAGGGACTTGGGAGAAGCCGGGCGGCTGTGGAAATCCAGCCGAAGGGGGGAATTGGCCGTACCCCTGTGGCTGTGAGAACTGCGAGAACCCAGTGGCCGGAGGGAATGCAGAGAAACCCGGCGTCGGGGAAAAAGCACCAAACCCTGCAGGGGCCGAGTATTGGCCGAAACCTGGAATTGATGAGAATTGAGAGCTTGGATTCGCTGGATTGGGAGGTGGATTCGCCGGATTTGGAGATTGGTTCGGTGGGATTGAACCAAAAGTTTGCGAGTACCACGAATTGAATCCCTCTTCAGCCATTTTTTTGCACAAAATAAATTGAAAGAATGAAATTTTTTTGGAAGAAGAATGGATGGAGAAATTAGGTTGTGTGGAGAATGAATGAGATGAATGGGTATATATAGGGAAAAAATGGGATATAGACGTTGGAGATGGAAATGTATACGTTGAGAAATTGAAAAAATTAACGTTTTTTTTTAATTTTTAACGAAAAAAAAAATAAGGGACCAATGGGGACACGACAAGTGTCCCCATATTGCATCAGCTTGAGGTCGAGTGGAGTGTCGAAGTAACGACTCCACTATCGACACACCCCTTGACATAGGGGTGTGTCGAAGCCCCACAGTCGTTCGACATAGGGGTGAGTCGAGTGGGGGGGTGTGTCGATCCACTCGACATACCCTTCGACACCCCCCCATCGACATGCGCTGTAAGTGCTCTCATAAATCCAAGGTCGACTTTTTTCACGAAGATTTAAAAAATGGCACATATTATTGGACTTCCGAAAATTGGCCCCCCCTGAACCGAAATCCTGGCTACGCCACTGGGTGCAACCCAAAACTAGATGCAAAGTTTATTAAAAATAACACAAGTCAATATTCCAATAATTCAAGGCAACACGATGTATTATAAATTCAATCTCCAAAACTAAAGTAAACAAAGATAAGGACTAGATTCGACACACAAAATCAAAATCTTACTTTATTAATCTCAATAAGATCGTCATGACAACTCGATGAATTCTTGAATACTTCTATAAATCAATAAATTCCAGACCACACAAACTAAAAGAGTACTCTAACCACTCTATGAAACTGTTCATCCTTAGAGCATCCAAAGTGGTAGAAAAGATAAGAGTTAGGTTGATTATTGTTTTTGGTGATTTTGGTGAGGTCCCAATGATTGGATAGACCTAGATTGAAAATTTTACAATGGTAAGGATTATATACATAGGTTGATCCAATGATTAATTTTAATTTATTTTTGTTTTCAATTTAATTTTGTATTTTGAATAAAACTAATAAGAAGAAAATACCAAATTATGTTGAAATATTGAAAAATTATAGTAAAATTGTTTATTTAAAATTAAATAAATATAAATTACATAACTACAAACTCCACTGAAATTTCCTCTCAAGCTAGCACTACACAAATTTTTATGTGATTCTCCAATTGCTTCAACTCCATATTGCTCACTCTTCTTGTGTAGATCTCGTACGCCATCTTGAATTCACTAAGATTGTTCGACGCGGATAGAAATTGAAGTAGGAAGAAAATGAGAGTGAAGAGTGGAAGAGGTGTGAAGAGTGAAGAGATAGAGGTAGTATTTATAGTGAAATTTGGCTAATTAGCTGTTAGGTTTGAAAGTTCAATTTTTTTTAAATTATTGGAAAAAAAAATGCAGGAATTAATAGGAGGCCGTTGCGTGGCACCTTACCTGTGTCAAGAGGGAGGTCGAAATATAGACACTCCTCTTGACCTCGACGCACCATCGACCTCGGAGATCGACACTCGTTGTGGGTGCTCTTACTCCCAAATGTTGTATTTATATGATTGAAACACGCCGCACCCTTCCCTCTCATGTTTTTATCAATAATGTTTGCACATTGTACCCCAGTTTATGTTTTTGGATTGAAAATTGCAAATTGAAGTTCACTAAGATCCCTTCACCAATTTTGGTCCTTTTTTTTTTTTTTTTTTTTTTTTTTTTTTTTTTAACAATGTTATGCGTGAAAAGGGTTGTAAAATATCTCATTTACTGATGAGTTTAACTAACAAAGTGATATTAAAAAAAAGGCAAAAGTCTCAATTTAATTTTCTTATTGTTTCCAAGTATAGAAACATTAATTTATTATTTAATTGGAAGTAATCTAGACCAAAGGACATATGTCGCATTCAAACAAGAATGGCATGTCTGCCAAATTCCCACAAATCTTAAAAGCATTGTGTTGAGGTGACAATGTTTGGTGCGAGATTCTATTCTTTGGTCCAAACAGCTTGCATATTATATATGTTGTCTGTTGGACCAGATATTTCTTTTGTGAGCCTTCTTCAGTTCTTCGCCTTTCCTCTGGGGCCATTTGGATTTAACAATGCTAGTAATTAATCATTTAATTAAAAATTGCTCGCGTGCCGCTGCGACTAGGGTTGTAAACGAATCGAATCGAAGCAAATAGTGGTGTATTCGATTCAGATTCGTGACATTATTTGCATATTCGAATCGGCTTCGAATAATTTTTTTATTCGTATTCGATTCGAAATGATATGCGCGAATATCGATTCGAATCGAATATTCAGTTCATTTTTTTTAGTTGATTATAAACATAGTATTCAAATATTCGATTCAAAATGATACCACTATTTGATTTGCAATTTGAAGGAAAATTTCTTAAATAATATCTCACTGAACACAAAATTTAATAACAAATGTTATATACAATACATTTGTCTTTAATTAAACACTCAATAATAAATTCCAAAAACATAGATACTGGTAAAATAATACATTTGCCAAATAATTGCACACTCAATAATAAAATTTTTGGCTGCATGTGTGGGTTTGCTTTATTTTTTGTTTTTTTAAAGGCTAAAATTTAGGACCATTGAAATGGGAGAGAGCATCTCCAACCATAGAGCTTTAATAGAGCAAGATTTTGTTCCATTAGAGCAAATTAAGTAATCCATTCTCAACCTTTGCTCTACTTTCTGACTATTTAAAATATATATATATATATATATATATATATATATATTATGTCTTTAATTTTAAACACGATATAAAACTTATCTCAATTATTGATAAGTACAAATCAATTATATTTTAGTAATTTTTGAAATTTCAGTTTTTTGTATTTTTAGTTATTTTACTAAGTAATGTTGTGTTGGAATCTAGTACTTTTATAAGTTATGTAATTTTAATATTCTATATTGGATCAATATGTATATGTTTAAAGAAATATTGTAACCAAATGTGAGAAAGAAAAGGATAAACAAAATAAAAATAATAGAGCAATAAATAGTTTCCTCTGCTATTTATTCTTCTACAGTAGAGCAGGATTGGATATGAAACTGATGAGCTTTATAATAGAGCAACGCTTGAAGATACTCTGATAGTATAATGAAATATTGCTGAACGAAGTGGAGGGTAAAATGGCATGCTACTTATTTAAATTGTTTCTTTTCCAGATACAATTAAACCATCTCGGCATTGAACAAAGATCTCATATGTGAAGTAAATCTTCGCAAAATTGGTCCAACAATAAACATCAAGTTGAAAACTTTGAGAAGACCGTTTCTCGACAATTAAACTCGACGTTGAAGGCTTTCACAAATGATTAATGGGAACTTTGGCACAAAATTGTGGCGATTAAAAGTACAAAAGAATTGATTCATTGGTGAGGGATGAAGCGACGAAACAGTATGTTAAATTGATATCTGTTGAATAAAATATCAACATTTGAATCTGTAATAAGTGGAAAATCGATCATGAAATGTAGGAAATTTGAATTCAAGTGTGATTGAATGTGGAGACAAAAATTAACCTAGGAAAGAAAGGCTTATTTACTAGTATCAAGTAAAGAAAAAGTTGCCTAAAATGTACAATGGGTCACTCACTACGTATATTAGAAAAGAGGAGCCTAACACCAAGAAGCCCATTTTGCGAGCAACTTGGCCCAAGCCTCGGCGGAAATTTTGTGGGGAAAGAGCACTACTTAATTAATCTAGATATGTGTTTCTTCAATCTGAGATCGACCCTGACTTGTCGGCAACTCTACTGATTTTTGGAGATATCTCTGTCGGGAACTCTGCGCCTTTTGTCTTCCTTTCATGGACAAGTGTGGATTAGATAAATGCTGATTTTGAGCCATCAAAGAGGGCTTTAACCTTGAATTCTATATTTTCATCTCCTGTTTTTGTAAAAAGTTACTACTAGTATTTTGGAGATCCTATTTGAACTATAAATCAACTTTACACTTCTTTTTAGAGGTCGTTCCTTTAAACGGACCTCACCAATCCCAAAATGTTTACGCAGCACGGAGAACCTAAACAAGTGTACTTTATAGTATTACTCACTCCGTACGTGAAGTTATGCCCAAATGACGGTTCGATACGGAGATTAATAAAGCTGATAAAATTGTTTTGAGTGAGATAACAGTTAAATAGTATGAGTATTGTTAATAATATAAGTTTAGTTTGTTAATTGCAAATTAAAGAGCGTGGCTGATTGTGTGTACTCTAAATACATTTCCTTTTGTTTGTGACTTAATTAAATAAAACTAATTTGGTTGTTCTTTTTTTTTAAAAAAAAATCAAGCATTTGTTTGTGATATAATTAAATTAGACGGACTCGATTGTTCTTTTTTATTATTACTAGCAGAGAGTCACATGTGTTGCACGTAATTCAGATGATTATAATAAAAATTATACAATATGAATAATAAATCATTAAATTTATTTATGATTAGGAAATATTACATAATATCCAAGTTATCTAACTTATACAAATATCAGCTACTCAATTTTAATTCAATACTATATAATAACTCTTAGAAAATTGATCAAACTTGAGGTTAACAGTATTTGACTTTAGCTCGTTATTATTATGCATTTAATAAATAAATTATATTTTCTAACTTTTGAGCCATATAAAAATATATTTACTATGTCACTAACCTTATTTTTATTGTCTATTATTTCTTCAGCACGGTAATTTATTTTTGAATAAATAACGGTTATTTAGTTTGAATACATATTTAAATAGCTCATTTTTGCAATTACATTTGGATAACCTTATAAAAAATAGAGTTAAGCTCAAGCATTATAGTATTCATCTTAATTCGACTCGATTGCTCATCTATTTTTTCTTTTATTAATTATTGTTGGAACAATAATTTTTTTCAAATATATATTAGTTGAAAGTTGGATGAATTGGATTTTCCTTTTTTCTGAAAGTTACACGAATAATTTTTTTTTAATTCGTGAGAACTCGCAATCGCTAGCTTTGGTGCGCACTGGATAAACCTCCGTATAAAAAAAGAGTATAATTGTATAACAATTGCATTGGACTATATATATTTGGATTAAGTTAATGGCTTGCATAAGTTAATGGCTTGCATAAGTTAATTGCATTAATTCTACTATATATTTGGATAAAATTTACCTCCTTAATACTACTCCTTTAAAAAAAAGTAGAATTTAGATATATGTTGTTTGGAAAAGTGAGAAAAAGATATATCTCGTACAATTTCATAACAAAATAAAACCATTAATGATTATAGAGTTTAATTAGAATATAACTTGTTTAGATATTCACACTTGAATAGATTAGATTATGTG
This sequence comes from Schizonepeta tenuifolia, assembly GCA_029490685.1. NCBI lineage: Eukaryota > Viridiplantae > Streptophyta > Magnoliopsida > Lamiales > Lamiaceae > Schizonepeta > Schizonepeta tenuifolia. Next base: position 10,444,517 of record CM055958.1, read on the forward strand.
ACTCAACTCAAAACACCTATGAATTGACTCGTAATCGCACGAGGTCACTCTAGTGTGATAAGTTAACCCAAGTCGTATCTCAAGGAAGGCTAAGCAGGGCGATAAATCATGCTACACACAAAAAGCAATAAATCATAAACACTCTAAACAATAAGTTGGGTCTGACACAAGACCGTGTGCTGATAAACATCCATTTTATAGCAACTAAGCGCATTTTTATAGCACTAATTGCCTTATTTTTTCGGCAATCGTGACTTATTTTGGATGGTTTTCACTATTTTGGATGGTTTTCACTATTTTGGATTGTTTTCACGTTTTGTGGAGTTTGTGCATGTGTGTAGGTCAAGCATGAGATGCTAAGTCTAAATGAAAGGGTTGTTGAAGAGCGGAGATGAAGAAACGGGACGGAAAAGTGGAAAACCGAGCGAAGAGGAGAAGAAATAAAAAACCGGCGCTTCAGCATCAGTTTTCGACGGTTTGGAGCCAAAAGCCGGCGGTTCAGGGGTGAACCGCCAGCCAAACCGCCGGAAATCTCTGGAATGAAAGTCAAGAAGAAAATTGAAATCGGCGGTCCACTCGGCAATTCGGGCATGAACTGCTGATTTTTGGGCCTGGACTGCCGATTTTGGCTCTCTGACCGCCGATTTTCACTATTTTGTCCAAAATTGGACGATTTTGCCCCTGACGCGTTTTTAACATCATTTAACACTTTTTCCTCCCTATAAATACCTTGTGACAGCCCCAAAACGTGTATTCTACATCCCTTAGCTTAGATTCTTGTTAAAAAAGTTTTCAATTAGGGTTCTAAACACATTTCAATTATTGTATTAGTGGATTGAGGTTGAATTTGAAGACTTGTTGAAGAATTGATCATTGAGTTCTTAGTTTCTTAATTATGCAATCATCTTCCCTTTGTTTTGTATTGATTTCATTTATGTCTAGCTAAATTTCTTGTTGGTTTTGGGGATTTATGAAGATTTGATGGTAGATTGATCATAGCTTGTTGATTTCTCTTTCCTTCTTCTAATTAATTGTGGATTTGATGTTTTTTTTCATGTGGGAATTGTTGATCACCTTTCTTGCATGCAAGTGCTTGTAGAAATTCTTGATAGGTTTTTACTTGCATGGATTCAAATTGCACAACTTGTATTGATTTGAGACTTAGTAGGTGATGATCTAATATATGGAAGTGTATAATCCTTGAGCTATTTGGAGTTATTTGATCGTCTTGAGTCTTAGCCGAGAGAGTCGATTGAATGATCCCCGTTTGCTTATTGTCGAGAGAGATTAGTGAATAATTTGGTGGATTGCTTCTTAATTAGAAGATTAAAATGGTTTGCATGAATTAAGAAGTCTTGATCAAGCTATCTAGAATCAGATTGAATCCCTAGAACCAATCTTTGTTCAAATTTGTCCTTTAATCGTTTGTTAATCGTTTGTTTGAATGAGTTTTGCATGATTTTGTCATTTGCTTGCCTAATTAGCGTTGATCTTATGATTAAGTGTTTGAATGAATCCCAAATCATGTTGTTTGCAAAGCTTGAATAGTAGGAAGATGCATAAATTTGGTTTTCACTAGAAACTCGTCATTATAGTCCTCGTGGATACGATACTCGTTATTTTATACTACAATTACCCGTTAAAGTATGGTATAATTGCTTGGTAGAAAGTTAGCGATCACTTTTTGGCATCGTTGTCGGGGCCTATTTAGAGTTTATAGTGTTAATGATCTTTGCATTGCGAGTACTAGTTCAAGCATTCTTTACTTATATGTGTAGTTTGAATCTAAGTGTGTTCTTGCTTGGTTTGTGTAGGTGAATTGGTGTATGATCACAAGAAAAAAGGAAGGAGAAATTATACCTTAGACTTGGAGATTGAAATCACACATAAACGAGCTAGCCGGGAACGTAGAAGGAGAGCAATGGAGCATCAAGGGCCTAATAATATGGCCGATTTGGAGCGCCAAATGCAAGAGCTCCGCCGTCAAATGGAGGAGCAACAAGCTCAAAGAGAAAGAGCACCTCCGCCTCCGATCAACCAAATGTTTGAGCCTCAAGTGAATATGTTCCAGGATGGGGGTTGGGGCAATCGGTGCAACGCCAACAACTTTGAGCTAAAGCCGGGGTTGATTAATATGGTGCAAGCGGAGTCGTTCGGAGGAGGTTTTAATGAAGATGCCAACGCACATTTGAGTGCTTTCTTGGATGTGTGCGAGACTATCAAAATCCAAGGGGTCTCGAATGATGCCATTAGATTGAGGTTGTTTGGATTTTCTTTGCGGGATAGAGCCAAATCTTGGTACAAGACCATAGACCGCTCAGAGATTACTACGTGGGAGCAACCCTCCGTCTCGTGCACAAAAGCTAATCTCGGACATTTTTCATTTTTCCTAATCCGGAGATGAATCTATATATGAGGCATGGGAGAGATACAAGAAGATGTTGAGGAGATTCCCTCAACATGGCTTTTCAAAGGAGCAACAAATATTGAACTTCTATCGAGGGTTCACTAGCCATACAAGAGAAGTTGTGAATGCCACCTCCGGTGGTGGTTTGACCAACCGTCCGTATGATGAAGCGGTGCGAATATTGGAAGAAATGGCGGCCAATAGTTGCCATTGGCCTCAAGAGAGAAGTTCGTCGAAGAAAGTTGCCTCCATTTCGGATGAGAAGTATGATGATCTTCTTGAACAATTCACCATGCTCAAGAGAGACTACGAGGCTGAAAGGAAAGGGAAGTTGGATGTGAAGATGGTGGCCCAACCTATGCCACAAGGAGGTGAAGAGTATTCACAATTCGAGGATGCTAACTTTGTCAATCAACGGGAGTATAGTAGCTACAACCATTCGAGTTATCCTCCAGGGAATCAAGTCTATAATCCTAATTATAGGAATCCAAATTTGTCATATGCTAACCCGAACAATGCTATCATTCCACCACCTGGATTCTCGGTGTCTCAAGGGATGATCAATGAGCCGAAGAAGTCTATGCCGACCATGGAAGAAATGATGCAACAACTTCTCCAAAACCAAAATGCTTTTATGGGAGCAACCGGGAAAAAGGTTACAAGCTTGGAAGGGACCATCACTTCTATGGCTAAGCAACTCAAGATGTTGAAAGGGCAAGTGAGCCAAATGGCTAATCAAGCGGCTTCTCAACATAAGCCGGGGCAATTTCCAAGTAATACGGAGGTGAACCCGAAGAACCAATGCAATGTCATTCATTTGAGGAGTGGAACTACTTACAAGAACTACCCGGAGTTGGAAAATCAAGATGAAGTGGTTAATGAAGAGTCGGAAGTGGAGGAGCCCGTTCCTCAATTGGAGAAGCCTCAAGTTCCAAAAGAGGTACCTTTTAAAGTTGTTCCTTCCATTCCTTCTCCTTCTTTGCCAAGTAAAGATGTGGTGGCCAAAGCTCCTTATCCTCAAAGGCTTGCCAAAGTAAAAGGTGACGAAAAGCTTGCCAAGTTCATTGAGATGTTTAAGAAGGTGGAAATCAATATACCTTTGCTTGATGCTTTGAGAGACATGCCGAGCTATGCAAAATTCTTGAAAGAGTCCGTGTCAAGGAAGAGGAAAGTTGGGAGATTTGAGACCATCAACTTGTCGGAAGAGTGTAGTGCCGTCTTGCAACGTAAGTTACCTTTAAAGCAAAAGGACCCCGGGAGTTTTGTGATTGCTTGTGTTATTGGAGGCCAAACTTTTGGGAGAGTATTGTGTGATTTGGGTGCTAGTATTAATCTCATGCCCCTTTCAATATTCAAGAGGTTGGAGATTGAAGAATTGAAGCCTACTACTATTGCCTTGCAAATGGCGGACCGTTCTATCTCTTATCCTAGAGGAATTGTCGAAGACGTGTTTATTAAGGTGGAGGAGTTCATATTTCCTGCGGATTTTGTGGTCCTTGACATGCCCGAAGATGAAAATATTCCACTTATCCTTGGCCGTCCATTCTTGGCAACCGGAAGGGCATTGATCGATGTTCAAGATGGCGAGTTGACCTTCCGTTACAATGATGAGAAAATGACTATCTCGATTTATGAAGCCATGAAGAAGCCACAAGAATTGGAGCTTGAAGAGTGTAATTTTATCGACTCTTATTCATTTTATTCTCAAGATTCCTTGGAGCATTGTATTGTGGACTCTTTACACTCTTATTCGAAATTGGATGAGGCTTGTGATGAATTGTTGGAATCCATTGCCTATATGGATGCGAATCAAGGCATTCCTTTGGAAGATTTGGGATATCTAGATCTCTATACACCTATTGAGGGAGGAGTGCCGGAAGGAGCACCCAAGCCGAATTCTTCTTTGACTTTGGAGTTGAAGCCTCTACCCGATCACCTCACGTATGCATTTTTAGGTAAGGATGAAACTTTTCCGGTCATTGTCTCTTCATTTCTAAATGATGAGGAGTTGGATAAGTTATTGAGGGTATTGAGGAAGTATAAGTCTTCTATTAGATGGTCTATTGCTGATATTAAGGGAATTAGCCCTTCTACTTGTATGCACCGAATTTTATTAGAGGATGATGCAAAGCCGAAGGTCCAACTTCAACATCGTTTGAATCCGGTTATGCAAGAGGTTGTGAGGAAAGATGTCTTGAAGTTATTTGATGCCGGAATCATCTATGCCATATCCGATAGTGATTGGGTTAGCCCGACTCAAGTGGTTGCCAAGAAAGGAGGTATCACCGTTGTAGAAGATGAGAGGGGTGAACAAATAGCCACTCGCTTGCAAATGGGTTGGAGAGTATGTATCGACTATAGAGCATTGAATGCGGCCACAAGAAATGATCACTTTCCTCTTCCTTTCATCAATCAAATGCTTGATAGGCTAGCCGGTTATGAGTATTATTGCTTCTTGGATGGGTATTCCGGCTACAACCAAATTGCCATAGCTCCGGAGGATCAACACAAGACGACTTTCACTTATCCTTATGGAATATTTGCTTGTCGACGGATGTCGTTTGGTCTTTACAATGCACCGGCCACTTTCCAAAGGTGCATGATAGCGATATTCCATGGGCTTATTGAGAACATTATGGAGGTTTTTATGGATGATTTTTCGGTTTTCGGGTCTTCTTTTGATGATTGTTTGAAGAACCTTTCTCAAGTCTTGCAAAGGTGTGAAGAGACTTCTCTTTGTCTCAATTGGGAAAAATGTCATTTCATGGTGAAGGAAGGCATAGTCTTGGGCCACAAAGTCTCAAGAAACGGGCTAGAGGTTGATAGAGCCAAGATCGTTGCCATTGAAAAGCTTCCCCTTCTGACAAATGTAAAGTCCATTCGGAGTTTCCTTGGTCATGCGGGATTCTATAGGCGTTTCATCAAAGACTTTTCCAATGTATCGAAGCCTCTTTGCTCGTTGTTGGAAAAAGATTCTAAGTTTGACTTTAATGATGCATGCCTTGAGTCATTTGAAAAATTGAAGAAAGTCCTCGTTTCTACCCCCGTCTTGATTTCACCCGATTGGAATGAACCTTTTGTGCTAATGTGTGATGCAAGTGATTGGGCCGTTGGGGCCGTGCTGGGCCAAAAGAGGGATAAATTATTTCGGGTCATATATTATGCAAGTAAGACCCTTGATTCGGCGCAAATGAATTATACCACCACCGAAAAGGAGCTCTTGGCGATTGTCTATGCTTTTGATAAGTTTAGACCATATCTTGTGGGCACACACTCTATTATTTATACGGATCATGCGGTTATTAGATATTTATTTGCCAAGAAGGATTCCAAGCCCCGTCTTATTCGGTGGATTCTCCTTCTTCAAGAATTTGATATGGAGATAAGGGATCGGAAAGGGTGTGAGAATGTCATAGCCGATCATCATTCCTGCCTTGAGAATCCGGTGGAAGGAGAAGATCCTAAGGTGCGGATAAATGAATGTTTCCCCGATGAGCAAGCCTTGAAATTGGTGGATTATACTCCTTGGTTTGCGGACTATGTGAATTATCTAGTCATTGGTGAAGTGCCGGGTGACCTCACTCATTATCAAAAGAAGAAATTCTTGCATGATGTGAAGTTTTATTATTGGGAGGACCCTAATCTTTATTGTCGATGTGCCGATGGCATCATTCGGAAGTGTGTAAAGCAATCGGATTGGGTGCGAATCATGGAGGAATGTCATAGCTCTCCAAGTGGAGGCCATTTCGGTGGCCATCGGACCGCTATCAAGGTCTTCCATTCCGGGTATTATTGGCTAACTATCTTCAAGGATTGCATTGCTTTTGTGAAGTCTTGTGATAGGTAGGAGTGAGCAAAATTCGGTTAAAACCGTAAAACCAAGCCGAACCTAACCGAAATATTAATTCGGTTCGGTTAATTTGGTTTTCGGTTTGATTTTGGTTTTGAATTTTGAACTTTTCGGTTTTTTGGTTTGGATATGGGTTTTGAAAAAAAATATTTGGTTAACCGAAAACCGAACCGAATTAATAACTAATTTAATAATTTAATAATTTTTATACATATTTAAAAATTAAAATGATTATTATTTATTTATATATATATGTTTTGGAATTTTGGTTATGTTTTGCTTAAGATGTTTGGAATTTTGTACCCGCAACATCAACAAACATCACTGATTTATTTATGTTTGGTTAAAGATGTTTTAGAATTTGGATTATTACTTTTTGCGGATTTGGAATCTTGAATATTGAATGTTAATTACTTATTTAAAATGTAGAAAATATATTGTGTATTTATTTCGGTTTATTTGGTTTTAACCGAAACCGAACCGAAATAATTTGGTTCGGTTTTGTTCGGTTTTAGCCATATTCGGTTCGGATTTGGTTATTTATTATATAATTCGGTTTTAATTTGATTTTTACAATTCGGTTCGGTTCGGTGATCGAATAACCGAATGCTCACCCCTAGTGATAGGTGTCAAATAATGGGAAACATTTTCAAAAGAGACGAGATGCCACAAAATATTATGGTGAAGGTTGAATTGTTTGATGTGTGGGGTATTGACTTCATGGGACCTTTTCCCAAATCCCAAGGGTACACTTATATCCTTCTTGCGGTTGAGTATGTGTCTCGATGGGTGGAAGCAATTCCGACGGTGAAAAGTGATTCAAAAGTGGTGCTTAAGTTCTTGCAAAAGAACATCCTTACTCGTTTTGGCACCCCAAGAGCTTTGATTAGTGATGGAGGATCCCATTTCAACAACAAGTGGTTGGGAAGTCTACTTTCTCGATATGGGGTGAAGCACAAGATCGCCACTCCTTATCATCCTCAAGGGAATAGCCAAGCGGAGCTTGCAAATTGGGAGACTGAGCAAATTCTTGAGAAGTCGGTGACACATAGGAAGGATTGGGCGAATCATTTGGATAATGCACTTTGGGCCTATCGTACCACCTACAAAACTCCTATTGGTATGTTTCCATTTCAACTTGTTTTTGGAAAGTCGTGTCATTTACCCGTTGAGCTTGAGCATAAGGCATATTGGGCCACAAGGCAGATCAATATTGAATTTAAGGAAGCCAGATATACAAGGCTTGAGAAGCTTCTTGAGCTTGATGAGTGGAGAAATGTAGCTTTTGAAAGCTCTCGAATCTACAAGGAAAGGGCGAAAAAGTTCCATGATCGTGTAATCCGTTCCAAAGACTTTGCCCCCGAGATGAGGTACTTCTCTACAACTCTCGTCTCCGTTTATTTCCGGGCAAGTTGAAGTCGAGATGGACGGGTTCATATGTCGTCTACAAATGCAATGGGAAAGGAACGTATCAACTTCTCAAGTCGGATGGTGAAACCTTTGTGGTCAATAGACACCGCCTCAAGCCCTACATCAATTGCGAGCCGGACCGGAATATGACGGTCATGCTTCTAAACGACCCTTGAGGAGCGAGGTATCGTCTAACTGTAGACGTTAAACAAAGCGCTCATTGGGAGGCACCCCAACACTTTTACTTGCTTTTGTTTGTTTTCCGTTTTGAGCTTTTGTTGCTTGATTTGGTGGTGTGCTTGATGTTGGTTGTGAATTTGTGTTTGTTTTGGTTTGGTTGAGTTTGAGTTTGGTTTGGTATTGTCATTTGTTGAAAGTTGAGTTTGCCTTCTCGTCTTTCATGCCCGTTGCCTTTGTTCTTAGGTTATGTTCATTTTGTTGGGTAAAATTTATTAATTTGCTCGTCTCGTTTCTTGTTGTTGGAGTGTCGTTGTTTTTCTTTTCGTTTTTAGCTTTCTTCTTTAAAAAAAAATCGAAAAATCGTGTGTAAAATGCATTTCGGCTGTCAAACCCGGCGGTTCAAGGCTGGACTGCCGATTTTGGGGTCCAGACCGCCGGGTAGACCTCCGAAAATCTCTAGAGTCGATCGCCCGTTAAAATTGCAAATCGGCGGTTGGTTTCGGCGGTTCGGGTCTGGACCGCCGATTTTGGGGTCCACACCGCCGACTTGCCCACCGAAAATCTCTGGAATTTTGCGCCATGTTAAAACATCAAACCGGCGGTCGGTTCGGCGGTTGAGCCCAGACCGCCGATTTCCGGTTATGAACTGTCGATTCTGCTATCTAATCCGCCGAGTCGTGCGAAATTCTTTTTTTTTTTCTGCTTTTTCTTCTCCTTTTTCCTTTCTTTCTTTTAGTTCTTCCTTCTCTCTCTTCAAAACACACGCATTTCTTCACTCTTCCACTCTAAATTTCTCTTTCAATCTCCCACATCTCCTCAATTCCATCCACACACTACATACCAACATCACCAAATCTACAATTCTATTCAAGAAATTTTGGTTTTCATCCATCCAATCTCCCCATCTCAAGTTTTGGCATTTTTGCTCGTTTTTCCCTTTAATTTTCGAATTTTAAGGTAATTTCTTCTTTTATTTTTCGTTTTTATGGTTCCATATGCTTAGTTTTTTAGTTATTTAGTGTTATTTTTCGTTTTTAGGCTTGGGTGATTTTTCTAAGGCTTTTAGTTTCGAAATTATTGGGGGTTTTATGTTTAATTATCTTATTAATCATGCCACATAGTGAATTGTTGTTGACTTGAGCATGCTAGTTGATTGCTTAGGGTTATTACTTGATTTTGTTGATCTAATGGTACCTTTGAGTAATTTCTAGCATATATTTTGGAGTTTATGGGTTGAATATGACTTGATTATGTGTTTAGGAGGATTTGTGATGATGAATTAATGCTTCATTGTTTAAGTGTAGACTTGTAGTTGATTTTGAGCTTGTTATGTTGAATGTGAGTTATGTGGTGTGCTTAGCTTGCTTTGTTTTAAAGTATGGATCGATTTTGGGAAGGATTGTTATGGCGTATTCAATGCTTGGAGCTTGGTTTTGTTGTTGTGAAACTAATCTATCTTGTTAAGCATAGGTACCATGGGTCGAAGTAAGGAAAAGCGCCCACGCCTTGAGGACTCTCCTCCCAAAACTAGGGCCAAGGACACAAAAGGGAAGGGCAAACAAAAAGAAACCACATCACGTCAAGTTACCCAAACTTATAGACGTCGTCAAGAGGAGTTCGACCTTTATGGCCTTTCCGTTTATGGCGTGGTCCTTCACCGAGACGAGCACAATCAATTATTTGTCAAACTTGCTCAAAGAAGCCTTATTTCATGCAAATATCCGGATGAACAAGTACTCAGGGATCTCGGTCTTTGGGACAATGTGAAGGAGAAGTTCGACTGCATCGGATGGGGATCCATTTTAACTGGCATGTGGCCCACATGTCCAAGAGCTTCTTTGGAGTTGCTTTCCGCATTGACCATCCCCATCAACCAAGTCAAGCTTCCTCAAACGGTGCACTTCCGATTGAAAAATGTTACACATTCTTTGACTATGAGGCAAGTGAATGCCATATTCAATTGCTCGGATGGGGGTGCTTGTTAGAAGTCAAGGGAGTTCAAGTCGAAGGTGTTATGGAAAGCAATGACATATGTTACACAAGCTTACTCTTCGGGAAAATCAAAGGCTAGCCTTCTCCACAATCCTATCTTCCGGGTTATCCAAAGGATCCTTGCCTACACAGTGTTCCAACGGGGAGAGTAGTTCATGCCGGAGCGTTGAGCTTCAAGTCTTATGGGCTATGCTCACTTATACACCGCTCAACTTGGGGCAATTCATCTTTCGACAACTATGGGCTCAAAAGAATCAAAAGAAGGGAGTTCTTTGCTGTGGAGGTCTCATATCGGCCATAGCAATGTCTCTTTGTCCGGACTACCCACAATGGGAGAAGCTCAACGATAATGTGCTCATGGACTTGAACATGTTGAAGAATATGCGAGTTCCTGTCTCGACTTCTCGTCCTTATCTATTCCAGCAACACAAGGAGTACAAGCCCAAGCCGGGAGAAAAAGAGGTGGTGGAGATTTTCCCGTTTCCCGACACCGTTCTTACAGAGATTACCACTTTCAATGCTCGTCAAAATTGAAAGATGGATACGCCATTCACGAGACGGCTATTCTAGCGGCCGGGAACCCTCGGGTTGAGATAGAGACAAGTGGTAGCAGTGGGGGAGAGAAGGAAGGTGATGACAATGATGGTGACGGCGACACCAACTATGAGGACGACGGGGACGAAGGACAAGCAAGAAGAGAAGTGAGAAGAGAGAGTAGAAGACAAGAAATAGGAAGACGAGGGCAACAAGCCTTCAGGCAAGGGCAAGAATAATTTGGGGGATACCAAGGGGGGTACCAAGGTTATGGAGGGCTGTCTGGGCCTTCTAACATGTATGGCGGACAGTCGGGGTCCGAAAGTTTCTACGGTGAAGAATTTGCAAGCATGCCGGAGCGTATCGAGCATATTGACAACTATTGCACGCAATGGGATAGTGAGTTTGCGGTTATGAGGCATGATATCCAAGCTATCCGACTCCAGCAACAAGATATGAATGAGATCCAACAATAATAAATCGGCAACCAACAAAGTTTTCAAGCCGACATGTATCAACGGTATGATGAGTTCTGAGATGACGTGTATGCTCAGCAAGAATCTTTTCAACAATCTTGGTTTGATCGTCAAGATCAATATCACCAAGAACAAAGAGCCGACCACCAAGCCTTCCGTCAAGAGCTCTTTGATCGTCAAGATCGGTATCATCAAGAGCAAAGATCCGACCAACAAGCTTTCCAACAAGTTTGGTTAGATAGGCAAGATGCATTTCAACAAGAGTTATATGCACGCCAAGATCGATACCATCAGGAGGATCAAATCAATCAAAGGGACTTGCTGGCTCTCGTCCGCCGGTTTGAAGCTCATCAACTCAATGAGGGCCACAATTGGCCCCTGCCCCCGCCTCCCCAATGAAGAAAGAGGTACCGACGTATTTGTATTTGTTTCTTCCCTTCAAACTTATTCGGCTCCTTTGGTTTTGCATAAGTTTGGGGGAGGAGGGAGATGAATACAAATACGCTTGTAAATATGTGTGTGTTTGAGTTGTTTAAGTTTGGGTTTGTTGCTTTTAGTTGTGGTTTGTTTGGTAGTTTGTTGGAGTTGGAAACTTTTGGAAAAATGAAAATTTGGAGATAAAAAATTTGGAATTTAGTTGCTATGATTCGGTTTGTTTATGCTCATGTGGCTTTGGTGAAATGCCTATGATGAAATTGTTTTGTGTTTTGAAAAATGTTGTTGAGATCGAGTGTCTTGTGAACGGCTTGCATGAATGATTGGTGTGTTGGTTTTGACTTCTTGATGAATGAATAAAACCCGTGAGGTTTTGAGCCTTGATTTGCTTTGCATCATGTTCCTTTCTTGTGAGTTTGATCATGCATGCTTATTTACTTCTAGAACTTGCTTTGGGTCTTCGTCAAGAATGTGTGTTTATGCAAGAATCTTGAAAATGATCTTAGGCCATCCTTGTTAGCTATCTATAAAAAACCCAAACACTGTCTTGTGCTTTGAAACATCCGTTGTTAGCCCTTTGAGCTTTAATAGCCTTTCTTTGTCAAACAGAAGAAAAAGGGGTGATGGAGTGTAAGGGTATCCCGGGTTGGGTTTTAGTGGAAAATTTGTTGAAATGGGCATCTAAATTTAGGAGGTGTGATGCTTTGTAAATTTTTAAATTCCCATGAGCTCGTTCAAAAGAAAAGGAAAAAAAAAAGAAAGAAAAAGAAAGAACAAAAGAAATGAAAGTGAAAGAACTAAGTGTTGAGTTTTGATGAAAACGTTTGCTTTCAATGGAATGGAAAGAAGGAAAATAATAATAGAAATGTGAGCATAAGGGAATAAATAAGTGTTTTGTTTGAAAAAGGTGTGTAATTGAGTCTTAATTGTGGATTATTTGGTGTAGAAGGAAGATGATTGAATTCATGCTAGATTTGAAGAAGATATAAGGTTGGTGTATAATTTGATTGGTCACTTAGCCAAATTTTTCTTCCTAAACCAATGTCCTTACATTACAACCCAAGAAAAGCCCCTTGTGATCCTTGATCTTGCATAATTTGTTTGCAATGGAGATGTTAGATGATAAGCAAGTCTATGGAAAGTGAATTTGCATTGTGTGAATTAGATGAGAGTTTAAACCTAAACACTTGAGAGAGAGGGATACACTACTTTGAGAGTGACATTTGTTGAGTTGTTGAGATTGACATGTCATTAGTTTGTGTGAGTTGTGAAAGAGATACTCAGTTTTGGCATTGGAAGTATTTGTGAAATCTGAGGCATTTAGGATCCAAAGTTGCTACTCCATTCGATGTTTATGTTCTTATTTGAATATATTGTTCGGGACGAACAAAGCTTAAGTTTGGGAGAGTGATAAACATCCATTTTATAGAAACTAAGCACATTTTTATAGCACTAATTGCCTTATTTTTTCGCCAATCGTCACTTGTTTTGGATGGTTTTCACTATTTTGGATTGTTTTCACATTTTGGTGGAGTTTGTGCATGTGTGTAGGTCAAGCATGGGATGCTAAGTCGAAATGGAAGGGCTGTTGAAGAGCAGAGATGAAGAAACGGGACAGAAAAATGGAAAACCGAGCGAAGAGGAGAAGAAATCAAAAACCGGTGCTTCAGCATGAGTTTTCGGCGGTTTGGAGCCAAAAGCCGGCGGTTCAGGGGTAAACCGCCGGCCAAACCGCCGGAAATCTCCGGAATGAAAGTCAAGAAGAAAATTGAAATCGGCGGTCCATTCGGTGGTTCGGGCCTGAACCGCCAATTTTTGGGCCCGGACAGCCGATTTTGGCTCTCCGACCGTCGATTTTCACTGTTTTGTCCAAAATTGGATGATTTTGCCCCTGACGATATTTTAACTTCATTTAGTACTTTTTCCTTCTTATAAATACCTTGTGACAGCCCCAAAAAGTGTATTCTACATCCTTTAACTTAGATTATTGTTCAAAGAGTTTCCAATTAGGGTTTTAAACACATTTCAATTATTGTATTAGTGGATTAAGGTTGGATTTGAAGACTTGTTGAAGAATTGATCATTGGGTTCTTAGTTTCTTAATTATGCAATCATTTTCCCTTTGTTTTGTATTGATTTCATTTATGTCTAGCTAAATTTCTTGTTGGTTTTGGGGATTTATGAAGATTTGATGGTAGATTGATAATAGCTTGTTGATTTCTCTTTCCTTCTTCTAATTAATTGTGGATTTGGTATTTTTTTTTTCATGTGGGAATTGTTGATCACCTTTCTTGCATGCAAGTGCTTGTAGAAATTCTTGATAGGTTTTTACTTGCATGGATTTCAAATTGCACAACTTGTACTGATTTGAGACTTAGTAGGTGATGATCTAATGCATGGAAGTGTATAATCCTTGTGCTATTTGGAGTTATTTGATCGTCTTGAGTCTTAGCCGAGAGAGTCGATTGAATGATCCCCGTTTGCTTATTGTCTAGAGAGATTAGTGAATAATTTGGTGGATTGCTTCTTAATTAGAAGATTAAAATGGTTTGCATGAATTAAGAAGTCTTGATCAAGCTATCTAGAATCGGATTGAATCCCTAGAACTAGCCTTTATTCAAATTTGTCCTTTAATCGTTTGTTAATCGTTTGTTTGAATGAGTTTTGCATGATTTTGTCATTTGCTTGCCTAATTAGCGTTGATCTTATGATTAAGTGTTTGAATGAATCCCAAATCATGTTGTTTGCAAAGCTTGAATAGTAGGAAGATGCATAAATTTGGTTTTCACTAGAAACTCGGCATTATAATCCTCGTGGATGCGATACTCGTTATTTTATACTACAATTACCCGTTAAAGTGCGGTATAATTGCTTGGTAGAAAGTTAGCGATCATGTGCCGTCTGTGAAAAAAAGAAAAAGAAGATAACCTAAAAACAATTACAAATCGCTAATTTTAATCACTAATGAGCTCCCGCTCAACATAAGCGAGCGCCGAAGAGAAATACACGAAATCTGACAGCTAATTAAAAATGTGCGACCGTTAACTCCAAATATGGGAACTGAGCCATTGCGACATGAGAGGCCACTCAAATAAGTGAGAAGCCGCTCAAGAAGTGAAATCGCTCAAAATGAGCGGCCGCTCAAAGAAATGAGAGGTCTCTCATATATGAGAGACCTCTTAAGCGGCGGCTTATGATTATGCTTGATTGAGCCGCAGCTTACATTTGAGCCACAGCTTACATTTTTCTTCCACTTATTTCTTCTCGTTGCCATGTTTCAGCGTTCTCCTATTCTTTTCAATCACCTGCAAAACTAATTCAAAAATCATTAAATATGCTCACAAATTAAGCACAAAAATAACCTCAAAGATCACTCAAGTAAGAACAGTTATGCACAAAACAACTCCCCCACACTTAGCTTTTTGCTTGTCCTCGAGCAAAATTATATGAATTTCTTTAAAGATCAATACAACAAGTGCTCAATTCCAACCAACCAAATCAAGCTCTCCAAATATGTATCTCTCGAGAGTATATAACACTCAAAATTTAAGAAGTAACATAGTCATAAAGCACAATGATTCGATTAGACCCAATTCTCCACTAGAAGTGAATTCCTTAATGTAACTACCTTTATAAATTTTACTATTATTTTTTTTATTTATAATATAGATGAGTCGATTTTCGTGAGATTTAAACTTTTGGAGGTATTCCAAAGTATTCCCACGTGGTTTCTCATACTCATAATAGACAACCAGAGGAGTAGAAACTCATAGCTATATAATTTTAAATAACAATCCACTTCCCATTATATATTTCAAAATAAGATCATAGGCAATCACAATGTCAACCTCTAGCATCTACCTGACAAATCACGACTCAAAAGCTTAACAACAAGTTACAACTAAAACTTTAAACAATTCTACTCAACAAGAAACACACATAAATGACAGAACAAGAAATAACCACCAACTTACACAACCCGAATATCACACTTTGAACCACATCTTCAAAAGATCCATACAATGAATTTCGAGTTCAAGCATCAACAACGTGCAGGGGACGGAATCATTTGACCAAAAGAGCACATATGGAAATTTCCCAACCACCTAAATCAACCAGCTGCACCCCTCTCCCACACAAAGAGATTGCCTTGTCCTCAAGGCGACAGATATAGAAGATACAAAAAAAAAAAAAAACGGACCATCAACTACAATAACATACGAAGATAAAACCAAAAGATAGAAATTATATATTAAACAAACCGTTGTGATCAGTCACGCATTTGCCGGCGGATCCTGTGGTGGTGGATATTGAGGCAGCGGAGTAGTGAGTGTCCAAGCATCCAACAATTGACATGGCAACGCAGGGCTTCACGATCAACAAGCTCCAACAACTTAATGCGATCTTAAAAACAGACAAAGAAAAAACAAAACAAACAAAAAAAAAAAAAAAAAACTAAAATAAACTAAACTAGCAACACACCACAAAATAAAAGAAAAGAAAACGTACAAAATAACAATGATGAATCACTGTGGATTAGGTGATGGTGATGGAGCATCTCTGATCACCTCCTCCGACAATGGAACAAAAGTAGAAGTGTCAGTAGTGTTCTTCATTCTCTTAGTGTAAACCATGTCGGAATTGCCCAGGTGAATTGAAA
Organism: Schizonepeta tenuifolia; assembly: GCA_029490685.1. Taxonomy (NCBI): domain Eukaryota; kingdom Viridiplantae; phylum Streptophyta; class Magnoliopsida; order Lamiales; family Lamiaceae; genus Schizonepeta; species Schizonepeta tenuifolia. The sequence goes on from CM055958.1 coordinate 10,460,461, forward strand.
CATGCATCGTAGGGAAACGACAAAACTGGACACTGGTGAAAAGATGGACTCGACAATGGGGCATTAGGCAACGAGCAAGGAACAAGACGGAAGTGTTGAGGCAAGACTCTAATGCGCTGGTGAAGCATAGAGCGCCGGCGCCGCAGTCAGATACGGGCCCCAGCAGCCTTTGTCAGGCAGTGAACATAGGATCTTTGCGTTGTTCGGGCATACGTTTTTTGTCTCGTCTCAGTGGAATCGGACGAGATAACAGAAAGCTTTTTTGGCTCTATCTGAACCTCTTCTTTTGCTCGAACATTCTCAATTTCCAACGGTTCATCGATTGTACCTTCAATTGACTGATGAGCTGATACTCAATCCTCTGTCTCGAGCTCCTTTTGTGTCCATTCCTTCTCATCAGTTGAGCCTACACATACTTCCATAGCTTGATTTTCCATATGGAAATTCTTGTTCTCGTGCACATTAATAGACATTGTCTCTCCCAACATAGACATCTTGATGATCCTATTTTTGACATCAATCAAGGTGTTCGTAGTAGCCATGAAGGGTCTTCTTAACAAGAGTGTATGCTCTCTTCCATCTTCCGGCACATCCCCGATGTCTAAAACCACGAAATTCACAGGAACAATCAATCCTCCGACTCGAACCAGAATGTCTTCAACAACTCCCTTAGGATGTCGAACCGAACGATCAACAAGTTGTAAGCACATACATGTGGGCTTAAATTCCCCTAACTCCAATTTATGAAAAATCGAATATGGCATTAGTTTGATCCCTACACCCAGATCCAACATACCAGATGCTTCCTTTCCATTCCCCATGGCTTTATTGATCACAAAGCTCCCTGGATCTCGCTGTTTTGGAGGTAAAGATTGCTGGATGATCGAGTTTGCACTCTCAGATATCAATATCAGCTCGTTCTGCACAAACTTCCTCTTATTTGAGGCCAACTCCTTGAAGAATTTCATATAGGCAGGCACATTCTTGATGACCTCTAGCAATGGCAAATTGACATTCACCTTGGAGAGTAAGTTATAGAAAATGAGAACTGCGTATCTTGCTTCTCGCTTCTTAACCGACTAGGAAAAGGAAGTGGTGGTCTATAAGGATTAGCAGCCTTGTGCAGTTGAACCTCTTATTGCTCTTTCTCTGCCTCAACTCTTAGTGTAAGCTTCTCCTTGGTTTGCTCTTCCATGTTAAGTTCCTTAGGCTGCTCCTCAACAGGCATTTCTATTTTGTTATCAACCATCCTTCCAATGCGGAGAACGGTAACTGCTTGAGCTTGGTGAGGCTGCAACCCTTGCCCATGAAGCTTCCCTGGTTGTTGCTGCTGTTGAATCTGGTTCAAAGTACCAGAAAGTTGCCCAACAGTGGTCTCAAGGCGCTTAATGGTAGTTGCCTGAGACTCCATGTTCTGCTTGCTCATCTCCATAAAAGACTGCATCGTCTCTTCCAACAATTGTTTCTGAGGACTTTGCTTCAGATACTGCTGGGGTCCATTCTGATACTGTTGTTGTTGCTGCTGTTGGAAATTCCCTTGTTGCATGGGAACCTGCTGGTATTGCTGAAATTGTTGTAGATTCTACTGAAATTGCTATGGATACTGATGATTGAAATTCTGTTGCTGCGGAAATGGGAATTGCTGTTGAGGCGGATAGAACTGTTGCTGGTTTGAATAACCCATCTGCTATGGAGGTCGGCGAAACTGATTGCCTTGACTCGATCCCGCCCCTTGATTAGGGGCCTGATTCCTCCATCCTGCGTTCTGTTGACCTCTTCAACCAGAATTTGAACCTTGGTTGTACATTAGTCGTTGCTCGAACTGGGGTCTCCCTGGGTATCCCTGAGCAGAATACACTTCTGGTTCCCCCTTTGGTGTGTACTCTCCCATCCTATGACACTCATTGGCTCCATGCCCATAATCTCCACAAATGCCACAAGTCTCGGCATTTGGTTTACGAGGTGGAGGAGTTAGAGTTTCCACCTGGCTCATCTTGAGCTGTTGTAGCTCTCTCATCATACCTGCTACCTGTTTCTAGAGCTCATAGTTAGGTGTCAATGCATTTGCTTCAATCTTTCCTCCGCAGGTCGACTTTTGTTGGGAGCTCTTAGCTAAAGTCTGGAAAATCTGATTGAGCTCAGTAGCAGTCTTCTTAGCAACATTGCCCCCTGCAGTGTTGTCCACCATAAATTGAGTTGTTTAAAGCAACCCATCATAGAAGATATATCTCGTACAATTTCATAACAAAATAAAACCATTAATGATTATAGAGTTTAATTAGAATATAACTTGTTTAGATATTCACACTTGAATATATTAGATTATGTGACTCAACTCAAAACACCTATGAATTGACTCGTAATCGCACCAGGTCACTCTAGTGTTATAAGTTAACCCAAGTCGTATCTCAAGAAAGGCTAAGCAGGACGATAAATCATGCTACGCATAAAAAGTAATAAATCCTAAACACTCTAAACAATAAGTTGGGTCTGACACTCTCACTCTACATACGCAATTAACTAAACTGAATTTCAAACGCCAAATTATTAATATAATAGACTTAGAACAAATCATAAAAATAAAGTAACAATCTATAAACCTTAGGCAATAATAATTCTTAACCAATAGACATTCATGTAAAAGATTAACAAGTAAAAATAAACTAAGTACTTAAGATCAAAAATTATACTAATAAGCAATATCAGTAATGCAAAACCTAACTCTATATAAAACATAAAAGACCAGGTCAAGATAATCAATAGAAATAAAATACTGAAAATAATTGCAAGTAAAATAATACCGATGAATTAACGCTGAAAAAGTTCTTACAAATTTAAATCCTCAAGCACAGAGGATAGAAAGATGCAGAAAATAAAATTCCAGAATTTCTTCCCTAAAAGAAAAGATCGTGTGCCGTTTGCGAAAAAGAGAAAAAGAAGATAACCTAAAAACAATTACAAATCACTAATTTAAATCACTAATGAGCTCCCGCTCAACATAAGCGAGCGCCGAAGATAAATACGCGAAATCTGACAGCTAATTAAAAATTAGCGACCGCTAACTCCAAATACGGGAGGCCGCTCAAATAAGTGAGAAGCTGCTCAAGAAGTGAAATCGCTCAAAATGAGCGGCCGCTCAAAGAAATGAATGAGAGACCTCTTAAGCGGCGGTTATAATTATGCGTGATTGAGCCGCGGCTTACATTTTCCTTCCACTTATTTCTTCTCGTTGCCCTGTTTCACCGTTCTCCTATTCTTTTCAATCACCTGCAAAACTAATTCAAAAATCATCAAATATGCTCACAAATTAAGCACAAAAATATTCTCAAAGATCACTCAAGTAAGAACAGTTATGCACAAAACATTATGCATCATCAATTTCAAGGTTTCAGTTAATTTTTTTCCAAAGAATATATTAATGAATTTATTTTGGTCTAAGTGTTTAGAAATAATTGACAATTAATTAATATGTTGGCCAAAATCTAACCTAATAGTGCTTGAATAGTCATTTTTTTTCCTTGCGTAAATTTGGTTTATTAATATTTTTTTGAGAGGGGTTTTGTTAATATTCAATACTAATATTTTATAGCCATAATTATTTATTGTCAAAAACACGTTGTTGCATTAGAAAATGAGGACATATCATTAATATGAGCTTTTATTTTCTTAAAAGTAAGTTATATATCTCGTATGAGATTTTATTTATTGTCAATGAAAATATATACAATTATAATATATATATACTATTATATATAACAAGGGTATTATAGGTAAACCAAATTTTTTCAACAATACACTTTTTATATAGGTATAGATTTAATGGAGTATTTTATGTAGCTTAAGTGAATCAATCATTTTTTTTATACATTGATGTTTAGTCAAAATATACAATGTGTAAATAAAGACGTGTGAACCTTTAAATAAAAAAAAGTTTGACAAATTAAATCACAAACTTTAAGTGCTTTTGCAATTTAAACTCATACTTTAATTTCGGTAAATTAAAATTATAAATTTTTTGACTTTTATAATTTAAACCTAAACTTTAAATTTTAGAGAATTAAATCATAAACTTTTCAATTTTTTAATTGAAGCAACTATTCATGTTATTTTGATGTTCTCGCAATCCCCCATCAATTGCTAACATTATTTAGCATTGTTGAAAGTCTGATTAATTAAGTGAAGCAAGGCATGTGTAAATATTGTAACACCTTTCATTATATGTGTATCGTTGAGTTTATGTATGGGCAGAATCTGATGGTCCCGATACGAGTTCTGGTGTATGGGGAGGGGGGGGGAATACACCAGTAAAGAATTTTTAAAAACAACCCCCGAAAAATTATCACAACTGAGTAATACGACTCAGCTGGAATCACAACTGAGTAAGGATACTTAGCTGGAAGTGTAGTGCTATGCGGAATGTGGTGGAAACAAATAACAACTCGTAAAAACAACTCACGCTCAGATGCAAGGTTGGTCAATAACCAAAACAGTTGGAATGTAAATATGCAGTTTTGAGTTCTGGTTAGTTGGTCAGTTGGATATGCAAGAAATAACTGAACTGAAAACACAAACACACAAAGGATTTACGTGGTTCGGAGAGAACTCCTACGTCCACGGGGAGTTGTGAGTCCACACAACTCAGTCCAAATTCTTTAGGACTGTAACCACAAAGCTTATGCGGGCTTTGCAACCGTTCAGATAAGTTTACGGGTACTTATCAACCTTACAGATAAGTTTACGGGTACTTATCAACCTATCTACTCAATTTCGGAAAGAGCAGGGTCCTAACAATCCTTTTTAGGGGATGTGTATAAGGGTGGGTTTTTCCAACTACTAGCTCGAACAAAGAAGTGAGCTAGGATCTAAGCTTGAACAAATGAAGACTCAAACTAAGATAAAAAACACCAAGACAAATTCTAACACTCTATGAACTCTCAACTAGTGATGTTCTTAGAAATTGAATGCAGTTTAGCTTGTGTGCAGTTTTTCGTTCTTTCGCTTGTTTAGACTCTTATCGCACTTGTCTTATATCTTGATGAATAAATGAAGGCCTCTATTTATAGGCGGAGAGAATCAACTAGCCGTTGGATGAACCGTTGATCTCTGTTCTGTAAAAGCGATGGCTTGTCTCTCATCTCTGCAGATTTTCCCGATTTGACAACTGTGAACTTCTACTTTCCATCTGAGACAGCCTTGTGTTGGGCCAAATGAGGTAATGACAGAACGTCAAACCTTCACGTGACTTCCTTTTTGAATTTCAAATTTTAACCTTAGTCTTTCAACCTTGTTTAGTCAGTTGAGAAGTTTTAGTCTTCATCCGAGTGGTCTTCAGCTGATGTTCCATCTGATCGATATCTTCATCTGACCTTCTGTCTGAATAGGAACATTTGAACTCTCAGCTGTCTTGAACTTCATGTTGTTGATCTAACAGATTGAGTCTTATAACTGATGTTCCATCTGAATAGTTGACTTGAACGCTCAGTTGTTTTTCTCACATCTGATGTTCTCTTACATCTTCCCCCTTGAACGCTCATTTGTCTTTCTTACAACTGATGTTCTATCCGAGTAACGCCATGTTGCCGTCTTCAGCTGAATACCTGTAAAGATAAAATCTCAACATTGCTCAAACAGCGAGCCTAAATACTAACATTAGGATCTGGCAACATCTACTCGGTTGGGGTCAGTTGGTTTTGAAATCAATCAAAACTTTAATAAATTTCCCAACAATTTCCCCCTTTTTGAAGATGCCAAAACTACTGATCTAAACCTGTAACACCCTAATTTGCTAAACTAGAATGCTACTCTTTTTTCAATAAAAATGAGGAAGTAAATAAAATTTCCTCAAATAAAAAAAAACATCAAGAACTTCAAACGGTTCCAACAATTTAATCCAAGAAAAAAAACAGCATGATTAACCCTTATTAAAAACTCTAATCCTAGGAATACGAAACTTGAACCATCATTTAAAAGAAACAAACCAAACAAAATTGCGGAAACGTCTAAATTAATTAATTCAGTTCAATAAACTTAAACTTAATTAACACCCCTGTTTCCTTCCACGCCGCTTCATGCTCACTGACCTGAAAACATTTTTAAAACATGGGAGTGAGTACTCATAAAACGTACTCAGTGGTGGGTCATACATGGAATACTTTCATTCTTTTGTCCAACAACATCATTATCAAAGAAAGTAACATAAAACATTCTTTTCTATAAACCACAAGTGCTCGAAGCATCAAGGCGAATATAGAACATATAACATTTTCATCTATAACCCACAATAGCTCGAAGCATACAAGGCGATTATAGGAACCTCAAATCACTGTGCACAGGATATCCTTTAACATATAACCCACAAGAGCTCGAAGCATTCAAGGCGATTATATGCATCATTCACATTTCACATTTCACATCACATTCCATATGATAACATGTTGGACATATAAAACATTTGTAAACATTTCACTTTCACATTTAAAACCACATGCCATAAATCACTTTGTTGAGTTTAAAGAAAACTTTACCCACCTCAAATTTGAGCGCAAACAATCCAAATAATTACGAGAGGGACGAGAGTCTTAGTTGCGCCGCACCTAGTTACATAAATAATTAAAATTAGATAAAGAGACCTATAAAATAATAGTATATATATATATATATATATATATATATATATATATATATATAACTTAGATTTAGTTTCCAATCGAAAAATTTTATAATTACTTGCTATACAAATTATTATAAAGTGTGCATATATTGAAGTATAAAAGACTAATACGTAAGCTTCCTAATTATTAAAACTTGGGTTTCAGAATAAGTAACATTATTAATAGATTTAAAAGAAAGATTCTACTACAAAGTGCATATATATAAAATACAAATTCCTTCAAATCCCCTTTAGAACTTTTGTAAACCAATACTGTTCAATACAAAAATTTCATTTAATCAGTTAAAAAAAATTATTAAGCCACGACATCTTTAAATTCGAAATCCAAAAATTATTCCTCCAATTCAAAGTATATAAAGCGATGAAATTTATAAAAACTCCTGCATATAAATATGTGTATACTAAGATTATTCATCCACTTCATCTTTTCCAAAACAAAATTCTTTTCTTGATTTTCCTTTCCCTGACACAACCTTATTATCCATGCTATGTGGTTAAAAAAAATAGAAATCCAAAATTCTTAATTACAGAACACAAATCCTACTTGTATTCCCTTTCTTTTAATATCTCTCGTGTATTTGCTCGGTTGTAAAAGAACTTAATATTAACTTAATTACTCCAACCAAGAAACATCTTGAAATATAAAACCTATCAGCACAAATTTATCGACTAAAGTCTGACCCTAACTTTTCTTTATGCTACTTATCAGATATACAGATAGAGAATATAATTTCCAAATAGAATTCTTAAACAAAAATACAAGATTTTAATCGCCAGTATCTCCTAATTCTTATCTTTTATTATCAACAAGGACGTCACCTTAACTTTCCCATGTCTATCGGCCATATATAAGGTTGTATATATATGTATAACTATTCTACAGAAGTAAGCTTTATTCCAATTCAAAACGACAAAAAGAAATATTCCAAGCTTATTAGAAATAATCTGCCGACTACCGTCTGCCACCACAATTCCAACATCAATAAGAAAATTTTAAACTTATAAATTATCATTCTTTTCTTTCATTCGTTTCGGAAAAAGAATTGAAGAGTTTAAACTTCCTTACAAAAAACAAAAGTATAGCTGAAACTTTAACTGAAAACTCACCGTTGGAATACTATCAAATGAATTTCTTTGAGGATGGTGGTTGCAAGAATGAAATAGAAGTATCTCAAGTTGCTGATGTCGATCGAAAGTAACGCAGAGAAGAAGCTTTTGAAATTTATGACTTCTGGTAGAAACTTTTTAACGTGGTGGGTAGGGTTTAATAGGAGTTGAAAAATCGTTTGAATTTGGGGATAGAAACAGAAGAGATTAGCACGTTCCCCTAAAAAATGGAGTTCTAGTTGATCTGGATTCTCATGCTGATCAAATCTTAAATAACGTGAAGTGGAGAAGGAAGAAACTGCTTAATTATTAATATTAATATTTGGGTATTGATAATGGGCTCTAACTTGCCTCACTTAAAAAAAATACGTTATTAGTCTAATAATAATAGTCCACGACATCTATATCAAAGATTAAGCCCAAGTTTTAACCTCCTTAATAATTTAGAAATTTTTCTAACTAGGACGCAACTACGGACTCCCTCAAGTCCGAACTAGATTATTCCAAATAAAAGAAAATTGAAACATTTCATATAATAGAAGAAATAATAAGCAATATAAAATGAATTAGGCTTATTCAAAATGCGGGGTGTTACAAAACCCTACTGACTTAACTAAAATCTCAGCTGAAATTCTAGACAGTCTATAAGATTAAAACATCAAAGGGTTAGCACAGTTATAACACGGTATTGAAATAACTTTGCGATTCAGAGCTTGGACAACTAGAGATTGTACATCAAGGTGAATCGGATAACTGATGAAAGTTTTCATTTCAACTGATGGTTACAAAAATATGCACAAAAATCAAAAATACATCAGTTTCTCAAAAACTCTAACATTGCTAATACTTCAGCCCATACTTGCTGAAAATTCAAACAAAGATTCTCTCTTGGCTTCTGACTCTTTTGAGATGTCAACTCCATGTTCCTGGCATACTCTTCTTGCTTCAGCTGCTATTTTCTGTCGGTTAGGATTTCTTGAGTCTGGAAGGAAAGGAGGAAGGTATGTGACTTTCTGAGGGACGGGGACGGTGTTCATATCCAGTTTCGCATCAATCATTGCTCGCCTGAACTGGCTGAACATGCCCGGATCCCCAGAGTGTAGCTCAGTCAGGGCTTCCTTGAAGGCTCTTCTCGCATCCTCAGTTGAGTACACCTTCTTATAGTAGAAATCATTCACAAACTCTTGCTTGAATGATTCCCAATCCTCATTCCATTCGGCTGGCATCCATTTGTCAACATGCCTGAAGCTTGATCTTCTCTGGCAATCTTTGTTGTTTCAATCTTGCTTCAGCCTTAACCTGATATTTTTCTATGCGACGACGGCTTCGAGAGGCAATGTTTCTGTCCAAGTTGTTGGTAACCTTGGCAAGCTCTTCCTCGCACTGGTTGACTCTCATTGCTTGGCTGGCTGCAAACTTCTTTATCCAGTCAGGATTCATGTAGTCTTTCTCAGGAACATCCATAGCCTTAGCAGCAGCAATACACTCTTCGGTTGTAATACCATCGAGTTCAGCATCGAGCTCGGCTGCTATCTCAGCTATGGAGTTGTAAGAAACTCCATACTCCTTCGCCTGTTCTATGTCCTTCGCCATTTCATCTCCGCCGACATCGGTTGGCTTCGGAGCGGACTTCTTCTTCGGAGTCTTCTTCGACTGGGTTTTCTTCAGCTGGCATTTCTTTTTCAGCCTGGGTCTCATCTTCCCGGTTCTCATCTTCACCAATCTCATCTTCCTCCTTTTTGGCATCAGCAACAAGGCTTGCAACTGAGCCATCCACAGAAGTGAGTTGTTGTTCAGCTTGTTGGATTCGGTTGAAGAGTTCATCGACTGAGCACTCCACATCAACCTTTTTCGCCAGTTCATTGTCAAGGCGCTCTTGCTCGGCTTTCTTCAGTGCAGCAAAGGTTTTATTGACTTCGGTTTGGAAAGCAACGAACTCAGCCCATCTGGATTCGAACCGAGAATCCCATTCTTCATCCTGCGTCTGTTGAGATTTGGCCAGGTTGGAGTCTGAGATGGATTTGAAGACATTCAGTTCTGCTTTGATTCCCAGAACGGTTGTCTTCAAGGCATTGATGTCTTGGCTGGTAGATGTTGAGAAGTCATCCAGCTTCATCTTCAGCTCATCATGCTCTTCCTGCAACTTCATGTGCTTCTCCGCCTGAGCTTCCATCATCCTCAGCTGATCTTCTTTGTTGAGCTGGATGTTGGCAAGCATCTCCTTCCTGAGTTGGTTGACCCTCTCGGCGATCAGCTCGCAAATTTCGTCTGTGGAGGGGGCTGGCTGATCAGCTGGAGCTGGTTGGTCAGAAGTTGTGGGCTGTTCAACAGTGACTATGGCTTGGCGATTGGCCAGGTACTGTTGGAGTTCTTCATCTTCCTGCTTAGCTGATGTGGCGGCTGCGTCAAGGTCATCTATAAAATCAGCAGACTTCATCAGCATGTTATCAAGGAAGGCGACACAATCTTGTTCGGCTGACTCCCTAGTGTCTCTTCCTTCAGCCTTGCTGATGTCCAGACGACGCGTCAGCAGTGCAACCTTGTTGTTGTACGCAACCTCAAGGTTGGTGTAGTTGAAGTAATCCCTTATGCGCGACTCATCTGCCTTCAGCTGGTTCCAGCTGTGTATCCTAATGGTATCTTCCTTAACATACCAGTGACTGAAGATGATGTTGAACTGATACAGCAGCTCGGTTCCAAGCGTGGCAAATGTGGGCATGTCGCGCGCCTCGGGGAACATCCCGATCAGCTTCTGAAAGCAGTAGGCCAGCTTGCCTTCATGTTCCAACGCGACAGCCTGACGATCAGCTTCGTCGTCGATGGGGGAGGGAGATAGATTTTCATATGGAATCGGTTCAAGGGTTTCATTAACGTTGGCCAAAGAAGTGGTTTCAACGTTGGCATCGAGCGGGGAGCTCGGAATTTCTGACTGTGTAGGGATGTTGGCGTCAAGAGGTTCCTCAATATTGGCCAAAGAAATGGTCACAATGTTGGCATCGAGTGGGGAGCTCGAAATTTCTGGCTGAGAGTCGGTTGGGATAACCTGTTCGGGTTGTACGGTATCAGCTCCTGCCGTGGGAGAGGTTGGAATATCTTTGGTTTCCTCAGATGAAGAAGATGCATCCGAGGAGATAGTCGGCTCAACTTCCGGGTCGATTTCCACCCCTTCCATCTCATCTGTTCCACCTGTGCGAGGAACAATCTCGAAGGCAGCTGCTTCAACTGAGTGACTCGACTCAGATGGCTCCTCAGCTGGTGCCTCCTCAGCTGGTCCCTCCTTAGCTGGAGTCTCCTCAGCTGGTATCTCCTCAGCTGGTACCTCCTCAGCTGGTTTGGCAACTGACTTCTTGAGGCGAAGCCTCAACTTCTTCTTAGCTGGTTCTTCCTCTTTCTCCTTCTCCTACTCAGCTCTGTGTCGGCGTGCGGTTGTAGATTTGGAAGTACGGTCGACAGCTGGAGGCAGCTCCTCAGCTGTATCTTTTTCTTCAGTTGTTTTCACAGCTTCCCTCTTGTCTTTCGGAGTGTAGACACTCCTGATCACATCCAGAGCCTTCTTAGCTGTTGGAAACAGCATCTGCCTCTTAACTGGGGTCTCTTCACAATCTTCCCAGACCATGTTCTGATCCTTTGTTGCGAGAAGGATCAGAGCAGAGATTTTGGCTCCAAAGTTGAGAGTTCCCTTGACACTCAACAACTTCTCTCCAGAGTCAGTTGTGGTTTCTGTAATTTTCTGCCTCTCCAGTGTCAACTGGTGTTCGAAATAACTAAACCAGTTGATGTCGTGCTTGTGCTTGTGCTCCAAAGCAATCAGCTGTTTGAGCTTCGGTCGGCTGATGTCTCCAAGGGCTCCGCTGTATCCGAAGACAACCTTGGATACAACATCGAACAGAAGTCGATGCTCGGGCTTCAACTTCGTTCGCTGCATATTGCTCTTCAATCGTTCTGGGGTGATGAGAGCATTCTCCAGAAATTGATCGGCTTCCGCATCGGTGATGTTCTCAACTGTGTCTGTGGCGGTCAGGTTCGGTGGGATGATGAAGCGTAACAAATCAGAAACTGGAATGGGGACGGTGACACGGCGAATCGTTCTGGCAGGAACGTCGCGTTGACGACAAGAGATCTCTGTAACGAGGCCATCTCGGTTGTCGATTGGAGATAAGAAAACACCTACCTGGGGGGTTGAAGAAGAGGAACAAGAGAAGATTCCCTCGCCGGAGAAGCAACCCACCGGAGAAGGAGGCGCTGCGGGTGACCAAGAGCAGGTACAGGTCGAGGAAGAACCAGATGTTCAACCGCCTAGGAAGAAAGAGAAGAAGAAGCCTACGGTCAAGGACACCACTACCGCAGCAGCAGCGAAGAAAAAGACCGCCGGAAAGAAAGCAGCTAGTCCTCCACCAAAGGAGCCTACTCCAGACCCCAGTTCTTCCCGCTCCCAATCTCAATCAAAGGAGGGTGGTCTGACCACTTCTGACCACGAAGAGAAAGAACAAGAAGGCGAGCAAGGGGGAGAGCCAGTGGGAGAGGAGGAGACAGAAAAAAGCATTCCCGTGCGGGCCCAGGAAGATGTCACCCCGCAGAGCAAGGAGAAAAGGGGTGGGAGCAAAAAGGAAGCTCGAAACCTCGAAACCCCCCTTATCGCAGAAGTCCAAACAGAGCAAATTAGGGGGCAAGGTTGGTCGAGCACGGTGAGGAGGGTTACAGCTGAGGAAAAAGGGAAGGCAAAGGAAGGAGAAAAAGAAGGAGAAGCAAAGGAAATCGAAGAGGAAGAAATAGAGAGAGTGGAGATCATTGACAACTCTAACTCGGGGGAGATTCAAGCGCCTGTGAAGTCTACACCTAGTGTCACCACCACGAAATCAGGAACCAAGAGGAAAGGCATACTACGACCTGCATCATCTGGAGCAACCATACCGCAAGACAGCCAGCGGTATGCCATCCTGCAAAACAGGGAGATCCTCCCTTGGTACTACCTGTTGACAGAAAGCTTGGAAGCATTTGGAATCAAAGAGAAGGTGGAGGGATACTTCAAGGGTATTGGCTGGGGAAAGGTTTTGGAATGGAACTACCCTGCGTTCAAGAAGCTGTCGGAGGAATTCATGGGGACAGTGGAGTTCAAACCCCGCGGCAAATACGGTATCGAGACTCCGGGCACCCTGCGCTTTCAACTGCGGGGCAGGATGTTCCCTCTCTCCATCAATGAGTTGAACATTCAACTCGGAGTACTCGAGCCGCGGGAGGTGTATGAGGATGAGTATAAGGAGGCAGAGACGGTGGCCTCAGATGAATGGAAGTCTCAGATTGACCACTACTGGTCAATCATCTCCACCAGGAATCGCTATGTGAAGAACAGCAGCAAGTCCAACGTGGTGACTCAACAGGTGGCTGGCTTACAACCTCTACGGGCGTTTGGAGGGGTCCAACGTGGTGACTCAACAGGAGCTGTTCATTTTATGGTGCATCATGGAAAAGAAACGGGTGAACTTCGGGTTCATAGCAGCGCAGCAGTTTCAGTTCGGCGTGACCCACCACAACAAACATCTCTCACTCTGCCCTTTGGCGACGATTCTTGCAAAGAATCTCACCAATTTCGACTTGGAGAAGCCAGATGATCTCGCAATTGCGGATACAAGATTTCTGGACCAAGGGCGCTTCGTGAGATGGAGGATTGTTGAGGTAGACGAGCACGGAAATTACTCTCTGGTCCACCCAGAAGACACAGCAGGCAGAGCAGAGCCGAGCAAGGTGAATGAGCAAGCGGTTCCGCGCCGCTCAAACAGCGAGATGGTGGCTATACTGGCAGAACTAAAGGAGCTACGTGCAGAAGTGGCAATACTGAGGGCAGAGATGACGGCAATCAATACCGGCATGAAGAAAGGCTTTGAGGCTTTGAGGCGTTGATGGCAAAAGCGGACGGAGAGGAGAAGGATGCCTCCGATCAGAATGAATAAGTTTCCTTTCCCCTATCTGTAGTTTAGGTTTTATTTCTTTTTTTTTTTTTGCTCTTTTCATTTCTAACTTTTACGTTTTGTGTCAGCTGGAGTCTAGTGTAGAATAAGTCTGTGAGTCTGTGTGTGCGCATGATATATGGATTAGGGGAATGTGTGCATGTTTTTTGGTTTGACTGGTTTGAATGGTATGCTGAGCAACATTACATGTATAGCAGTAGAGGGAATACAGAAGTCCACACCTGTGAGAATTGAGCCTATTTATTTCTATCTTCTGTGTGTTCATGCTGCTTAGTAATCCTAGAACTTGTTAGTGGATTTTAGCTGGTGGTGTAGATTAAAGGATAAGGGCAGTTTATTCATGATTAGAAGCCCCAGAATTATCTAGCTGAGCATGATAAACCATTGCTAACCACTTTGAGCCGAAGCACTTTTTCTTTCATAAGCCATTGTAATGATATTTGATTAAGATTGTGTCTCCCACACTATACAAGATAAGAAGGGTACATAGATGCTCTAAGTGGAAAGACATAAATAAAAGAGGGGTAGAAAAAGGGGGTAGTCAGAGTTTAAGAGGAAGGCATAAAATGAAAAGAATGGAAATTCTATGTGTGATCAAAGATCAATACATGCCTAAGGAAGAAATACACCCCAAAGAAAGAAAGGAGTATGAGGTTCAGTGGGAGCACTTATATTGAAAGAGCAGTCCATGTGACTGGAATCAGGTTTTAACCCACTGTCCAAAAATCCTTACCCTGCTCCGTATGCCCCATTACAACCAAATTAAGACCCTTTGATAAACTGCACCAGACTAACTAATAGCCATAAATCCTTAAACAAGCTAATAGGAAAGCTAATGCAGCATGAAATGAGAGTAAATACTAGCCATACACATGAGTGTGTGAGGAACACTGCTAATGTAATAATGTGATGTATTTGCTCAATGGGTTTGTGGAATGTTAATTTGGTGGATACATGCATGCATGTACTGATCCACTTGATTGCGCATTTTCGTGTCTTGAAGTTTTATTTTTTTTTCATTCATCTCTCTTCTTGGTGTCTTTGTGAATCCACCAATATACTTGAGGGCAAGTATGGTTTAAGTGTGTAGGTGTGATGCGTCTTCGACTTTTGGGCCATTTGGCCCTATTTTTCATGTCTTTTTGTGTCATTAGTGTCTGTCCAGGGGAAGGAAACTATGATTCGAAGGAAGAAAGCTCAGTCCAAGTCAAACAGAGGAAAGGTGGTCAGAATGAGCAGAACTGGAGTAAATTCAGTCAGTTGCAAGGACTACGCTAAAGAGTATGCAGAACAGGAGATGAATTGAAGCAAGTGACGAGGTTGAAAGGAGGATTCCATGTGAACCCTGAAGCTAAGTTGTTGTTCATCATTCGCATTCGTGGTATTAACGCAATGCACCCAACAACAAAGAAGATCTTGCAACTGCCTTGCTTACGATGAATCAAATCATGAAACATGCAACCAGTTTGACCACTACAGCAATTGCCAGTCAATCACCAGAGCTCAATATCTGTCAAGCATCTATGGAAGGAAGGATTTGGAGTTCAGCGCCTTAACCTAAATAAATCAATCAATCGGAGATTGCCAATCATCAATCCAGTCAATCACAGATAATCAGAATCTCGCTCAACATGGAAATTGCCAATCATGCCGATTCAGTCTACCCGCTTAGGGTTTTGCTCGCTGCCATTGCTACTATAAAAGTCCAGCCGGAGCGGCTCGCACAATGTTGGTTAATCTATCGTTCTCCAATTCTTAGTCCGAAGAAAACACTTTTATTCTCAGTTCTATATCTTCTGTTCAAAACAATTTATCTGCTTTGATTTACATTCCGCTGTGAAGAACAAATCCAAGGCTGTTGCCTTAGGTACTTTTAATTTAAGTATTTCGTATTTCTTTTCATTCATGTGTTCTCTTTCGCTTATCATTATATATTTAATTATGTGTGAGTAATTTACTTGGTGAGATTTGGGTATGGGAAATGATTGACTGTTGATATGTGAAACATTCGTGAGGCACTTGTGCCATCGGTTGAGTCCAGTAGTTCCAGAAGGGCTGGAGCAGAACTCAGGGGCAGTCCTGACCTAACGGGTGATCTCCGCTCGGTTGGAGCTGTACCATGTCAAGCAAAGGCAGGGCATGACAGACGGCAGCGTTCGATGTGCCCATGAGCGAGTAGCTAAGCAGCACCTGACATGGTGCTGTAGATCTGGATGGTAACGAATGGACAAGGGGATACTGCGTCCTTCTTCAGTCTTGGGCTTCTCTAACAATCACCCATCAACTGTGACGAGGCATCAAGCCATGGTTATCGACCAAAGGACTCATCTCACGTATCGTAGGCATACCGATGACCGGTTGGACGTAGTACCGGAAATGAATATCCCGCGAGTTATGTCTACTCTGTAGGTGCGGACATGGGAAGTTTGGAAGAGAAGGTTGGTGAGGGTCATACTTGGAGAGATCGGGTATGACTACTATCTAAGGAGGAGTGAAGCACGGCTTTGTGACCGGGGTGAAGCGTGACTTTCAGACCAAGACGACAACAAGGGATTCAACCATCCCAAGTGTGGAGTATGAACTCTTGAAATGCCCCAATGTCTTTGGGCCACGCCTTGAGTTTATATGAAGCATGGACGGATCTTTAGTGTGCCCATGACCGAATTAACATATCAACAATGATCATAACCTACCCCAAATCTTACCCCCCTTTTATATTTGATTTCCATTTAGTTTATTGTGCAAATATACAGATTGAGACCGTGACAACTCGATTTGTACACTGAAGAGTGAGGTGGTTCATCACTCTCCGTGGGATCGACCCTAGCTTACCGCTAAGACTAACGAGTCCGGTAGTGGGCATAGGAGCGTGTACTGTCCGTCTGGGGCATACACAGGTATTTTGATCGTACTACACGACGGGTGCGTGTCAGAGAGCAGCATATCAAAGGATTCCTCATATGACGACGGGACAAGGGCTGGTCCAGAAGATGCCATCTTCTTTCCTTGAGTAGAAGCTTTTGGTGCCATTTAGTATTGCTGTGAAGTTTATATAGAGAGAGGAAAATAAGAACTTGCAGAAAATGGTGAGACAAAATCAGAGACGAAGATGAACAGTTACTGCAGATATACACTTCCTGATTTTCCGCATTTTATAGGTTATTGGGTCGTTTGAAATCGACGGCCAGGGTTGAATGGCGCGAATCCATCAACGGCTGAGATCTCGCGACTGTTGACTAGCTTTGACTGTCGTCACATTCCGAGTTCCAACACCCGTGCGTGAGAAGGTGAACTGTTTTATGTCAGCCCAGTCGCACTATAAAGTAGGCTATTGATGTTCAGCCGTACTTTACATTAAATGCGCTATGATGGCTATTTTAGTCTAACTGACATGCTCAGGATTGTTTGAATTTATTTCAAACATTCTCATTTAAGACACAAACACCTTCAGCCATAAATGATACCTGCCAGCTGATGTCGGAATCAGCTGTGTAATACCTCCCAGCTGATGTTGGAATCAGTTGTGTTCCAATATTGCGGCATACCATCAGCTGACTCGAGTTCGTCTGTTCAGCTGACATCTGATGTCTTCGGTTGGCGATCCGCATCTGAGATTCTCCCTTCATCTGAGCTTCCCCCTCAGATGGATATCTATCTCTTCAGCTCGACTGATTCCTCATCTGATGGATCCAACAATCCAAGGAGATCGCATAACATCTTGAACCGTGCTTCGGCTAGAGGTTTGGTGAAGATATCGGCTCTCTGAATCTCAGTTGGAATCTTCTCCACAGATACATCCTTCTTCTCAATATGATCTCGGATAAAATGATGTCGGATGTCAATGTGCTTCGTCCGAGAATGGTGAACAGGATTCAAAGAGATAGGAATGGCACTTGAGCTATCACAATGGATGGGAACCTGTCCAGTTGCGACTTCATAATCTCTTAGTTGTTGCTTGAGCCACAACACTTGCATGCAACAACTGCCTGCAACCATATATTCTGACTCGGTTGTAGAAGTGGTAACAGATGCTTGTTTCTTGGAGAACCATGAGACTAACTTGCTTTCCATGAACTGACAGTGTCCAGATGTGGACTTCCTGTCCAACTGATCTCCGGCTAGATCCGCATCTGAGTATCCGGTCAGTTGGATATTGTCATCGGTTGGATACCACAACCCAACATTAACAGTACCCTTCAGATACTTAATGATGTTCTTTGCTGCCAACATGTGTGCTTCCCTTGGCTGAACTTGGAACCGAGCACACACTCCAACCACGTAGGATATGTCTGGCCGACTGGCGGTTAGATATAGCAAAGAACCAATAATCTCTCTATACTTACCGGCATCCACGAGTTTTCCCTCAGATCTGGGTTTAATCTTCCAGTTAGTATTCATCGGGATCTTTGTGGTTTTATTAGTCTGCAATCTGAACTTTGCGATGAGCTTCTTTGTATATTTGGACTGATTAATAAAAATCCCTTTTGATGACTGCTTCACCTGTAGCCCAAGAAAATAATTCATCTCGTCCATCATCGACATCTCAAATTTCTCCTTCATGAGAGTTGAGAATTTCTCGCACAGCTCCTCCGACTTGGAACCGAATATGATGTCGTCAACATAGATTTGCACAACAAGTATGTCTTCTCCAACTTTTATGGTGAATAGTGTTTTGTCAACTGACCCTCCTTTGAACCCCGAGTTCAGAAGAAAACCACAGAGAGTGTCATACCATGCCCTAGGTGCTTGCTTCAACCCATAGATAGCTTTCTTCAACTTATACACTCTTCCATCTCCAATCTCAAAACCGGAAGGCTGTTCAACATAAACATCTTCCTTAATATCACCGTTGAGGAAGGCATACTTCACATCCATCTGAAAAACCTTGAATTTGTGAAATACGGCATAGGCTAGAAATATCCTGATGGCTTCCAACCTTGCAACAAGCGCGAAAGAATCCTCGAAATCAATTCCTTCTTGTTGGCAATATCCCTGAGCTACCAACCTTGACTTATTCCTCACGATGAATCCAATGGCGTCTCTCTTGTTCTTGAAAATCCACTTTAATCCAATGACTTTGACACCATTTGGTCTTTCTACCAACTCCCATACACAGTTGCGTAGAAATTCATTCAGCTCTTCTTGCATGGCTGTTGTCCAATGAACACAGTTGAGAGCTTCCACAACATTCTTCGGCTCTGGCACATCAGCTACGAAACATGAAATCATGGCAACATCTCCGGCTTGTTCGAATTCCTCAAGAACTGCCAACTCCTCAGCATATTGTGTGTAAGTGCTGGAATCTTTCTCAGCTGAGTCTGGATTTGCAACTTTGCTCCTAGTACGCACACCCTTGGCTGGATCTCCGATGATGTTGTCTTTGGAATGATCTTAATACCATCTCTTGTTGCGTCTTCCTTCTTCTTCCAACAGTGGTTGTTCTGTGATTTCAACTGATGAGATAACCTGAGCTGTGGGAGATGTTGGGATCTTCAGAACTGGTGATTTATCTGTTGTTGAGTCTGGATCCTTAACATGGATATTATCTCGAACCGGGCTCGGTTGGGCTTCAGATTCTGATGCAGTTGGAGTGACATCAGCTGAAGTTCCCCCTTAAGATGAGCTGGGGTCCTCACATTCATCTTCAGAGGAACAAGGATCATCATCCTCAGTTGCCCATACCAATGGTTCAGCTAGATTCTTCTGCCTGAGAACCTGCGATCTGGTGAGAACTGGTGGAACATGTGGATCAGCTTGTTGTCCTTTTACCTGTTCCCTGCACTCAAAAGTAGATTCATCAAAACTAACATGAGGTGTTATCTCAACAACACGAGAGATGTTATTGAAAATTCTATAAGCTTTGATCCAAGCGGCATATCCAAGAAATATGCCCTTCGAAGCCTTGGCGTCAAAAGTTTTCAACTGAGTCTTCCCATTGTTGTGAATATAACACTTAGAACCAAAAACACGAAAATATGAAATATCAGGCTTCCTGCGTCTCCATAGTTCATATGGAGTTTTTCCCAACCGCTTGGTCAGAAGAGACCGGTTCTGGGTGTAGCAAGTTGTGTTGATTGCCTCAGCCCAAAATCTCTTTGGCAGAGCTGAGCTTGTTAACATGGATGTAGCAGCATCCTTCAGCGTTCGGTTCCTTCGCTCGGCTACTCCATTCTGTTGTGGAGTACGTGCAGGCGATGTTTGATGAGTGATTCTGTGCTTCTCGTAGTATTCGATGATGGTTTCATTTAGGAACTCGGTTCCACGGTCTGATCAGATAGAAATGATTTTTATCTCTTGTTGGTTTGATATTCGATCCATCAGCTTGGGTAGCTCATCTCGGGTTTCACTTTTGTGACGCATGAAAATGGTCCACGTGTACCTAGAAAAATCATCAGTAACAACAAGTGTATACTCGTTACCATTCATGCTCTTGGGAGTAACAGGCCCGAAGAGATCCATATGGATCAGCTGTAATACTCGGTCGGTTGAGGGAATCGTTTTCAACCGCAAGGAGGATCTAGCGAGCTTTCCCAACTGACATGCACTGCAGATATGTGTTGTTGAAAACACTCGGTTAGGAATACCCTTTGCATGTTCCTGTCTCGCATGTCGGTTCATTGTCTTGAAATTCAGATGGTTGAGCCTTTTGTGCCACAGCCAGCTCACATATGAACTGCTCTTCGATAACAGACAGGTTTCAGGAGGACTACTGTTCCAATCTGCATAGTAGACATTCCCGGTTGGGGATCGATTTCCCAACAATATGACTTGCTTTGTTTCAACATTTTTAACCCTGCAGCCTTGCGCATCAAACTTGACAGAGAAACCATTATCACAGAATTGGCTGATGGAGAGCAAGTTATGCTTCAATCCATCAACATATGAAACATTGGAAATAGACACGTGATTGATTTTAAGGGTACCGTAGCCTTTGGTGTGACCTTTTGAGTTGTCACCAAAGGTAACCGATGGTCCTTCTTTCTCCACGAAACTCCCAAGCAAATCCCTCAGATTTGTCATGTGTTTCGAGCATCCACTATCCATCACCCACATGGTATGTGATGCTTTATTCTTCCTCAGTTGTTCCTCCTGCTCCTGCACAGAGAAACACGCTTAGGTCCCCAATTTTAGTTGGGTCCTGGAGGGTTAGAACCAGTTCCCCCTTGAACTGTGAGTCATTTTACCCTGTAGATTCAGATAGATTTATCATTCCAAATTATCTTTCCTTCTCCATCAACTATAACAACACCTCAGTCATCCTTAGGCTTGTTGTTATTATTGATGTTCTGTTTCTTGGGAGTAGATTGATTTCTCCCATTGTGAGCTTTAGGAGGAGAGGCGTTCCCCCTGTTTTGTTGACGTTTCTGACCCATTTGATTTTGCCTATGAGGTCGGACGCCATTTTGGAATCTCTGTGGCTGAGTCTGATTCCATTTTCCTGACTGTTGACGACAGTTGTTCATGCCCTATTGTTGATTCATGTTCTGGCATGAATATCCGCAGCTGTTGGAACTGTTCCACATCGGTTGACTCTGATGGAACCTCTGGTTGTTCTGATGATGGAACCGATGTTGATTCTGATGGTTGAATCCCTGTTGGTTCAGTTGATTCCATCTCTTCTGAGGTCGGTTCTGATTGAATCTCCGACGTCTCTGGTTCCTCTTCTGAGTCCTGGAACATTCCCCCTCAGTTGTTATCCCAACCGATGGATTCTTCAGTTCTCCAACCACAGCTCCTTTTTCCGTTCTCAGTTGCAGTTTCCTTAGCTGGTTGTGCTTGCTGTGACAAGGAGGTTGGATTAAGTTGGGGAGTTGCAGACTCAACCGTATCTGGTTTGGCAACCGTGACATCCACAGCCTTGACAAAGGTTGCGGGTGGAATTTCAGAGTCTTTGACCATGTCGTAACCGAGTCCAGACACGTCATCCATTTGTCTTTGGTAACTGATGAGATTCTCGATGATTTTGGATGATTGATATAGCTTTATCAGGTTGTCCTTCTCAGTTTGCAAATCCTTGAGGAGAACAGCTATATGTTCGGTCTGTGCATCTGACTTCTTCATCAGCTGGTCGATCTGAGCCTCTTGCTTGTTCAACTGCTCATGCTGCTCCTGGATCTGCTTCTTCAACTCCTCATCGGTTGGAGCATTAGTTCGGTTGGCCACATTCAGTTGACTTTTGAGATCATCAATCTCTTCGGTTTGACTTTTAATCAGATCGTCCTTTTCGGTTAAGGATTATTCAAGTCTGGCAAACTGTTCTTGAAGACTCTTAAACTCAACCGATTGCTGATGCAATTCCTCACTGAGTTCTAGGAAGTCACCCCAAGAAGGTTCCAACTCTTCATCTACTGTTTCCTGCATGTTAGAAACATTGGAAGAATTTAAATTAATTGGACTAGAATGTACCTCAGCATCATCCTGGTCAGTTCCAAATGCCATGAGACATTGATCTTGTCTGATAGCGTTGTTGGTGGAAGTCAGCTCGTCCTCATCTTCGGTGTCGGTGAAGATGTCCATGTCGTCAGTTGCTTCTTCTGCAACCATGGCCTTGTTCTTTGCATTTTGCTTGGCCCTCAACGCTTCTCTATCTTTCTTTGACAGATCTGGACAATCAGCTTTAAAGTGTCCCTCTTTGCCGCATTCAAAGCAACTGTTGGTCATAGGCTTTGAGTTTTCTCGAGTTCGGTTGGATTTGTAGAACCGCTTGTATTTTCCGAACCGAGTATTCATGTCAGCTAGCTTCTTTGACAAGGCGGTTATACTCTGTTGTAGCTCTTCTCTGCTTGGCTCCTTCGAAGCTGTGTCTGCAGATCTTGTTGCCCTTGATGTTCGCGGCTTGGAATAGTCAGCTCAAAGTGCTACTGTCTTTGTTGTTGAACCAACATCCTCATGTTGACTCGTCTGCACCGAGGACTGAGTTGATCTTCGTCGGTTCACCTTGTACTCATTTCCTTTCAGGATTGAGAACAGCCTGTCAGTTCCCATCTCTCCAAGATCAGCTCGGCTTTCATGAATGTTGGTGAAGGTGTCCCACTCAGCTGGTAGCGCTTGTAATACTTTGAGATTGATCTCTCTCAAGGTATATTTTTCTCGTCGGATAGACTGAATCCTTCGGATGATATCCATGAACCGAAGCTCCAACTGATCAATGGTTTCATCAACTCTCAGACAGAAGTTATCAAAATCTTGACAAGCATGGGAGAACTTGTTCTCCTTGGTTTCGTCACTCCCTTCACTAAGAGATCCCAAAATGTCCCACATCTCCTTAGCTGTGTTGTACTCTTCTATCCATGGAAGATGGTCTTGTCCAACTGTGGACATGATAGTGCTCTGAGCCCAGATATCCAGCTGGCTCACTTTCGCTTCCTCAGGATTGAAGTCTTCTGGCTTTTTCTCAACCATCACCTCAGTTGCATCCCCATCATTGGGATTTGTAGGAGTACGAGTAACTTTTTCCATGATGGTGATCGGTTCGAATGAAATCACTTGTTACATTCGATGATGCTTGGACAGTAGGATCTTCTTCATCCGAGTCTTCCAGGATGTATAGTTCACAACCGAGAACATGACAACAATCTTGTCTTTAACATCCATCTGCGCACAATAAACAGACAACAAATGCAAGCAGATATGCACTAGCGTGAAAAAGATATATTCAGTTGACCACTAAAGAAAAACACCTCGATTCACACCTCGTGAAACAGAGTCAACAGTCTTTTGAACCACTACTCTGATACCACTTGATGGACCCGATACGAGTTCTGGTGTATGGAGGAGGGGGGGGAATACACTAATAAAGAATTTTTAAAAACAACCCCCGAAAAATTATCACAACTGAGTAATACGACTCAGCTGGAATCACAACTGAGTAAGGATACTCAGCTGGAAGTGTAGTGCTGTGCGGAATGTGGTGGAAACAAATAACAACTAGTAAAAACAACTCACGCTTAAATGCAAGGTTGGTCAATAACCAAAACAGTTGGAATGTAAATATGCAGTTTTGAGTGCTGGTTAGTTGGTCAGTTGGATATGCAAGAAATAACTGAACTGAAAACACAAACACACAAAGGATTTACGTGGTTCGGAGAGAACTCCTACGTCCACGGGACTCAGTCCAAATTCTTTAGGACTGTAACCACAAAGCTTACGCGGGCTTTGCAACCGTTCAAATAAGTTTACGGGTACTTATCAACCTTACAGATAAGTTTACGGGTACTTATCAACCTATCTACTCAATTTCGGGAAGAGCAGGGTCCTAACAATCCTTTTTAGGGGATGTGTATAAGAGTGGGTTTTTCCAACTACTAGCTCGAATAAAGAAGTGAGCTAGGATCTAAGCTTGAACAAATGAAGACTCAAACTAAGATCAAAATCACCAAGACAAATTCTAACACTCTATGAACCCTCAACTAGTGATGTTCTTAGAGATTGAATGCAGTTTAGCTTGTGTGCAGTTTTTCGTTCTTTCGCTTGTTTAGACTCTTATCGCACTTGTCTTATATCTTGATGAATGAATGAAGGCCTCTATTTATAGGCGGAGAGAATCAACTAGCCGTTGGATGAACCGTTGATCTCTGTTCTGTGAAAGCGATGGCTTGTCTCTCATCTCTGCAGATTTTCCCGATTTGGCAACTGTGAACTTCTGCTTTCCATCTGAGACAGCCTTGTGTTGGGCCAAATGAGGTAATGACAGACCGTCAAACCTTCACGTGACTTCCTTTTTGAATTTCAAATTTCAACCTTAGTCTTTCAACCTTGTTTAGTCGGTTGAGAAGTTTTGGTCTTCATCCGAGTGGTCTTCAGCTGATGTTCCATCTGATCGATATCTTCATCTGACCTTCTGTCTGAATAGGAACAGTTGAACTCTCAGTTGTCTTGAACTTTATGTTGTTGATCTAACAGATTGAGTCTTGTAACTGATGTTCCATCTGAACAGTTGACTTGAACGATCAGTTGTTTTTCTCACATCTGATGTTCTCTTACATCTTCCCCCTTGAACGCTCAGTTGTCTTTCTTACAACTGATGTTCTATCCGAGTAACGCCATGTTGTCGTCTTCAGCTGGAGACATGTAAAGATAAAATCTCAACATTGCTCAAACAGCGAGCCTAAATACTAACATTAGGATCTGGCAACATCTACTCGGTTGGGATCAGTTGGTTTTGGAATCAATCAAAACTTTAATAAATTTTCCAACAGAATATAATTATTTTGCATTTCCCCGAAATGTCGTCCAGCTAAAATTCATCTCGTTATGAATTTTATATTAAGAATTCATTTGGGTCTCTTCCGTTTGGACCCTAACAATAATTGTCCAATAACACAGAAATTATATTATTTTAAAAATAAAATTTATATTTTAGTTAAAACTTATTAGTCAATCTTGTACAACAGAAATAAATAAAATTTGAAAATTCGATGGAAATAGTAATGTTGTCGGGCTTGATGGAATACCTAGTAATTAACTTTGCCAAAAGGCAATGTAATTAATTAACTTCATTCGTGTGTGTGAGTGTGAGTGAGACTAATTATATTGAGTGGTCCAATAATGATAATTGGATGTAAATATGAAAGATTATTTAGGGATAGAAATGTATATAAAGTGAAATAGAGCATTACTTTACGTATAAAAAAAAGGAGAGTAAATAGGACAAGACTTCACGTACAGAGAAAGTATAATAATAATAATAATAATAATAATAATAATAATAATAATAATAATAATAATAATAATAATCCTCATGTAACTTTCCTACCACCTAACTTTGAGCAAAATATTTGGCTAACTATAAATCTATAATATCCAATTTCAGGATTTGGTAGGCTGTTTCAAAAATAAAATGGGGAAAAAATACTCGACATTTCAAGACATTTACGTGGTGGCTGGTACGCTGAAATGAAATGAGAATGCAATGGTCATTACTGCATCTATCCTAATCCCATGGCTGATTTTTTTTTTTTTTTTCGTAAGGAATGACTAATCTCATGAGTATGGATTTTAGTCATTCCTTCCCCCCCCCAGTAGTAGCTATTCCACATATTCAGAAATGAATTTATTATTATTATTATTACAAAATAATTCTAATAATTATAATTAAATAAGAATTTTATTTAATTATAATTTTATTATTATTTTACTAATTAACTATTAAGGGTATTATAATAATATTAAATTAATAATAAATAATATTTATTATTTTTATTATTATATATTATTATTGTTATTATTTTCGTTAGTATAAAAATTATTATTATTACTATTATTAATATTAGTATAATTAATATTATTATACATATCAATTATTAAAATAATAAATGATATTAAAATAATAATTATTATCATTTATTTAATATTACAATTATTATTAAACTAATTTTATTAATTATGAAAAAAATAATTAACAAAATTTCATTTCATTCCTTGTGTATACGAGCCATATGAATATCATTCTTCATTCCATTCTATTCTCATCTTTATTCTATTAACAAGGGCATTACATTCCCATTTCATTCATTCATGCGCATCACCCATCACCTTAGAGTTTTTAATACTAAAGTTTTTACATCCTTTTCTTTTCAAGAAAAAAAAAGGTTCTTACAACTGCTTAAATTTTTAAAAATCAATCTTTTTAAATTTAGCTGAGAACAAAACTATTTGGTAACATAATTAGACGAAACCAGATTAGGACAGGACGTTTTTTAGGTAAATAAAATAAAGAAGATACAAAGTTCACCGATTAGGACAAGGCATAAACTTTTCATTACAATTGTATAACTCTATGTAACCCACCATTAAGCCGAATTAAGGTCGAGATTATGAGGATTATGTGTCTTGATATGAAGTCCAAATAAAATTGATGTCTTATCAATTATGATGACACCTCCTCAGTCTTCACGCACGTTGAACTTTATTTTCATAATTTGCATAAACACATTATTTATACTTTTTTTTGTCTTTCCGCTGGAAGTGGCTTTCTTTTGGTTTTTACTTACTTAACGTCTTAACCAACTCGAACCTCACGGTTAATTGACAAATCCAGCATTCAATTGCATTTATTTGGAAAATGCACCTCAAAAAAAGAAACTACAAGTCTGAGGTAACCCCCCCCCCCCCCCCCCCCCCTTCTTTTTATAGTTGAAATTTGATTAATTTTCTCTTTGATCAGAGTGTGCGCTCTCCCAACTCGCTTCTGTTACAAGTGAAAGCTCCATCATTCACCCTTGATCGGTGAGAATTCTACACAAAAATAGAATAAGAAATAGACTCCATAACAATAATGTTGTACACGGTAGAAATTCCTAATAAAGCTAGATTTGGCATCACATGAGAAAATTAAAATAAAAAGAAGATGAAAGAAAAGATTCAATATCATTTTTTAATACTCAATAAATTAGCTTCGTTTTCATTTCTAGGACAAGCCGATTTTTTCGCCACAATAAATCTTGTTGGCATCCGGACTTCTGCATGAAATTATTGAGACAAATATGAGCTAAAACTAAAAAATCACACATTGAAAGAAGGAGAAATTATGGGCATTATGGAAGCTCTTTCTTGGGTTAAGGAGATGGGATTAACACAAGTTTGGATTGAAACAGATTGCAAAGTTGCATGTGATGCAATCCTCTCAGGCGATGTGAAGGACAATGAGCTCGGAGTCTATGTTTTACCCTGCCGAAGAGAAATGGCTCTGCAACCAGGTCTGAAAATTAAATATATTAGTCGTGAGTTAAATGGTATTACTCACAGTTTAGCAAAATCTGTTATTAACGTTGATACATTTCATGTTTGGGACGAATCCCCGCTTCTTGTGGAGGGTCTTCTCCATGTTCCATGTTCGTGTCAGTAATAAAAAGTTCTCTTTTGATCCAAATTTAAAAAAAAAAAAAAAAAAAAAAAAAAGACATTGTTTTAGTTCAAAAATAGACTTCAAATAAAAATTGAAAACCAACATTTTGCTCGGCCACATAAAAAAAGCTTCAAATTATAGCTATTCTTCTCTCCGGTCAAATCTCGCCGGAATTAGGCGACTGCACCAACTCGAATAAATTATGAATTCCTTACTTTTACGTTTCTCTTTGATTTTTTATTTTGAAACCCGCGCAATTATAAAGCTATAACTGGATTTATTATTATTTGGTAGTATTATTTGTTAGGTTGACGCGGTTATATATTGACTTTTTGTTTGTTAGGTCACTAGGTTTAATTTCGGGATAATTCATTTACACTTTTGTTATTACGTTGATAGGTCTAGGGGTGGACTAAAATACCGAAATTTCGGTATATCGACTGAACCGAACCGAAAAATACTGTATTTTACCGTACTTATAGTATACCGTATTTTTGATATGGTATGATACCGTACCGAAAGGTTTTGGTATGATAACGGTATATGAATTTCAAATACTGCGGTATACCGTATCGAACCGAAAGTTTGGTATACCGAAATTTTCAATAAATACCGATATTTGGTACATACCGAAATCGCGGTATATGCCGAAAATTCTAAACAATTATATATAAATTGATATATTTATATTACTATATATGTATGTATATTAAATTATTAATGAATTATTCATTATATTAAATGTATATATTTGGTATATATATTATTCATTATTAATGAATTATTCATTATATTTAAGGTTTTTTGGAATTTAAATATTTGATGTTCTTTAGGTATACCGTACGTTTATGGTATACCGAACATAAGGTACGATAACGGTATGCCTTTTGAACCATACCGAAATTTCGGTATACCGAACTTTGCTATACCGAAAAATTTGGTATGGTATCAATATCAAATTATGCATACCGAAAGTTTCGGTATGGTACGCGGTATGACAAAAAAACCCCGGTATAGTATACCCAACCAGCCCTAGATAGGTCCACAATTTTAGCATATAAAAGCGATTCGTTGGAATAAAATACAGTAGTATGCAGTTGAGGTCCATTTTGTTAAAACGTTTATAGTTTACAATTTAAAATGTAATATATCCTATTTTAATATTAGCATTTAACTTACAACACACGTTGAGAAAATGAATTTAGTTTAATTTGAACTTTTCAACTGAACCAAACTTAGAAATAACCGTCGGTTCGATTTGATTTCTCAATTTTGTTTCAATAGTGCGCGATTAAATTGATTCATAACTCGATATCATAATCTAGATTTAATGTGGTTAGAACATCTTCCTGTCACCGTAGAAGTAAAGAGTTGACGTACCACAAATTTCTTCTCAGTAAGATTTTGAATTCGAACTTACTTAGGGGCAGTATAGTATATTCTTATCTTATTTATGATCACAATTTTGTGTGCCGTAGAAAGCCTTTCTCTAAAAGAAAAGGAGAATATCCTATTGTCACTAGATTGGCCCCCTTGGCTTAATTTGTTGTACGTATCTGTAGGAAATATTTGGTTCTCATAACAAAAAATATTGTATAATACATTACTACTAGTCTTCTAACTTAATTTTGACGTAAAAAATAAAAACACAAATACAAAATCATAATTAGAACTCACTAATTAAACTAACTTGATCCACCCAATTTTGAGTCTGGTTATGTTTTGAGATTATATGCATGATAGTATTTTGGATCGGACTCGTCCAAGATTAGCTAAAGTTTGATAGGTTCGAATCATTTTAATCCGGCTATATTTTGCATTATTAATGATGCTTGGTTGAGCTTCAATTCTTTCCGACCCGACGCAACCTGATTTATCTCCAAATTTCGATCGATTCGGCCTAGAACGTTCTGACCACCTCTAATCATAATATGTACAAGAAATATAAGCTATTATTCTTTTTACTCGTAATAAATTAGTATTGTCCCGAAAAAAACACAAAACTATGTATTGTATGGGAAATGTGTTGTGTACCCTCAAGAGTTTCTTTAAGATGACATTAATTATTATGGAGTGAATATTATTTTGATTAAAGACTCAAATTCGAACGAATCAATGCTTTATTATGAACCTATTATACTAAGAGCATCCAAATCTGTAGAGCTTCTAAGAGGCTCAACGGATGATTTGGCTCACGGATGAGCTTCTGCCCATACTGGTTGGGCTCATCCGCAAGCTCATCTTAATTAATTTCCAAATTTTAACATTTTTTTGATTTTTGATTTTTCTTTTTGCTACATAGAATAATACAAAATACTTAAATTCTATTACTAAAATTAAAACATTACACCTATTAAAATTTGTATACATAATAATAATAATAATAATAATAATAATAATAATAATAATAATAATAATAAACATTCATGCACTACGAGCCAAGATCTCTGCCACTTGCTCCGAATGCAGCTTGAGCTGCTCCTCCGTCATTTTCGACGTATCCATGAAGAGAATCTTGTTGTCCATCGCCTCGCGCTTTAAACGGATTTTCTCCATTTTGGCCTCGGCGAGAGCTTGGAGACCACTTTCGTGCCTTCCATAAACTGCAACAGCTCGGATGAGGGCATCGTCCTCTTCCCCTTTCATTTGGCCGCTGCCTTCGCCATCTTGTTCCCCATTGGACGAGTGCCAACATTTTCCTAGGCGGAAGCTAAAGTCATGAAAGCACCATCGCTCGACGTCTTCGTCCTCTTTGGCGCATGCACGTTGCTCTCCAAATATTGAGACTTGAACAAGTGGTTTAGTCGTAGAAGTCTCCACGAATTCTCCCACTTGAAAGGGACACCCTTGTTTCTTGACTTGTAGAGATCCATCGTCCTAGCCCTCATCATGTCACGTTGAAGGGCCATTGGGCGTGAGACTCCACCCAAGAATTCTCCCACGACTTCACCTTATTGCTAACTCATTGTCAATGACTCTTGATTTGTTTGAACGTGAAAGGGGTGGACATCAAGAGATTGACCCGTTGCACAACCCTCCCCCAATACGTTTCACTTCGTTAATTTGTTCCACGGATGGCGTCGTTCGTTTCCTCCATTCAAATCCGACATATAAGGTCAGTTTCTTCGACGGTGTAGGTGTGGTGCTTTTGTTTGTCCTCCGGACCCTCGTCGCCATCGTCCGCCGCCTTGGCTTTGGACTTTGCCCTCTTTGCCTTAGTCGCCGCCCTCGCTTTTACATGCGTGATTTGTCACCGGACTTCCTTCGTCGTCACTGGCGCCGCCCATTTGAGAGTTGATTTGGTTGAGGGCCGCTGTGTATGGAGGGATGAAGCCGTCCCAATTCGATGAGTACACGTCGTACATGTCGTCGTTGCCAGCCATTTGAGATTGATGAATGTGGTGTAGGAAATGAGAGATGTATGGAGAGAAAATGGAGAGAGATGGAGAGAAATATGTTGTAAAAATGGTGTAGAATTGGGGTGTATTTATAGGGTAGAAGAAGAATTAAAAAAAAAAAAAATTGACTGTTGTTGTCACCGGCGAAAAATAGACGTTGCATGTTTGAATTTGATTTTTTTTGTTTAAGATGCATGTAATGCACGCATCATTTATAAAAGACGGATGAGTCGGCTTGACGTGATCAACTCGGGCTTGAGCCTCTGCGGCTCGACATTGGGGGCTCATCTGTTCGGGCGGCTTAAGCCGGCGGATGAGCCGCCCGATGTGGATGCTCTAAATACTTGGTATAACCAAGACGGATGAGTCGGCTTGACGTGATCAACTCGGGCTCGAGCCTCTGAGGCTCGACATCGGGGGCTCATCCATTCGGGCGGCTTAAGCCGGCGGATGAGCCGCCCAATGTGGATGCTCTAAATACTTGGTATGGTTAACTTGTTTCGTATGATTTGGAAGCAAAATATGTTACGTTCGTCAATCGCCATAAAAAAGAAGAGAGAGAGAGAGAGAGAGAGAGAGAGAGTCCGTTGTGTTTTGTCACCATCTTCCCCCTCGTCGGACCCTCTCTCACTACGTTGATTTTCACCATTTTTTAGTGGTTTGGTGCTGCCCACCCCACATGTAACTTGACCTGTATTATATATATATACACTCTATCCTCTATAGTCAAATAAATATTGAAGCATTTGTCCATGAATTCATGACATCCTAACACGCACCCTCCCCCAAATTAAACAGAAAAGGAAAAAAAGAAAGAAAGAGAAAAGCAAAGTAGTACTACTAATTACATTTGATTATTCATTCCTCCACTTGTTTACCCCCAAACATTATCTTAATCCCCGATCATCCTCCTCTTAATTCCCTGCCACCTCTCAGTCAATTAAACAAACAGTTGGCGTCCCCCTCCTTTATGGGCATTATTTGGGGCCATCTGCTGGCCGCCGCCCTCCTCATTTCCGCCGCCGCCGCCGATCCCAACGACGAGCGCTGCCTCACCCACCTCAGCCAATCGCTGCAGGATCCTCTCAAGAATCTACAGAACTGGACCAAAACAACCTTCGCCAACCCCTGCCAGGGCTTCACCTCCTTCCTTCAAGGCGCCACCTGCAACAATGGCCGCATCTACAAGCTCTCTCTCTCTAACCTCTCTCTCAAGGGCTCCATCTCCCCCTTCCTCTCCAACTGCACCAATCTACAAGCCCTAGACCTCTCCTCCAATCAGCTCTCCGGCCCCATTCCCCCCGATTTACAG
Organism: Schizonepeta tenuifolia; assembly: GCA_029490685.1. NCBI lineage: Eukaryota > Viridiplantae > Streptophyta > Magnoliopsida > Lamiales > Lamiaceae > Schizonepeta > Schizonepeta tenuifolia. The sequence continues at coordinate 10,492,760 of CM055958.1, forward strand.
TATTTAGTCAACCTCGCCGTCCTCAATCTCTCCGCCAACCACCTCTCCGGCGACATCCCGCAGCAATTGGCCCTCTGCGCGTATCTCAACGTCATCGATCTCCACGATAACCAGCTCACCGGCCTTATTCCGCAGCAGCTCGGGCTCTTGGTCAGGCTCTCCGCCTTCGATGTCTCGAATAACAAACTCTCCGGCCCGATTCCGCCGTCGCTGGGGAATCGGAGCGGGAACTTGCCCCGCTTCAATGCTAGCTCTTACGCCGGGAATAAAGGCTTATACGGTTACCCCTTGCCGCCAATGAAGAGCAGCGGGCTCTCCGTTCTGGCGATCGTCGGGATCGGGCTTGGTAGCGGGCTTTTGAGCTTGGTCCTCAGCTTCACCGCCGTTTGTGTATGGTTGAGAGCGACGGAGAAGAAATTGGATAACGATGAAGGCAAAGTCAGCACGCTCATGCCTGATTATTGATTGATTGAATTTTGCAGCTCGGAGATGATTAATTTTGCAGGTATGCTTGCTTCAAGTTTGGGGGTTTTCTTTTTCTTTTTCTTTTTCTTTTTCTTTTTTCCTTTGTAATTGTTAGTGGGAATTATAAATTATTAAGTGTAATTGGGTAGCTGTAGCAATTGTTGTTATCCTCTCTCTATTTTCACCTCTGATCTTCTTCTGATTCTTTTCCTATGTTTAATTTTAGTAATTTCCTTACAATATAATTACTCGGTACAAATATGTAAAGAATTTTGGAGTTTTTAAATCTCTCTCTTTCCACAATTTGGGTTCGTGTGCGCAAAGGAATGCACATGAAGAAAAAATGGCAATTAAAACGTAGGAAATTGGAAATGAACGTTTTTTTACCAAAATGCGTAATGTTAGCAAAACGACTTTCCGGCATAGTTTACCAGAAATGTTGGCTCCATAATTTAAGGTGAGAACGCACCCTCGTGGGGAGGGTGGGGCCCACCCCCTGCCTAATCATCTAACGCTACAATTACATGGAAAATAAATACCTCATCTTCTCACATCGATTTAATTTTATTTAATTGTTCGATAACCATGTTAATTATTTAACTGTTACCATGTGCATAATAGGAGTATATACCAATACTAGTATTGAAAATGTTAAAAATAAAGTACTCCTACATTCTTCAGTTGAGTCCAAATATGTTGGCTTTGAAGCCCATTTTGTTGTGGAGACAGTCAGTCAACTCTTTTATGTTGCCTTTGGGATATATTTGCAGGGCAGCTTACTTATCTGTTCCCCTCGCCTTCGACCCTTCCTTCCCATTTTCTGTTTAGAAAATACTAATGTATTATAATGTAATACTGGAATTTTGGGGCCCACTAAGTTGGTAGAGTTGGAGTTGGAATGAAGTCGAGGGAGGCTAATTCCAACCGAATATTTTAGTTTAGACTAAATTGCAGAAAAATACTTCACCTTTAGTTTTATTTTGGTTTAATTTTAAATTTTTTAATTTTTGTAAAAATAATATTTATCTTTTATTTTTTTACGATTTTCTCCTGTTGGTGTATTTTGGTGAAATTTAGCTGGTGTGTTAATTTAATCTGCTTACATGGTATACTTGATTCCCCATGGCTCTGACGTGGCCAATATTATTCGATTTTGTGGCATGAGAAAAATGAAAGTGTTTGTTGCTCAGATTCGATTTATGCCCTAAATCCAATCAAGATAAGTGTTTTATGCACAAAATACGACGTCATTTTAGTGGTTGTTAAGCGACGTCGTCTGCCTACCCGACGCGGATTGCCAACTCACCATTTTCGGCTTCCAGCTGGCCTATAATTTGTAGGAAAACAGATTGCGGGAGAAAATTGTGAAAAAATAAAAGGTGAGTATTATTTTTGCAAAAAAAAAAAGGTCGTGAATTAAACCATAACAGAACTAAAGGTGAGGTATTTTTCTGCAATTTAACCATTAGTTTACACTAACAGTACAGAGTATATTTTAAGATTTATTTATATTTACCATTTAAAAGTAAAAAATAATTTCATGGTCTATAGTGCAGTTGTAAATATGGTCCCACCTTAAAATATGAAACATATTTGACCTTTCAGAAAGGTTGTAAATACGGTACCTGATCAAATTTATGATATTTAAATTTTGCATTTTCAGAATAAAATATTTTTGGGAAAAAAAATCAGAATGTTTACTTTTTTATATTTCAATTCCTTTAATTGAATACTTATTATTTTTTTATCCGTAGATCAAAACAATAATCAACTTTGTGTTCGGATAAAAAATAAATATATTTTCCAGATAATTTCTCAAAATAACACCAGACTTCATGTTACATTTTTTTTTTTTTTTCGGAGAGTAACAGACTTCATGTTAGATTTGAGTCTTCTACATCATAATGTCGAGCCTGAAATTTAAACGATAAGGTCATATTTGCAATTGGACACAAAAGTGAGACAATAAACTATAACGTCCCCTCAATTTAAATCTTCATTAAACATCCTACAGTAGTATAATTTACTTTCTCCCATTATTTTTGTCTTTTATTCTTTTTTCGATTGTCCCTTTATTCTGCCATGTTTCCTTTCTAAGAATAAATTGAGGGGTTATTAAGGCCCTATGTAAATTGTTAATATAGCTTTTATTTCTCCTAACTATTTCACCTTTTACTATTATTCTTCTCATTTTTTGTATCATTCACTATCACTCATTTCCTACCAACGTTATTTCAATATTTGTACCATATTATTTAATTAAAAACTCAACTAACACACCTTTTATTTTTAATTTTTTTTTTCTTTAATACTTGTACCCAAAAGAAATGAGATAATAATAACGGGATGGGAGAATATATAACAGACATTACTAATATGAACTCAAGAATAATACCAGTATTTTCTTTTTAATTTTTAGAAAAGGTTCAAACCGTTGAAAAGCATCGATGAGTTTGAGAGTGGGAAACAGAGTAATTATAGGTGTGGTGGAAAACAAGAAGCCCGTTATAGGTAGTGATGATTGAAATTGGTGGATGAGTGGCTACTTTAGTTCGTCATGATTTTTGTGATCTAAAATGTTGCAAGTTTGCAACCTAAATTATTAGTGAATTTGTTCACGAGACTTGATCACATGATTCAGTAGTACTCGTGGTCCGATTCTTGATATATTTTAATTTTCAGAAATATATTGCACATATTCGAAAATGACATATTATTACTCAATAAAATGACTTCATTTCCATATCAAATTTTAGATACTGAATTGGAAATCGTAGAGTTTTATTCGAGTACAATTTCCACGCACATTTTTTGCTGCAACATGAAGAAATAGATCCATTCTACATAAAAATAATTGCAGATACATTGTACCATTATCAAATGTTTAATACTAGTACAATTTTGGAAGGAAAAAAAAAATAGTATACACATTTTGGACAAGATATCAAATGTTTAATACTAGTACAATTTTGGAAGGAAAAAAAAATAGTATACACATTTTGGACAAGATACCTAATAAACGTGTTACAATTTATCGTTGGAGGAATGCAAACGCAATTTTACAATCTCAATTACAAAAGTATAATTCGTGCTACGTAATACGTAGGTACCTAAAATCTAGCAATTGACAATGGAATGAAAAAAGGAAGAAGAGGTTGACCAACATGCAATAGTAGAAGTAGAGAAATGGTAATTGTAAATTTTAGTGTGGTTTACCTGTCCTGTGTGGTTTGCAGGCTACTGCATAAGGGACGGGGGTTTACTCAGTGCGCACCGAAAGTAGCGGTTGCGGGTTCCCACGATATCAAAAAAAAAAAAAAAAGAGAGAGAAATGGTAATTGTAAATTTTAGTACTAAATTGGATGAATTTATAATTAGAAGTTTGAAATTTCACTTCATATGTTTTAGATCGAACTCTTTATACATTATCTATTAACAAGTACCATGTACTAATTAGTTTGCAAATTATTATACGAATGAAAAAAAGAAAATAGAAACTAGATTCAAAAATAAGTGATGAAAGGTTGTGATGATGTAAATGGGACCGGGCAACGCATGTTTGTTGTAAAGTTTCAAACAAACACGACTTCCTCATCTTTACAGTGATTAATTAATTACACTTACTCCTCATTTAATTATATCATCTCGTCGCAAAATCACAATAGAATAAGTAAAAATCATATCATCACGCACCCACATGCTAAATATCCTATTTTAGGTATATATATAAAGAGGTTCAAATAAAAGCTTTTTCTCCATGAATTATCCTGAAGTCTCATCTTATCCATTCATTTAATTTAATCGATGGCTTAGATTACATAAAATATTTGTTAGTGCATTAAACGTATTTGTAAAATAAGAGGGTAAATCTGAATATTGTTTTCTTATTTGTAACTCCCTTCTTCTATATTTAGTGGGATACTTCCATGATTGTAGGTATTTATTTAAATAAGATTTTAAACCAACATATTTAATTGACATTTTTTATTTCTCTTCTATCCACCTTTTCAAACTCAACACTAATTTTATTTCATTGCAACTTTTAGTCTTTATTTTTTTATTTGTTTAAATTGTATGATACGTAAAATTTATCTTTTTGATGCATAAATATTAGATATACATACGTGCAAATTATGAATGTCGAATGAAATTCAATTTTTTAATCATGTAAATAGTAAGTTACTTATTTTTAGTAAATGTTTTGCTTAATACTTTAAACATAAGTAATTTACAATAATTAATAATGCTTACATATATGATAGATATTGCTCGTTACCTAACTACTTATTGGTTATGAAGTATAATATCAAATAATATATACTCCCTCCGTCCCATTCAATAAGTCCCATTTAGGATGGGCACGAAGATTAAAAAAAAGAGTTAGATGATAAAGAGTGTGATTAAGGTAGTACGGTATTTTATTGTTAATGTTAAAGTGAGTTGAGTGGAAAAACACTGTATAATTAAGTAAACAACAATATTCACGTTTGAGTGTGACATAAAGTAGATTTTAGTGTATTAATCTTTGCCAAATAAGGAAATATGACTTATTGAGTGGGACACCCAAAATGATAAAATGAGACTTATTGAACGGGACAGAGGAAGTAGTTGTGTATTTACCAAGGGGTGATTGATATGAAGGAATGAGTTAGGAAAGGAATGATCATTCATAAAGCCATTCTCAATCTTATGACTGTTATCATTTTACTGTAAGGAATGACAAATTCCATGAGTATGGATTTAGCCATTCCTCCCATCCCCTAGTATTAGCTAATCATCGTTTTCAGGAATGATGATGATGATGATGATTATTATTATTATTATTATTATTATTATTTAGTAAATAAGTTTATTAATTCACCAGTTTCAAAGGAGTACAAAAATCAAAGAAATCAACCAACAACCACAAAACCTCAAAGAACAATACAAAGACTCAACATTAGACTTGCTAGGATTGAAGAAATTTGGCAAGCTTCTCATCCATTTTGTAGCAAACAACCATGATAAATTTGCATTCACGAACAATCACCTCCTCCTTAGCTGTAGTAGCTTGAAAACGCATTCTATTTTTTTCTTTCCAGTTGATACACCACCACTGTAATGAGAAGCCTATACATTTTCTGCTTACTTGTTTTAGACTTACACTGAGACACCACATACCTCTTTTCCTCATTACAATTTGAAGTCGTTCTAGTAATACCACACCAATCTGCTACCTTCTTCCAGACTCTTGAGGAATATTGGCATCCAAAGAATAAGTGATCCAGGTTTGCACTTGGATTGCCACAAAAACTGCAAGTCTGATCAACATATATACCAAATTTCACAAGCACATCATGAAGGAACCGTATATTGAAATACGGCTCATGTGCCCACGATCCATTCCGGATGTCTAACAAGTACATACAAATCCAAGGCCTAAACATGCTCCTATGAAATAATCGACGTCCATAGGATGTTTAGAAACGTTTACCTGCGAACTGAGAAGTTAATGACTCCAGAGTTGATCTTCCATTTGTTTCCCACGACAGTACTCGATGTAGGGTGGCTACAAGCTTCGAGTTCTCTCTTCCTATGAGTGACAGCCGCCACTCTCTCCTCTCCAGATTTCTGTCTCTTTTGTTTTTACGTAAGTGACAAGTGAGGAGAATTAGTGGACTCCTTATTATTTATACTAGGTAATTAAATACCTAAATAATAAGCCCACTAACTAGATCCATCAAACAAAGCCCAAAGGCTTAAATAGATCAATAATAGACGGCTGGCCCCATAGAGAGCTGGGCCTTAATTGGGCCAAACGGGGATCTACTAGCTCGAATAAAGTATTGGCCTCCCAGTGCTCGATTTCCATATTCAGCCAAAGAATATAAATCGAGACACAAGTATTAATTTATTCCACTAGAAAATTAATATTGAATTACCACTAAATTCGTTAGGTGAGTCGGGGCTAGCATTTGACTTAATTAATCTCCGCGTTTAAGATATTCAATATCCATTAATTAATTAATTCCTCTGACGGTCCATTAATTAATTAATCAGTCGTTTAATAATAAACGACATCTCGAGTGCTACCACTTAAACTTATTATCGTATCGAAACTAATTCCACCTGCAGGGTTTAATACGATAAACTTATTAAGTTCCTCGGGAGGATATTATCAGCCTGTTATTAGCAGGACACAGATCCTTATTGCAATTCAATCGCGTGCCAAACAACAATTGCTATCACCCAAGATATCGAGTATATTGAGCATCAGACAGAGCTCTCACCCATGATAAATCAAAGCAATAGACAATCAATCATTCACACCGATTAATTCAATCAAGGTTAAGATCATTTAAGTCTCCGAGATCTTGATTCTTAATCAGTCAGAATATAAGAACACATCTCATTGTGATCCATTCAATACATAAATGTACTAGCATAAATAAATAGCCAAGACAAACTATTTTCCATTTATGCTACAGTCTAAAACCGACAACTCGTCCGAAGTTGTCTCAACTGTGAACACGACTTCTATCTCAACTTTACCGATTATAAGATCTTCTGTGATAAACCACACACCATATAATCTAGGTATGAGATAATTGGACTATAATATGATCATGCGATAACAATATTTCAGATAGAAGAATAACAGTGGATACAAGGTATCAAATATATACAAGCATAAAAAACTTGCTTTCAGTATACAACCCTTCACATCACACGTTGATAATCTACCCCACATTACCAACCACATAATAAACAAGCATTTGGGGGGTGCAATATTGTTGCACAATAGTTGATGCCAAGGGACTTTCTGCACAGCTCCTTTCATACCTTTATACATTTTTCCAATGGAGAATTTGTTGAGCTGGAGTAATTGCTCTCCATTTATCACAGAAGCCAGATAGGATCTTGAGCCAATAATCTTCTTCACTAACCAAGAGGCTTGAGTTGGAATTGGCATAGTAAAGATACATTGGTTCTTGATATAGTACCAATGAACCCATTTCATCCATATTCTATCCTTTTTAGTTGTCAAGCTCCATAGCATCTTGCATATAGCTACCTTATTCCACACAATCATGTGAATAATACTCTACCCTCTTGCATACTTTGGTTGACTTTAAGGCCTGAAACCTCAGAAAATTTGTTAAAAGCACACATAAGCTGCTCCACAGAACTCTTATATCCCCTGGTGAAAAGTAACAAGTCGTCTACAAAGCAAACATGAATGAGGTCCACTCTCTTACATCTTAGATGGAAGTGGAATCTTTTGTCAGTCCTCAGCTCTCTCAGACATCGATGGAGGTATTCCATACACACAACACAACAAAGATGTATGAGGATATGAGATCTCCCTGACAAAGCCCTTTCTTTGCATGGAATGGGGCATTGATTTCTCCATTAACTTGAATTGAATAAGACACTGAACTCAGGCAAGCCATAATCCATTGGACAAATTTGAAAGAAAAGCCTAAACCAAGAAGTAGATATTTGATAAAAGGCCACTCAACCGAGTCGTAGGCCTTTTGGATATTAATTTTAATCATGCATCTAAGAGACACTCTTTTTTTCCATATCCCTTAACAAGCTCATGACTTAATAAAATGTTGTCAAATATAAGCCTTCCCTTAATAGAAACAGCTTGGTTCTCACTCACAATATCCTCAAGCATCAGTTGTAGCCTATTAGCAATGACCTTTGAGATAATCTTGTATAATATGCTACAACAGGCTATTGGTTTGAACTCTTTCACAGTTTGAGCCACCTCAGTTTTGGGAATTAAAGTAACTAAAGTAGAGTTCATTGACCTTGGCATGAAACTGTTAGAAAAAATTTGTTTCACTGCATCACAGGCCAAACAGATTTAAAGAAACATATATTGAAACCATCAATTCCAGGAGCCTTACTGGAATCCATTTCAAAGAGTGCATGCTTAATTTCCCGGTTTGTGACTGCTGTGCAAAGAAGTTGTTGATCTTCATTTTTCAGAAGAGGGCCTCTCTTAATGATTTCATCATCCACCAGTGGGAGATATTCTGCTGAACTTCCCATATAGCTCACATAGAATTGCCTAATTTCATCTTTAATCTGGTCTTGAGTAGTAAGTATGTCTCCATTCTCAGAGATTAATAACTTGATAGCTTTTGAATTTTTTCTAGCTTGAGCATATGCATGGAAGAATTTGGTGTTTCCATCTCCAAGCTTAAGCCAATCAATACGAGCTTTTTGATGCCATATATTTTCTTCCACATTAGTCAACTTTTCAATCTCACCTAACTTTTCCTTTTCCTTGGCTAATGGGTCTTCATTTAAAGGATTTTGAGCAATTTATTTTTGAGTATCCTGTAATTCACTTCTCAGTACATCAATTTTCTCATTGTGATTTCTATAGTGAGCAGTATTTAAAGATTTCAGGGAAGGTTTTAGCTTTTTTAGCTTTGACCATATGCTCAAGAGTTAATTGCACTGACTACTCTCTTGCCAAACTTCCTCTCCTATGCTTTTGAAGAGCTAGACACTTTTTTAGGACACTTAAATAGGAGGTAATGCACATTCAGGACACAAATTTGCAGGCCTTCAATTTAAGGACACTATCAATTAAGTATCACGCCCGTAGGACAATTTTAGGCCCGAACGAGCTAAATCGCATGCCCCATGCACGTGATGAGCCCGAAAGCCATGTCTGCCACCTCACCTCCAAAACTGAGCTGAATTTCCTCCCAATCTAAGCTCGCGACGAAGGTGGCCCACAAGCAGTTGGAAGGGTTGGTGACGGTACGGACGAAGACGATGAAGGGGAAAGGGCTTGGTACTGGACCCATCTGGAGCAGATTGCCACGACGTTCTCATGAAGGACGACGTCGTTATGGTAGAGTCCCTTGGCGCCGCCGCCGCCTTCATCTCCGCCGTCCTCGATAGCGTCTTCGTCGCCTCTCTCTTCGTATCCAAAGTGGGCTAGGATTTCGCTACTCTGTCGCCCGCTCGCCCTTCGTTTCTCCCTTTTCCAAAACTACCCAGTTCATTAGAATTGATATTAGGGTTTGAGAATTTGGGAATTTGGGCACTTGTTTTCTGAGGGTGATGTGGCGGTGACGTGGCTGGATGCGTAGACGATCGGGCTGAGAGAATTAATCTCGTGCGAGGCACGTGAGTTTCAGCTCGATCGGGCAAAAAATTGTCCTATGGAGCATGTACTAATCCACAAAGTGTCCTCAAATTGAAGGCCCACAAATTTGTGTCCTGAATGTGCACTACCCCCTATTTAAGTGTCTTGAAAAAGCCTCTAGCTCATGCTTTTGAAGCAGGTATGCTCTGCTAGAACATTCATAAATATGAATGGAGTTGCTCTAGGCTCGTCTAGTTCATCAATAATTATCATTTAAGGGCAGTGATCACACACTCCTTTTTCAAGTAACTGAACTATCACTTCTGGGTATTCTCTGAACCAAGCCACATTAGCTATACTTCTATCAATTAAAGAATAAATTATGTCTTCACCATGTTGATCATTGCACCAAGAATAGGCGTTACCTACCATTTGAAGAGGGGATAACTCATTTTGTTGTAGGAATTCTTCAAAATCTTTGATATCATTCTAGGAAATTGGATTTCCTTGTAGTCTATCTATGGTGAGAAGCACTGTATTAAAGTCTCCACCATATATAAGAGGTCCTCCAACTCCCTGTCTGACTGAAGTAATGAATCTCTACAGATCTCTCCTCTATTCATTGGAATTAAAAGCATATATAGCAACAAAATCAAACACTCTACCAATCATCACATCTTTAACTTTACAATGTATCCCTTGCACATGGCTGGTCTGAACAATAACATCAACCTTTGACGGATACCAGCCTAGCAAAATCCTTCCATTAGGAGCTTGAGAATAGTTATGACAAAAAGTCCAATGCTTTTGAATTTTCGAAGAGATTTTCAAAAACTTGTTCTCTTTCACTCTAGTCTCTAGAAAAACAGTTAAGTCTAACTTCTGTTTTTGCAGAAGGAGCTTGATCTCCTTCTGTTTGAAAGGCTTATTAAAGCCTCTTACATTCCAGCATAGAAGTCCCATTTTCCCACAAAGGGGATAAGGTCCCCGCACTTTGATTTCTCCCCTTGAAAACTCTTTATTTAGTGGAATTTCTGTTCCAAAACTAGTGCTTGATTGGTCAGTGTTAGCTATTTCCTGAGAATTTAGAACAATACATGAATTTCCAATCTGGATTGCTTCTGAGCTATCACTTAACACACCTTGAGCATGAGTTTTCTTAGGAATAATATTTATTATTATTATTATTATTATTATTATTATTATTATTATTTCAAAAATAATTATAATCAAAATAATAATATTAATAAATAATAATTATTATTAACATTAATATAATAAATATTATTAACCTAATTACAATAAAAAGCATTAATATGAAAATAAATTATTATTATTATTAGTTTTAATAATTATATTATTACTATAATGATAATTTAAGCTAATTATATCAATTATAATAAAGGAAAAAATAATGAATTATTATTATTAGTATTAATATTATTATAATAATTATTAAATAAAGATAATTGCTAAAAAACATTGTAATAAATAAATATAATTATTATTGTTATTAAGCTAATTATAGTAATTATAATAAAATAATAATATTAAAATATATAATAAATAGTAAATGAAGGATCATTCTATTCCTTGTGTAACACTACCAGTCATAATAATACCATTTATTAATTCATTCCTTTCTTACCTTCATTCTGTTACAAGAGTCATTTCATTCCCATTAAATTTCTTATCTACAAGTCGCCTCCATAAAAGTGAGACCACTACACCATCAAACAAAGTAAAATATAAATTACATCACATCCAGATATGATTGAATTCAAGGCTCTCATTAAGTATAAACTTGCGGTACTTCAACCAGTCACTTGAACTAGACCTCATAAAATATCTCTGACTATACATAAATCTACCTAATAGTACTACTAAAATTTACCATCTAAAAGTCGTCATTTTTAATCTGTAACTTTATTTTGCACAACTTTTACTAATACAGGAAGGGATATTTTTTACATTCTATATTACCTCCTAAAGAAAGTAAAAAATAAAATAAAAATAACATGCATTCTATATTAGCACGATTTGTATGCTGTACATTATAACTCTATACTAGTACTATTCTTTTGACATGAGAAAAAGGGGAAGCAGTGGGATTTAAACTCGAGACCTCACCACTTATAAACGAAACTCGTACCGTTTGGGTGTTTTCTTGGGGACCATTATTGTTATGTACTCTCTCCGTCCCGTTTAATATGAACTAATTCATTTCGGCACGAAGACTAAGAAGAAAGATATTAGATATAAAAAGTGCAAATAAAATATTTTTTAGGCAATAAAGCATTTTCTCAGTCAACTAAATGCTAATTAAGTGACTTTTTAGTATAAAATAAGCTCTAATGTTTTTCAGAAAACGAAACATGGCTTATTGAATGAGATGACCTAAAAAAACAAGTCATATTGATCGCAACAATGGAGTAATTATCTAGCTCTCTATCTATATACCATCTTATGGCTAATAGTATAAATTATGCGGCAACTGTTTAATTTACATAATAACAAAACAACTCATATTGTTCTCTTCCGATCACCTTAACTCATACTCATTAACTTTAATACTTTTATCTCTCGTACTTTATGTTCAGTTATGGCTGAACACCGTTAATATTGGTCCGAATCTACACCAAACATTGCAATAGATTTGATACACTTGCAATGTTTTCAACTGAACTTTTAATTAATTGCTTCAATTGACTCTATAATGATTATACAATGACATCTAGAGGTGTAACGCTTTGGTTCCGGTTACGGTTTTCGGTTCAATTCTGAGAGAATTGAAATTGAACTACCGACCTCTTCGATTTCAGATTAGAATCGGAACCGCCAATTACGGTGCCGTCTGTTCCAAATCAGAATCGGGGTTTCAGTTTTGTAATTTATTTTTCTTCATTTTTCGCTATTTCTTCCTTTTAAATTATAATTTTATTAATTGTAATATAATATTTAGGAGAAATAAAAATGAATTATGACATAAATATAAATAAAAGTGTAAAAAATAAATAAATAAAAAGGAATAACCGGCGATTCTCAGTTCTACATTTTTGGAACAAGAACTGAGCTGTAGTCGAAGCGATTCTCGGCTCCGAATCGAAATCGATGGTTTGATTCCGAAATCGGAACTACTGATTTTTCAGTTCCGATTCTTTTGGCTACCTCTAATGACACCATCTTTTTTTCTATGATTTAATTTTGAAGTAAACTATCCCATAAAACAGACTATATCAATATATTAACTTATGAAAATTAGCTTATAACCCGTCGATTTTCAACAGAAAATTATATTTTAATAAAATTATTAGATAGTAATATATGATAGATTAAGAAAAATATTATTTGTTGATTGTCTTAGGGTTAAAAATCATTCGACTATGCAATCTACTAAACTTATTTAAAATTTATATGTCCTTAAACATATCTCAATTTCAATTAAAAAGTAATTTTATCATATATTTACGTTTCAAACCATATAGTAATGTTTGTTAAATATTCTAATGTAATCTATTCTCATTCCTTTCGATAATTTTCAAAGCTCTATTTTTCTCTCAAATCAATGTGGGCAAAAATATATTTGGCTCTCAAAGAGATTGTCCCACGTCAATTTCGTATTAAAATTAAGTAGGATCATTTTAATTGCAAATACTCCTTGTCCCACATTGATTTAGATTTTTTTTTTCAAAGATTGTCTATAAGTTGAACCACCAACGCAATCATATCGTCTACCCCGACGGTTCCGACCCGGAACCGGCCCATTGACTAAAATACTGATTTTGTATTATATTAATAATCATTTTCCAAATATATTCATGATTATTAATGATGACATTTGTTTTCTTTTATACATGAAATTAACATTTAATTATATAGATAACTATCTACCAAAAAAATCACACGTTATTTAATAAATAAAAAATAATATTATAAATAGTAGTATTATATAAATAATCATTTTCCACATATATTCAGAGAAAAATAAATGATGATATTTATTTTCTTTTTTACCAGTTTTGAGAAAAATAAATTTAACTGAGAATAGAACTTAAAAAATTGGTTTCAATCTACATTTGGTAGTTTCGTCCTTTTACGAAACTTTATATGGAGTGATTGTGATTCGGAAAATAACTTAGCGAATGATATAATATATATCTTGACCCTAAATATCCGTAATTTTATGAGTTCAAAATTATATATAACAAAAAGGTTGCCACGCATGTAATACCCCGATCTTTCGTGAGTCTTAATATTCATCTTGATTGTGTTTATATGCTCTTGAGATGTATTTTAATGTGCTTTTGTGTGATAAAAATTTATGAGAAAATAAATTTTCTTGTGAAATTACCAAAATGCACTTGAGTGCTCTTAGGTAATTTTTCTCGTTTCGGCTATTTGAATCGAAGATGTGATAAGTTATTTGAGCATGATTATATGAGTTTGAGTTTAAATTTCGGAAAGTTCTGAGATATTTTACTTTTCGATGAATAGTAATTTTTCCGGTTTTTCACTATTCATCGAGCTTTTCCAAATTTCGTATAATTAATGTATGTTGAGTGCAAAACTTCTTTTAAACCTTTTGAGAAATGTTTGAGAGTCATTTGAGAGTGTTTGAGAAAAGTTTGAGTTTTAATTTCAAGAATAAATACTCCCCCCGTCCCGTTATTCTTGGCCTGTTTTTCTTTTCGGGTTGTCCCATTATTCTTGTCTTGTTTCCTTTTTGGAACTAATTTGAAGATAATTAATTTGCTAAACAATCCACTTTACACCTTTTATAATACTTTTTCACCTCATTTTCTGTGTTATTCACTATTCTCCTTCTCTCTCTAGTCACTTTATTTCATTATTCACTCTCTCTACCCACTTTATTTTTTACTTTATCACTTTATTTCACTATTCACTCTCTCTTTACCCACTTTATTTTACTTTAAAAACATACTTGATTTTGAAATTTTATTTCGAAAACTTGATTTCTAGTATCTTTGATTTATTTGGTGAGTTATGAGACAAAGTAGAGAGTATTTGGATGTCAAGAAAGAGTCATGGTGAGATTGTGGTCGTTTGAGAGTTAATCGAAAAAGTGGGAATATTTTCACTGGAAATATCTTGCTTTCCGGCGATTTTTATCGGAGTTTTGACTAATGGTGCAGCCTTCTCTCCCTATTAATCCTTCCCCTACTTTAAACTAATTGTGAAAGTTTGAGAATTTTCTGAGCATGTTTACGTATTTTTCGAAAAATGTGCCTTACTTTATTCCAAGAATTTTTGTATGAAGTATCGGATTTCAAATCTGATTCCATATTTGAGTTCCTTGATTTATTTTAAGGAAAATGAAACTATTTCCGTTCAAAACCGAGAACTTTCATTTTTAAGTTAAACGGTCGAGCAATATCAATTCAACATGAGACACTGTTTGATTTCTGAATGAGTTTGTGAGTCAGTAATTGAGTTCGTATGATTAATTGTGATTTACTTGAATTTTTGTGGAATATTTTGAGAAGTTTTGAAATTTTTTCTTTTTTCGGCTATTTATTGAAGTTAGTTGTATACCTATATGTGATTATTTGATCTGAAACGTGACCACTTGATTATGCATGATATGTGTTTAAAGTGATCGAGAATTAATCTCGTATTTTTCTGAGATCGTTTAATGTGTGAAATCGAGAAATTCCAAGTTTATGGAATGAATAGTGATATCTCGTTTTTAATTATTTGATTAAGTTTTAATTTGTCTGATGTTATTGAGATAGCCTAGTTTTAATTTTCGAGTTTGAGGAAAGTCTATTGGTATAGTACTTGAATAGAGTTAAGAGTTAAGAAAGTTCGATAAGTCGAACTGAGAAAGTTAGGAAACCCGAGTCAAGTAGAAATCCGATGACTGAGTTTAAAATGCTTTCTTTTCCGAAAAGTAGAACTCGTCCTTATAAGATGTTATTCTTGAAGAAACGAGCGAAGTCAAGAAGTGACGAGCGAGCAAGAGTAATACCCGAGCAGTACCACTTGAGAGGTGGCCTTTTTAATCGAGAACTGATGAATGTGATTGATTATCTATTATTATATTACTTGAGTTTTTAAGTTAATTGACTTGCCAATGTCTCGAGTATTTGGTATGTTTAATCATCTACTTGAGTTACTGATCCTATATGAGACGGGATAAAAGGCATTGTTTAATTATTAGAGGTGACTGTGAGCCCTTGCTTCGGTTAGGCCAGTCACAGTGTTTGAGAATGAGGCTTACTTCTCGACACATTTGAATAATGTAGATTGATTCATACCTCTCTCTCTCTCTCTCTCTCTCTATATATATATATATAGGTTCAAATGAGAACTATATCTCCATGTAGTAATTAGGAACCGATCCAAGCCGTACAGTCTTCTTGATCGATAGTGTATAATTAAAGTCTGGTTTTATTATTTAATATTGCAAAAAGGCTACAAAGGTCAATTTGTAGTTAATTGTAACCGATTTTTTTCTTAAATTATGGAGATAGAATGGTCTATTATGAGTAAGATTAATTATGAGAGAAATTTAACTTCTTCATAGTGACAAGCAAATTCATCCTAGAACAAAACATTTTCAGAATTCTCAAACTCATTTCTGGTAGATTCCTTTTCCTCACTTTCTTTACACTGATTGCATTAAAACCATTATGAATTCTCCAGGTATAAAGTAATCAAGTTCCTTTGATTTATGTTTATATATCATTTTGGATGTTGGTCTGGGATGATATAAGCTAATTCAAGCATTTCAATTTGCATTTGATAATAAAATTAGCCCTTTTTTTTAAGATTATTAACACAATAGTGTTAATTACTATATTTGTGAATTTTTATGATTTGGGTCAAGTATGAGAACAAATGCTAAATTTTTGTTTGAACTACTAAATGTTGTTGAGTTTTTTTTTTTTTTTTTTTTTTTCCTTTCAATCTTTGTTTTCTGGTTACTAATATGCTTTGTGACTATATTCTATTTGATAGATAGAGAAATGTGATGTTTCTAATTTTATTTCATATGCTATTATGTATGCTTTACTCTATTTCTATTTCGATCAACATAAGTATATAGTCTATTTGCTACTCTATGCTTTTCAAGGGTCTTCCTTTGAGTTGTTTGAAGCATTATCACCGTTGATTTATTTCATTATATATAAAGTTTCTTTACAGCGTTCTCTGAATACTACTCCTGTGTATATTATGATGAATAATTTTGATACTTCTTCAATTGCTTACGTATGACCTTTTGATATTTTTCTTCTTTTTAACCGGTACAGAACAAAATAGGTGTACACAAAGTAGCATTGTTATCTCTCTTGGATTACCTAAGTATCATGTCCCACATTGTAGTTTGGTTCAAATCCGTATATTGGACATAAGTTTAAATCGTTAGAGGATGGTATGCAATTTTACAGGGAGTATGCTTCAGCTACAGGATTTGATATTAGGCTTGGTCCAGTAAAAAGATCATCCGATGATATCATTTTATGGAAATATATTTATTGCAGCTGACAAGGTGAAAAAAATGCTAAATGTGACGAGAAAGGAACTGACTGTGTAGTTATAAAGAAAAAAAAGATGTAGGGTCTCCAAAAGAGTGGAATGCATGGCTCAGTTGGTGCTTAAATATAGCGCAAGTGATGGTTATGTCGTGATGCATTTTGACGAGCATCACTCCCATAATTTGATTTCTCAGTCTTATAGACATTTTATGAAAGCCAACAAGAGTTTAAATTTTGCACATCAAAATTTTATTTTGAATTGTGCTCGAGCCAATATTGGACCTATGAAGTCATATAGGCTCTTTAAAGAAGTTGTGGGAGTTATTCAAATGTCGGTTGTACTAGCTTTGAGTTCAAGAACTTTTCACATGATCTACGTGCATATGTTGTTGGTGTGGATGCACAGTTGGTGTTGGATAAATTTTTTCACAAACGTGAAGTTTATTCTGCGTTTACATTCGACTATTGTGTTGACGAGCATGATAAGCTAACCCGCTTATTTTGGGCTAACCCAACTTCAAGATCTAATTATCATGCTTTTGGACAAGCTGTCACTTTTGATGCAACGTACGAAACTAACAAGTAAGTTATCTACTTTCTCTATGATACATTTTTACATATTACTATGGCAAAAGTAATGATTAATTTTTACACTTTTTTCCCCTAATTTATTTTTGTAGGTACAATGTGATCTTTGCACCCTTCACTGGTAAAGACAATCATGGTAAGTGTGTAACCTTCGGTGCAGGTTTGCTTTCTAGTGAGGATGCAGAATCATATTCTTGGTTGTTTGAGAAGTTTAAGACGTGTATAGAAAATGCTCTGATGCTGATTATCACGGACCAGGATCCAGCCATGAAGATTGCTGTAGAACGTGCTCTTCTAGAAACAAACCACCGTCTATGCATGTGGCATATTATGAAGAAAGTAAAGGAGAAGATACTTGGAGAATTGAAAAAAGATTTGACATATCTCCAGAAATTTAATGAGGTGGTTTGGTCTAAATTTGTTGAGCCATCTGACTTCGAAGAGAAGGGGGAGGAAGTAATGAATGAGTTTGGACTGAAAGATGTTAGTTGGTTCAACTCCATATATGATATACACCACCACTTGATTCTTGCATATTATAGAGATTTGTCATTGAGTGGATTGTTTAGGACTATCTCAGTATCTGAAAGTGTGAATAGTTTCTTCAGTCAGTACAACAATACAAGCGATAATCTAGTGCAATTTCTTATGCATTTCGAGAGTGCATTGGATTCTCAAAGGAATGCACATGACCATATGAATTGTATTGATGAATCTTCATTCCCAGAGTTGAAAACACCACTGTTATTTGAGAAACATGCTGCTAATATCTACACCACTAAGATATTTTGTGATGTACAAATGGATACATATTTGGCATGTCATGATTGTCGTCTAGTGAGCATCAATACTGGTGAGGTAATTACCATATATGGGGTTGACGATGGTCTACATGTTTTTGATGTCAACTATAACAGTATTGATAATACTTTCACTTGTGGATGCAAGAAATTCATAGCAGTTGGATTATTATGTTATCATATTTTTGCTGTCTTCAAGAACCTAAAGATTGATTCAATCCCAGAAAAATATGTGGTTAGTCGATGGACTAAACGTGCATATTCAATATCAGGCCACTCCCTTGATAATGTAATAGATGATCATGCTGCATGTGCGGAAGATGACAAATTTTTAACGAATCAGGTGCATTCAAAGTATTACAATTGTTTGGGATTAGTTCAGGATAAGTCTAATCAGATCAATAAATTATTGTGTGGTTTGCGTGATCTTAAGAAATGCTTAAGGGTGATGAAGAACCCACATCGGCTATTTCTAACAACTAACAAGCATTTGTTGTTTGATCGATTTTATGGTTCTTCTAAGCCAAAGGAGATTTCTGTGTTGCCCCTGGAGCCTGTAAAAACTAAAGGAAGTGGGAGTAGATTAAAATCGAGAAGGGAGAGAAGGCTATCAAAATGATGAGCAAACCACTCAGGAAATGTGGAAAGTGCAAACAAATGGCCAACCACGATTCTAAGAATTGTGAGAAGGTTTCGTCGCGAGATTAGATACTTGCATCTGTCACTGAAAAAAAATATTTTTTCTGTTTCTGTATTCTTCACATTGTTGGTTATTTTGTAACATTTGGGATAATGTTGGTTTGACAATTCATGGAAGTAATAATTTTTACTTTGGCTTTGTCAGATCAATTTGTTTATTGATTCACTCTTCTGTGAAAGCATTTCAGTGTTTTGTTTTTTCAACTTCCTAAGTATGATTATAGTTTGCAAAATATTATGGCAATTATGATCCGAAGCCATATATTTTTAAGGAAAGCATTTTCCAAGGTAGTATTTTGTTTAACCTTTCTCCAAGTACATTTTTAAGCTTTATATAAGTTGGTATGAAAGCTAGATCACAGACAGAAAAGAGTGTCTGGTACACCTTTGAATTGGTTAAAGCCATGATGTGGAACTAATTTTACATCCTACAAATTGAGTTTTTTGCTTTGAGCACAATATAGTATGTTTCACTAGCATCAAAAAACTACAATGTTCATGGTATGTTGCACTTTGAAAGCAAATACATATTACTCTATAAGCACATATAGGGTACATGGAAACCAAATACACATCTCATCATTGTTGTTGATCCCTCTATCACAGATCACAACCATTCCTTTGACTTGTGATGGCGAGAGAGAGGGAGAGTTGCTGGTGCAGAACTTGCCATATGCCAATCGTAGAAACGTCTTTAGACCTTTGCTGGAATAGAGTGAGGATCCACGCAGAACTTGGCCATCACCAAGCTTGACTGTGGTTGGAAACACTCGGTTTGTGTAGCTTGCAGCAACGGTAGCTATCCACTGTGCAATGTTGCTGACAGAGGAATCTCTCGTGCCTGAAATAGATGGATGAATGATAAATTCATCATGCTCTTCCAATACATGTTTACATGAAATACCTTCCATTAATACCACAAATTAGATATTCTTATGAGCCTATAGTGTTATAGTAAATATAACGATGCTAGCAGTGCCTCGCCATTTTTGTGGTTACGAGCATTTGGAGTGTAGTTGAGTGTAGGGTTTTTAAAGTTGATTGTCAAAAAATTATACGCTGAAAAAAATTATGTATTTTTCAAGTATTTGATTGATCCTCTTGTGTAGTGCTTATTTGAAATTTCTATCAGACCTGAAGGAATTCATTATTATAGTGCTTGAATTGGAAATGATCGTCTTTATTTCAAATTAGGCTTGTAAACGGGAGATCATGTTATTATCGGTTCTCTACATCACACCTTAAATTTTTACATTTTCACATGCCGCTGGCTTGACTACCCTGTTTGATGTTTTCATATGCTAGAAACAATTGTGCATTAATTTCTCTATGTGATGTCATTTACTTGATATATATTTCTTTTAGTTCTAACTCCTCAAGGGCATCGCTTGCTATATGTTTACCATGTGTGTCACCAAAGGATACTATGCAGATCTTCTTGGTTGTGCTATTCTGGATGTCCCTTTTTCTTTTGGTCTTGCGCATGGGATCGGGGAAATGGTGGTGGCAGACCAGACAAGGGCTCTCAATTTAGGAAATAAATACCTCAGGTTATGTGTTGTGCATATACTTATAGATGTTAGGATAGAATGCAAATATCAAGTGGTTTGAGAAGTCAGATCTGAAGTTAGGATAAAATTTGAGGTTGTACATCCACGTACATCTATTCCTTTTTTCTTTTCTTGAACTTCAACCCTCACGATTTAGTAGCATATATTGATAAATTTAAGGAATTTAATCATATCATAGACAACTAGTAAGTAAAATATGTTAAAAAGATAAGATTTTTTACCTGCATCTGCTTAACAGCTTGAAGAATCACAGTAGAAGAGCTGACAATTAGATCAACATAGAGACAAATATATTTATAGATGAGGCTTGTAAGGTAGGTGTGCTACCCTCACCCCCATCTTTGGATAAAGATTAGAACATAAGTTTTACAAGTTTAATGACAATAAAATGGTTGACAACAACTTTGTAAAACCAAAAAATTTCTTATGCTCTTACTAATAGCCTAATCATAAAAAAACGGTAACACCTTTCTAATCTTATGCCAAATCATATTCTAAATTCATCAAAAAGCAAACGTTTAGAGAGATAATAATCAATTTAAGGCTTTCTTGCAATCATAAGACGTTTGGAGAGATAACAATCAAATACAGGGTAAATGAAAAGCAAACACACAGCTCACTAATAAATTTTCTCTCTCTAATCCACAGTACAATGCCAAAACCTTTACAATTGGTCATACTTTTTTGTATGCGATATATTGATTAATGGTTATGCTTCTATTTTCACATCAGAGCACTCAATGTTTAGAATTGTGAATCATTTATTCTAAGCAAATACACGTTTCATTAACAGCAAATAGTGAGCACTAGCAAAGCAAATACACAACACACTCCTATATGTCTTTTTTCCTATTTCACATCGGAAAGGTGCTTATAACATCCGCCAATAATAATATATAAAATCTATAAACAAATTAAAATGCAACAATCAAAGTAGACAATTTTATTAGAATGTCATATAGCATGTGGTCTAGACAAAGCGAAATAGAAAATGAGGCTAAAGTTGCAGATTGAATCAGATCTCATACAAATGCTTTATTCCTTTAACTTTGACAAATATAGGAAGCATCTATCCACCGAATAACATATTACATCCTCATACGATAGTCGATAATGTAGGTTTGCATTAGCTGTATTACGGACACGTACATCGCTGTAGTCCACGGAGAGGATTGCAACACGATATTTATCCGCATGTTGCGCATTTGAGTTTGGCTTCATTTTGTAAGTCCACGACTCCATTTTCCTGGTGCTTCCCCCATGTATGTCTTTATATGACGCATAATATACCCTTCACAATCACATTTGTTGCAATTGTCTACCCAGGGCAATGGGAACACAAAAACTTCAGCCTTCATGAGTTTCCTCGCCTTCACTTCTTCATGATTTGTGACCAGAAAGTCAACAAAATAATCTCTCTAGAAAATTAAGAAAAAAAGGGAACAAACCATTTATCATTAATATTGTTCAGTACAACCTCAAGAGAAACATCAAATAAAAGAACCATGTTCAAAATCACACTAATTTTATAAGGTCATACGAGTAACACTTAAAAAATGAACAATAAAACACACTACATTGATAATATTACCAGCGTAAATGGGATATCTCCATATCTGACACTTTTAGTCCAACTTTTTCAGTGTTTGCACTATCTATTATACAAAGCCACCCATTTCTAACATCGAAACAAATTAGGAAACAGTGACCGTGCTTGAATATCTGAAAAGAACTGCAGACAAAACACACTCTCTTAGCACACTCTAGAATTGACACTAGTTTTTCAATCTTAAATAATAATATTATTCTAAAAAAAAAATTAGAACAACATACTAGGTCAATCTTGCAAAATGTTATCCTTGGAGTATTAGCAAAATCTTCCCTAAGCTTTTCATGGAATGCAGTCTTTATCCTTGCAGGCTCCAAATCAATAGGCGGTCAACAATGGTGTGCAACTAAAATAGTAAATATTTGCTTAACCTCTCATACAGTTAACCAATAATTATAAAATCAACAACAAGATTCAATACCTTTTGACATTTATTAACATTAAAAGTATGAGTATAAGTAAATCTTACTCATGGATTGGTTGTCGAAAAAAATCGGTATGGTGAGGTTGATGAATGCAGGACCTCTTTCTGGTTCATCATAATGCTCCACACATCAAGTACTGCAACACTAACAAAACTGTTTGATCAAATTGACAATAATTCGTGCCTTTTCAGGCGCACTTGCTTATAGGAGAACACAACCTCTTCTCTATTAGATGACTGACGAGGTTGTCGTTCGCACTTTCAAAATGAATTTGTAGCCTATCCTCACAGCTATATAGTTAGCAAGTAAGTACAGAGTCGATCCACAAGGAGTTGATTGTTACTATCTCTTGAATCCTTCTCCACCTAACAAGAAAGATTGGTTTTGGTATCTTGGTCACTGGGGCTTTATTGCCCAATACGAGAACTTAAATAATTACAGAAAAGAAAACAGATAACTTGATCAATAACAAAAACGACTAGATCTTGACAAAGACATTGTTAAGTGAAAACTCTGGTTTGGTTATTGGTGCAAATATATTCATCACATGCATGCATTGTTGGTTATAGGACTTGAATGATGAGATCCTTTTTTACTCGTCACGCTCCCAACAAACCCTTCCCTGGCCTATCATTACTTAGTTGGCGACGCACCGCCGGCTCCCTACTTTGGGCAATATCTCTGTTGGAGTCATCGTTCAGTTTCTTGCCCAAGGAGCATTAACTACTAGAAAGGCCCAATAAGGAATCATCACGTCTAGCCCAGCAGGGTAGACATCTTTCTCTAATGTTAATCGATCTTAATTGAGAAAAGTTATGGAAAACACTCCTACTTCCCAATTGATTAGTGATCTAATATGTCTTAAGTGATTAATGGCCTATTAAACTCTCAATCGTATTACACCATATTGGAACAAGCTCATTAACATATTGGGAACACATGCATGCAATTATCAAGCATGATTTAGACCTCTCAAGCCTAAGTATTCACTTAACTATCTTGCCTAGATCAAGTATAAAAACTTAGCTAGACATGAATGTAAATTTACGAACATAATAAATTGAGGAACTCATAAAAAAGAACTATATTGAAAACTTACGAAGTACGAGAAAGTAAATCCGACCAAAAGTGCCGATCGGAAATAGTACGAACAAAATCACAAATAAAACGTTGTCCGTAGGACTTGTTCTTTTCCTCACAATCTCTCAAAGTAACAAGGATGAAAGCATAAAAAAATGGCATGTCGCAGCAGCTATGCTTCAAATATTTATAGGCGAGTGCTAGGGTTTGGGCCCCCGGTCCTTAACTTGGTAAGATTCCATGAGCTACCTTGGGATCTAAGTAAATACTTGATAAGCACGACTCCAACATGGCATGTCACATCTATCTTCAAAAGATTCCTTCCGGATTATAAATCTAGTCGGATAAGGAAATATATTTAAATTAGACCATCTTTTCCTTATCCTTCTAGACCTAGGAGAGAAACAACGCCAATTGACCAAAGCACTCCACCTATCTTGACCAATTCCGTCCTACCTTGCCTGCTTCCAGAAATGTAGCTTTCCATCTCTGTTTTGCCCAAAATCCATCTGCAGAGCAATAGACCACCTTCTGCCCAGAATATGCTCTCCAAGACACTAAAACTAGACAAAACACACACAAAGACTTGATCTAAACTACCTAGAATAGACAGAAAATAGACACAAAATACGGACTCATCAATGACTCAAAAAAATTAAATTAGTAAAAAATTAGAGATCTGAAACGATAGAAAAAACATTGTTTAAGTAATAACTACTCACATGTCTGTGCCCATATTATGCATTATCCAAAAGCACAATTCATTTTCCTTAATCGATAGCCCTCTTGAAATATTGATTGGTCTTATAAGGTATGGTGATTGCATATTTTCTGATCTTCTAAGGAGTGCCTTGACCCAGTGTTTTTTCACCTTTCACCACAATAAAACATTAGAAGTAGAACAAATATATAGAACATAGTATTTTTAAGCAAATACATGTTACATGGAAAACAAATCTAATAAGATTTTAGAGCAAATTAAACTAGCATTCAAAGCAAATCAAACTAATGGTACAAGCAAAAATACATGTTACATTGAAAACAAATAATATCGATACCCCACAAGAATCAGTATTCCCATTTACCAAAATTTATAGAGATTTATAGAATTCCACGATAAAATATGTACAATTTCATAATAAACTAGTAGCATGTCATGTTCATAGAATCTATCAAAATATAAAGTAAAAGTCATGTTTTATGTTTTGATTGCATTACCAGCATGTTGGGTGTGGATATGGTGTTGTCAGATATTGTTGCATCATCTACATCTGCATCATTATTAGATGTAATATCCAATGCTCCACCACCATCCTACAAAGAATGAATCTACATTTAAAACACACACATCATTAAAATAATGAATAAATATATAATGACATAACAACATAAATCATTACCTCAACATTAATAATGTTGTTTCTTTTATTCAATGAAACAATATCCTCTGTGAAGTCATCTCTATCTCTTTCATTCTCACCAATCCCAACATTATTGTATTGTGACAAACCAATACTGAAGCTTGGCATGTCATACTCCCAACTTACCAAGTTATTTTTTTCAATCACTGCATGTTCTATTTCATCAATAATCGCTATAGTATCATCATTTTCCGCATCTTCAGTTTGAGTTTCCATAAATTGTGTATGTACTTTCATTCCACAAGAAGTCGACATGATTGTATGGCTATCAATAAAACTTTACATTGCATCCACGACATTCCTAAAAGTTGAATTTTCCTCAACCTGCTTTGGTGCATATTTGACCATTTCCATTAGGTCTACCATTAAATCTGCAACAACTTTGGCCTCCTTTTTGAATTCTTTGATAAAGGTTTGTGGCCCTGAATCAGTCGTATTCTCATATATGTTGGCTTCATCAAAACCCCTTGCATTCGCTTCACAACTACTAATATACAATTCCTTTAATTGTATTGGTTCACATGGGCGACCACCACCAAATCCCCCTGAATTAATCTCATTATCCTCACGCTCCTTTAGCATTTGAGAAGTCCAATTCATAATAGTTGGAAATTCTCTTGGACCCTCTTTCCGGTACATGATGACCCTATCAACATAAAACGCCTTTATAAAAAACAAACAAACAATATAAGGTCAGCTTACTCAGGAATACCAATGCAAAAGAACACTATAAAAAACATGCTAATAAGCAATAAACGTGGAAAAAAATAACAACATGCACGTTAAACAAACATTTTATACATATAATTTGGGTATACTTATAAGCATTGCATCTTAGATGATTAACTTACCAAAATAAAAAGAATGGGGCCGTAAAAGTGGTTATTCTTGTTCTTCTCCCAAATTTATTTCTTTTCGACCAAACACGTTAACACATAATCACCCCAGTTCCACTCTTGCAACCTATCAACATCTTCAAAGCATTTCATGATCTTAGGCTTCACATAACCGTTCGGACTATTCTCAATTAAACAGGCTGTCAACAATACCATGAAGTGATGTCTAAACCAAACTCCACCGTCAACATGGCTAAGCAACTCATCAGAAACTGATTTTGCTACAATCTTCAGCTTGTTTTCACAAAAAATGTTCTTCCATTGTTCCAGTAACTAACATTCGGTCTTTATTAATTTCGTATCTATTGTGCGATATCCTCTCAGAAAGCCAAAAATACGATAAACATCCTCAGGTTCGACAAGTAGTCTTCGACCATTAAGAAGCTTAAGCTCACAACTCCTTGCATCAAAGTTATCAAGTACCCAAAAACATAACTTTGCAGATAACTCCTTTATAATCAACTAAAGAATATTTCCGAATCCAATTTTGTTAACCTCATCTCTTTGTACATCATTTATTCTTTCAATGCACTTAACCAATACAGAAGACAATGTTCGCCTTTTAAGTGTCGGGTACATATCACCTTCACCCTCATCACTATCAGGCACCATGTAACAATCTAAGATTTTGTTCTCATCATTCTAGCATCTAGGATCTGCACTAAGTACATTACCAGAAGTTAATGCTTTTCTCCTAACTGTACGCATAACAAAATCATCATCATCTGATGTATCTTTAGGCAAACTCCTCCTTATCATTGTTTATATTTCACATGAAATGTTATCCAACGCCTACCCTTCCTGATGGTCCCGATACGAGTTACTGGTGTATGAGGGGGGGGGGGGGAATACACCAGTTAGGATTTTAAAACTAAACTCCTGAAAAATACTTCAACCGAGTAAAAAGACTCAGTTGGAATCTCTTAGCTGAGTAAGCAACCTCAGCTGGAAGAGTGGTGTTGTGCGGAATGTGGTGGAAATTAAACTCGTATAACAACTCACGCTTTTATGAACGGTTGGTCAAAAACCAAAACAGTTGAGAATGCACAGATGAGGTTTGTATGCTGGTTAGTCAGTCAGTTGACAATGCAAGAAATAACTGAATAAAGAAAAACACAAGCACACAGAGAATTAACGTGGTTCTGAGATAACACTCCTACGTCCACGGGGAGTTGTGAGTCCACACAACTCTGTCCAAGTTCTTCTGGACAAACCACTCAGCTTACGCGGGCTGAGCAACCGTTAAGGATAAGTTTGCGGGTACTTATCAACCTTACAGTTTAGTTTCCGGGTACTAAACAACCTATCTACTCAGTTACGGGAAGAGTAGGATCCTAAACCTTTTCAGGTGAAAGAAAATGGGGTTCCAACTAAAAGCTCGAACGTGAAATGAGCTATGATCTAACTCTCTACGAACTCTCACTAAGTGATGTTCTCAAGGTTCAATCTAAAGACACAAAAACTAACTAATTTTAGAACTCTCAACAAGTGATGTTCTAAGAGATTAAATTCAATTCAGCTCGTGAAGAATATTGCTCTTTCTTTCGCTCTCTAGTTTCTTCTCGCGTGTGTGTCTTCTCTTCTCTTCGAATGAATGAAGGCCTCTATTTATAGGCGGAGAGTATCAACTAGCCGTTGGAGGAGCTGTTGATCTCTGTTCTTTGAAAGCGATGGCTTGTCTCTCATCTCTGCAGACTTTCCCGATATGGCATCTGTGCTCATCTGCTTTCCATCTGAGATAGCCTTGTGTTGGGGCCAAATGAGGTAATGACTGAACGGTCAAACCCTCACGTGACTTCCTTTTTGAAATTCAAATCTTAACAACAGACTTCCAACAAGGAGTGGTCGGTTAAGACTTTCGATCTTCAACTAACTTGTTCTTCAGCCGATGTTCTTATCTGACAACTAACAGTTGAACTCTCAGCTGACTTCATCTTCAAAGCTGTTGATCTTCTCGGTTGAGTTCTACAACTGATGTTCTGAAACTGAACACTCAGTTGTCTTCCTTGTATTTGATCAGTTGGGTTCGAACGCTCAGATTTCATCTGATGTTCTCTTCCCCTTTATTGCTTCTCATCTGATGAACGCTCAGTTGTTTTCCTAACAACTGATGTTCTGTCTGAGTGATGCCATGTTGCCATCTTCAGCTGGAGTCCTGTAAAGATAAAATCTTAACAATGCTCAAACAGCGAGCCTACCTACTAACATTAGGTTCTGGCAACATCTACTCGGTTGGGGTCAGTTGGTTTTGGAATTCATCAAAACTCTTACTAATAAATTTCCCAACACTTCCTTTGCTGGTAACCATAAAAAATAGTAAGCAAATCAGACTATTGTCATCAACAATAATGCAAACAATGAAGCAAAATGTACAAAGCAAAATAGTATAACACATAAAGTATATCTAACTGGAATGTATTCTGTAGGGATCTATTACTACCCAACCAGGTCAGTGTGATGGAATGTATGCTTGCTTTTCAGATTTTGAAGCATTCTCTCCATAATGCATTTTATTTAATATGCTTATGCTACAATCAATATGGAAATATAATATCTTGTGAGAGAGAAGATGCAAGCATGATAGTTACCCAGTTTTAGCCAACTCAAAATAAAAAATTCTTGCTGGATCTTGTGAACTTTATACTTTGCTTTTGCAGAGAGTTGTGGTTGAAGTTAGTAAACGAAATATAAATAGGTTTTCTTGACATGCTTAAGTGTCTATTAGATCGAGGAGTTGTTTCTCTACAGGATCGACAAACTTAAGTAGCATATCTAACTGTTGTCATATGAAAACACATACACAATAACAAACAGACAAAACATTAGTTGATCAAAGACGATGGAGTTTGTTATCATAAGCAAATTATTTTCAACAGCAAAGGGAATTTAATTACAAATTTAAGCAAATGTAATAACATACCTAAACTAATGGGAATTACGGAACAAAACAAATACATGTACAATATCAAATAAATGTAACATGTATTATTTTGGGTATTGATACATTGCATAGACAAAAAAAAAAAAGAAAAAAAAAACTATGATGCTTTCATCAAGAAAAAAAAAAGTACTATGATTCTTTCAAGGTCCAACCAAAGGCTGCTTTTTCTAACAAGAACATTTGTTTTGTCAAATGTTGGATATTTTATTCTCTCCTAATTCAATTCAATTCACTAATAGCTTCGTCTTTCTTAAGGAATTCAATTCCATCAATCAATTCACAATCACAGAAAAACAAAAACTATTTAGGATAACAATTTTGAGAAATCGAATTCTTTCATGGCGGATTCCAAATCATTCAACTCTCCATTAGGTATTACTTCTTAATTCCTTATTCTTCGACATTCAGTTAATTGGGATTTTTGCAATTTAATAAGCGAACAACTATGCAGAAAAGCAATTATTTATGTATAATAAGCCAATGGGAATTCTTAATTTTAAATTAGTCTCAGAACATCAAGAATCATTGGAAAACAATAAAATCTACCAACCTTGGACTAAATTTGTGGAAACTCTCGCCCGTTTCGATGCAATCTACAATGTCATCAGCCTTGAAATACTTCAATACATCATTTGAATTAGAACATCTGTGCAAATTTATTGAAATTTTTGATGCAGAATCATCGAAGAATATGTTGAATATTAACTTCATTATTGCAGATTGAAATCTTTTTGATTTGCTGCGGTTTGGATAGCCCAGTATCGCTCAAAAGCATATTGCTTGTCGTAGGTTGTATTTTGGAAAGATTTTCAATATTTCAAAATTACTTATTAACCCTAAATAGGTTATATAAGGTAAAAATCTGCAAAACATTAGTTAATAACGTTTTTGACAGAATGCAATCTAATCCATCCATTTAGAAGCAATTAACGGCTACGATCGGTTCCTAGTTAACAACACCTAAAGGGTGGTTTTCATTTGATCCACATATATATATATATATATATATATATATATATATATATATATGTATTGTTTGACTATGCAGTCGTTTCTAAAAAAGAAAACATTTTTGCATTCACAAGTTAACTGTTTTTAATTCACTAACGCTTGTGATGCAGCGACAAGACAAGTTCAATTTATCTATCGAGCTTGCATTCAATTTATTTTTGACATGTGTTCACTGAGTAGCCGTGCATGTTGTTTTTTAAAATGTGCAGGTTAGCTCGAATGATGATGGTGCAGTGTGCTTTGACGGCGTTAGTTGTTTTGAGTCGAGTCTGTTTAAACTTGAAGTTATGTGTCTTCATACATGTAACTTTTGGGACTTGAGTACTTATTTCCGCTGGAACACTGTCTTTATTGGGTTTCGAATTTTATACTCTGATGTTGATACAATGAGCCTCCGTGCTCGATACTTAATTCCTAAACCCCGACTTCTACTTGTATAATATTTATCTATTTTGGGTTAATTAAGTTAAGTTTGAAAGCATGTTCTTTATTATCGCTTTCAATTGATATTTCCTTGTTCCCGAACATGTTCTCTTTAATGAGTTTCATTTGTTTTACCCTCACTGTCCAATGGTTTCTAGTCGTTTCATACATTAGAAATCGGGCTGTGACACCGCTAACATTAAATTAGCCCCTTTACGCGCACAATTCTTGGTCGGAATTGGCTCGTTGACAAATCGTTAGTAATTTATCTGCTAATTTTCCTACTTATTAGACGTTTTCCAACAGAGACGATTAATCAAACAATTTGAGATGGTGTGATTAGAATTATTCAAACTTATTTGAAAATTATATACTCGTACTTGTTTAAAACACGACTAAAAAATTAGTTATCCGTATATCCATACCCTTCAATTCGGAATTAGCCCATCAGGTTGCCCTGTCAATACTGAATTGGCCTTTCTACGCGCACGTTAGAAGATAAATATGGATGAAAAATTAAAGATGGTGTCACGTAGAATTTTTTCAATGCAAGAATTATATTTTCCTTTTAGTAATATAATAATATTTAGAATATTTTATCTCTTAAATTAATTTTGCAACCTAATTACCTAAAGTAGGCAAAGAAATGGAAAAAAAGGGAAAAGGAAAAGAGATATAAGTAGTCGGTTTAAGTTCACGTTAATTGTTTATAAAGGCATAATTTTTTCATAAATTTATAATTTTAGTATCACTTTTTTTCATCATCAATTTAAAACATGATATTTCAACTCATTGCAATTTAGAGTATATTTTTAAATTTCGATGATTGAAAAAATAACGTGCAATGTTTTTAGTAACATGAGTATTTACTTATTTTTTATGTGGCATTTGACTATAGACAATGAGACATTTGCCGATTAACCCGTTTAGGTTCTGTAGTTGTGAAACAAAAACCTTTGAAAAACCCTAATCCATTTACCCGCTTTCTGCTTCACCGTAACCTGCAACTCTGAAACTCAAAATTTCCGGCATCAATGGCGAAAAGAAAGCGAATTCCTCAAAACGACAGCACAGAAGAGAAGAAAGAAGATGAGAAGGCAGAAGACAAAGCGGTTGTTGCTGGAGAGGCAGAAGAGGAACAGGATGACGATGAGCGGAGCTTCGAAGAATTAGGGCTTGACGCGCGCCTAGTTCGTGCCTTGTCGAAGAAATCAATCGAAAAGCCCACTCCAATTCAGCGCGTCGCCATCCCTCTCATCCTTGTATTGATTCTTCACAATTTCTCTGCTCATTTTGCGATTAGTATTTTTAGTTTTTTTGATTAATTTGTGTTTTCTGTGATGCAGGAAGGCAAAGATGTGGTGGCTCGAGCCAAAACTGGTTCAGGGAAAACATTAGCTTATCTGCTCCCGCTACTTCAGAAATTGTTTGCTGATGATTCAGCGTCAAAGTCGAATCTTGCTCCCGCCGCGATTATTCTTGTTCCAACTCGAGAGTTATCCCAACAAGTATGTTCCTTTGAATCTAGTTTCAGAAATGCAGCTTTTTGACACTTTCTTTGTGAGGTTTTTGATCTGTTAGTTCTTTTTTTTTTTTTTTTTTTGCATAATTTATCAAGGTTTATTCGGAAGTGACGTCACTGATTGAGTCATGCAGAGTGCAACTAAAAGCTGTTCAGCTGAAGAGCATGATGTCTGCTTCTGACTTGGTAGGTTAGTTTAGTTTGTCACAACTAATTAGTTTGGGATTTAAGGTTGAATTGTAATGTGAATTTGCAAAGGGTAAAACTTGTTATTCTTTTTCTCGTAGAAAACTTCTTTGGCTGGGCTTCCTGATATTGTTGTATCAACTCCTGCTTGTGTACATACATGCTTGAAAGATGGTATGCTTCAAAACAAAGCTCTTCAAGAATCACTGTCAGTTCTTGTTCTTGATGAGGTATGCTATTGCTATTTCTACCCCCTATTGACCTATTCTGTTAAACAATTTGAACTCCATTACTTCTAATTTACATGTAAAACCCAAATATATTTGAAGTTTGTTTGTAGAGCCAATAATTAAAAGTCTGTCAAACTTATAGGAACAGAGAAATGGATAGTTGTACTACTGAAGTGAAAGAGTCTATATGTTCATCTCTTATGTCAGTTCTAGTCACTATCAGAATATATATTAGTATTGGATGTGGCATTTGCACTATAATACAAGTTCTAGTTGTCATATAACCACTGGCTTTTAACAAGTTATTGATTTTTTAAACCTGTCATCACTTAACTGTGTGTTCAAATGGCCTACACAATGTGAAACATAAACTTATAAGCGAAGGTCATTCAGTTTGTACATTTGCTATGCATGCCCATCATCTTTGCATAGTTGTATGGAATTTGATATGATTTTATCTTGTAACTTGATCTAGATTTTGTATCTCAGGCAGATCTTCTGTTGTCATATGGATATGAGGACGATATAAAAGCACTTACAGCTTATGTTCCAAAGCGCTGCCAGTGCCTTCTTATGTCTGCTACTTCAAGGTTTTATTCCATTATTATATATTGCTTCAGTATCTTCTGTTGGGTCAGTTCCATTTAATATTTCGAGAGTTTGCTACATTGCTAGAATGTGGCTAGTCCACTTATCTGTGTAATTGTCAATTTGTGTGTCGACTGTCGACATACTTGTGTGGGATATCCCCTGCAATAGTACAGCCCCTAATATGCACACATGAACACATACAATATTTTGTTGTACTGTCTTTGTCTGTACATAATTATGTGCACATAAATCCTTAAGTAGGCATTTATGTTCTAAAAGCAAAATCTTGTTTTCTAGTCAAGTGGGAAACAGTTGCTACTTCTTCAGTTATTACTTGTTCTGAGCTATCTGTTTCAACCAATTAGAGTATCTGCTGCTGTGTAATTACAGTACTAAACATTTAAGAAACTCGCACTCGCACCCAATTGTAATATATTCCTTTCATGACAGTCATTAATGTATTTTCTCCTTTTGACTGCGGAAACTTGTTTCAACCCATGCAAACATATGCTTCCAAAGTGTTTCCATTTTATGAACTGAAACACACGGCCAGTTCTAACGACCTGATATTATTCAGTGCTGATGTTGAAAAGCTGAAAAAGCTTATTCTACACAATCCATACATTCTAACTCTACCGGAGGTGGGAGATGTGATGGATGATATTATCCCCAAAAATGTTCAGCAATTTTATGTAAGTTATCCTTATTTTTTTCAACCACAGTTTCCATAGTATTTTGTCTATTATAGGCACGCCTATATTATAATTGTGCACTTACTAACTTTAAGATTGTTCATTTTTCTTTTTGTTGTTGGTTTCTCTTTGTAAATTAATGGTCCTTTGTGGTTCAACGTGCCTCGGTTGATTTTGATTTTAATCTGATGACTAACTATGGTTCTTTTGATGTTGATATCATTACTTGTGTAGATTTCATGCAGTGCCCGTGACAAGCTTGTTAATATCCTTGCTCTCTTGAAACTAGAGCTGATTCAAAAGAAAGTGCTTATTTTTGTTAATTCAATTGACATGAGTTTTAGACTGAAGCTTTTCTTTGAACAGGTAAACAGTCACCACTATTCAGTACGTTATAATATGATCAATGTGAATGAACTTGAGAAATCTCTTTTGTTATTTAAGTAATGAGCTGCTCATGTTGTTGGAAGTCATGTTATTATGACTACGTATAATGAAATTAAAAAATTAACTATTGATTTGGTAAATTTAAGACTGTTTCACGATTTTACTTTTCAACCTTGCGTCCAATAAATGCTGAAACTGATTCCAATTTCAAGTAGGCAGATTCGTAGGCAATTGCATAGTATAATATGTGACTTAGTCGTCTGGTATAATAATATCATGACGTCTGATCAGATGATGCTATACTCTATAGCTGTAGTATCATCTTTTAACTGGAAGCTGAATTTTTTGTATCAAAGTTTAAGTTCTTGTGGATCAAAAGGCTGATTGCAGTTTTAATCTGGCAGTTTGGAATTAAATCTGCAGTTCTAAATGCTGAGCTGCCACAGAATTCTCGTCTACATATTCTTGAGGTATTTGTTAATTTGTTCCCTTTTCTACTTCTGATTGAATCTCAGGTGTTCTACAGAATTCCATCTTTTAGAATCATTATTCAAAATAAGAGAACTTATGTTTCGGCATCAATTCTGAACCTTTTATTATATCTCAGGAGTTCAATGCCGGTCTTTTTGATTACCTTATTGCAACTGATGACAGTCGATCAGTAGAAGAGCAGAATGATAAGGAAGGTCACGCTCCTCGAAAAAAATCTAAAAAACACTCCAAGCAGAAGTTGGATGCAGAATTCGGTGTTGTAAGAGGAATTGACTTTAAAAATGTGTACACGGTAAGCTGATGCTTTTTCAACCAATATTTATCTAGTATTATCGGATTGTTGATTGTTGTATCATTTTCTTGTATGTGGAAAGATCTGAATATTATTGTATTTGACTAATAAATGTTGATTTTATTGCATGTAGCCACTTTATTTTATTTGAAACTTATTTTCTCCCTCGTTCGACTTGGTTGTCATTATCTGCAACCCTGATCGTATGGAAGACTTGTGTATTGTAATTATTTCATCAACACAATTTGTGCACTACTTTGCTTGTTTAATTGTTAAATTGTTTTACGCATATTGATGCTGATTGTATGATCTATCTTTTTCCAATAGGTGGTGAACTTTGACATGCCTCAAACAGCAGCGGGATATGTGCATCGGATTGGACGTACTGGAAGAGCATACAATACTGGTGCATCTGTATCTTTAGTAATATTCTCCATTACACCTTTGCAAAAACTACAACTTACTATTTGTGTCATCAAATTAAATCGGAAAAAAAAAAAAATTAGCTACATTGATTGAAGATGTTGATTTTTTTTTTTAGTGTGGAATCTGATTCACTCATGTTGTTCACGTTTGATTAGGTTTCTCCTGATGAGATGGAAATTTTCGAAGAGATCAAATCTATTTTGGGTGAAAATGATGCTGAGGGTGCAAAATATATTGTTCCATTCCCTTTGCTTAGTAAAAATGCTGTGGAGTCCTTACGCTACAGAACCGAGGTAAATTAAATTCTTTATTGATTTCCATAAAAGCTTCATTGTACAAGTGGAAGAAATCTTTGTGGATCTTCTTTTTTCTATTTCTCCATAAAGCTTTGTGGTGTGTAATTTGTTCAATTTTTTCAAAAATCCCCCCCCCCCCCCCCCCCCCCGAATTCTCCCCCTTCTAATTTGTCACATCATCCGATACATTTATTTTTGAATTTCCTCCAAAATGTACTTTGAAAATGCACAAATTAATCTGTCAATGATCTTAGTTCCCTAGGTACCACATTTATATGCTTTTCCACTTTTCTGAATGTCAAGCCTTATTTAATGATCAGAATAATGTTTACAATATATTGCCTTTTGTGTTAACATTTATAGAAACTACCAATATTTTTCTGTTAATCATGAAAAGAGAAAAAAAAAAAAATTCACTATAATTGTTATAAATTAGTTCGCAAGCATAAAACATGCATGATATTTCAGTTTTTATAACAATTGATGTAGATTGCATAACCTTGACTGTGATACTTGCAGGATGTTGCAAGGAGTATAACAAAAATTGCAGTGAGAGAATCACGGGCGCAGGATCTAAGAAATGAAATTCTCAATTCCGAGAAGTGAGTTCTCTTCTGACAAGGTCTTTTCTTGAAATTAAGGCTAGGTTCTTCCATATGACATAATTTTTTGTTCTCGAGCTTTTATTTCAAAATTTATTTAGGATACTTCACCTCTTCAGTTATGAACCCACATCTTTGGCGGATATCTTGTATTTATTGAATGCATTTCTTATATTAGTTCATCTTATAGTAGAAGTTAATATTTTGACTGAGATTGTTAGTGTTGATTTTATCTAATTTTCTGAATAAACTGTGTCATGTATCTGTTTCTGTGTAGGCTGAAGGCTCATTTTCAAGATAACCCAAGGGACTTGGGTAAAGTAAAATCTTACTGTTTCTAAAAAAATATGTCAACTCTTTTGATAATAGTTTGTGCCTGGTATAACTGCTGCTTTTCTTTGCACAGATCTTTTGAAACATGACAAAGTTTTGAGCAAAAAGGAACCAGCAGCGCACCTGCGTAATGTGCCCGAGTACTTATTGGACGCAACAACTAAAGAAGCTAGCAAGATTGTAAAGCTTGCTAGAGCTGCCATGGGAGGATATGCTGGTCCTACTCGTCGCAAAGTGTTCAAAGGAAAATCTAAAAAAAGCAGAGATCCCCTAAAATCATTCTCTGCTGAGGTAAAATACTAGTTTGATAACCGTTGTTTAAGTGAAAGCTACCACCAAATGCAGTTTTTGCTGTGTGACTTTCTGTAAGTGTATCTATGCAATTGCATTTTTAACAAAGTCTTGGTTCAGGGACCAAAGCGGGCACGTAAAGGCGGAATGAAGAGGAAAGGCAAAAACCACGAAGACTGACTCTCTAACACCTGGAAACAGCATTGTCTTATTGTTAAATGGATCGATACATCTTGAGGTATGAGTCTCCACATACATTAACTGTGAAAGTCTAGAATCAGTGTGTTTGTCACGGACACTCCATGTGAGGTGTGCCTTTTTATTTCAATGCTTTTACATAGAAAAAGAAAAAAAAGCGTTGCTACATAATTTTCATGATCCTGAGGTGAGATGTAAAATCTGTATCAATGGTCAACCTTCCATATGTTTAATAATGGTGATGTTTTTCTCGCAGAGTGAAAGACAACCCCCGCCTGGGTTTCAACAAATTGGTTGTGTGAAGTTGTGCGCGAGGCCTTGTCATGTTGGAGGAGATTCTTATAGGGCACTTGAAATTTTGGTAGATTGTAGATTATGCGCAAAATTTTATATTGTTTGGTTTGGTGGTCAATTTTGAATTTCTTATTAATTTCAATGCAAGGTCAAGCAATGTAGGATGATCTTATTATGGTGTATTTTGAATTAGTATCATGATAAATTAGTTCATGTATTTGTCAGTTCATATAATGAGTTATATGATGCATGACTTATTTCATTTAAATTACCCCTACCACCCATTTCTTTTTATAAATTGTTTAGTGGCTCTTACAACTTTTTTAAGAACGATAGTATATGAAAAACTGAGATCTACTATGTTAGCTTATAAGTGTTCGTATCACATTTCCTGTAACAAGATTCAATTTTTAAAATGTGTATTCATCCGAAATCAAATCTGGGTCCGGCAAGAATTCTGTGAGCCAACATTACACTCTTTTTCGATAAACCTAGCTTTGATTTGGATGCCATTACACTCTTTGAGTAAGCTCATTTGGTTGGACACCATGTTATAAAAATGAGTTGTTTATAATAAAATTGAAATGATATAGTAGCTTTTTGGGGGTATTTTTGTCACATCAAGGAAGAGAGTCAATAAAGTTATTAGCTTTTTAGTGACATATATGATAATTTATGGGTTATAGTGGTGTATTTATCATAAGATGCATTTCCATTTTAGGTAAGATAAAATAGGCTTAATGAAAAGATATGGCGAGAGTATTATGTTAGGAACGGGCATCATTTTAATAATCTTCATACGCCATTTTGTCTTAGTATTTTGCAAAATACATTGGGGTACTTTTATCAAACTTCCAAATTTTAAGACATTTTCGTTATGATTGTGTCCCTAAAACAATTAATTAGGTCGAATTGAATTTCTATTTGAGGGCTATTTCTCTCGTGAGATGTGCATGACAGTGATTAGGTCTGAGTAGGGATGCAAACAAATCGAAACAAATCGAATCGAATAGCAGGGTATTCGATTCGGATTCGTGAAAATATTCGATGATTCGAATTCGATTCGGTTACGAATATTAAATATGATTCGAATTCGATTCGACATTCAAATTCAAACCATTCGAGAATTTGGTCGGAATTTTTTTTCAATATATTCTAAGCAATATTTTTTGAATATTCGATTCGATTGGAACTTCTAACAAATTTATAAAATAATACAATTCATTTACCAATTTAGAAGGACGAGAGAATAGAGTCAGGAGAGAGAGCGAAAGCAAGAGGAGATAGTGAAAGAGATAGAGCGGCTACAAGAATATTATAATAAATCCTAGACATTTAAAATTGTAAATACATTAATATATTATAAAAAATGTATAATAGGTTGTTTAATACTAGTAAATTGAAATATATATATATATATATATATATATATATATATATATATATATATATAAAAGAGAGATCATATGAGAATGAATATAATCCTAAAAAATAAGAATAGATCTCCACCATAGATCTATTGGTGATGAAAGGTCAAGATTTGGCCAAGTCAAAGCGGGTCAAACCCGGGTCAATCCGTTGACTTTTTTTTTTAAACTGTCACCCAAGATGCACAACTTCACATATTCGGATGCACCACTCTATATAACTAGATGCACCACTAAGTGCATTTAGATGCACAAGATTTTCAGTTTTTTTTTTTTTAACTGTCACCCAAGATGCACAACTTCACATATTCGGATGCACCACTCTATATAACTAGATGCACCACTAAGTGCATTTAGATACACAAGATTTTCAGTTTTTTTTTTCAATTTTTTTTAAAACAGTCACCCAAGATGCACCACTTCACATATTCGGATGCACCACTGTACATAATGAGATGCACCACTATGTGTAGTGAGATGCACCGAATTAGTAAAAAAAAAAAAAAAAACTGAAAACAAATTGGATGCACCACAATGCGTAACTAGATGCACCACACAATGTAACTAGATGCAGCACATAGTGTAACTAGATGCACAATGTTTTACGAAAATAAAAAAAAACGAAAACAAAACTAGTGCTTCTTAATGCACTTAGTGGTGCATCTCATTATATAGTGTGGTGCATATGAATACATGATGTGGTGCATATGACCTAACCTTAAAAAAAACGAAAAAGAAAAACATAAAAAAAAACTTAAAATCTTGTGCATCTCAATACACTTAGTTGTGCATCCGAATATGTGAATTGATGCATCTGAATATGTAAAGTTGTGCATCTTGTGTGACAGTTTAAAAAAAAAAATCGAAAAAAAATCAACGGGTTGACACGCTTTGACCAAGCTAAATCTTGACCCTTCATGTAGATAAGATCAATGGTGGAGATTAATTCCTATTTCCCACTTTAAGGGCCATTTGCATGGAAATCACTCCCTATATATATATATAGGAAAATGATCATATGAGAATAAATATTATCCTAAGAAATGAGAATAGATCTCCATCATAGATTTATGGGTGATGGAGGGTCAAGATTTGGCCTAGTCAAAGTGGGTCAAATCCGGGTCAGCCCGTTGACTTTTTTTTTTTAAACGGTTACCCAAGATGAACAACTTCACATATTCGGATGCACCACTCTATATAACTAGATGCACCACTAAGTGCATTTAGATGCAAAAGATTTTCAGTTTTTTTTTTTTCAATTTTTTTTAAGGGGTCACCCAAGATGCACCACTTCACATATTCTGATGCACCACTTCACATATTCGGATGCACCACTAAGTGCATTTAGATGCACCAGATTTGTAAAATCTGTAAAAAAAATGAAAAAAAAAACTGAAAAAATCGGATGCACCACAATGTGTAACCAGATGCACCACACAGTGTAACTAGATGCACCACATAGTGTAACTAGATGCACAACGTTTTACGGAAAAAAAAAAAAAACGAAAACAAAACTAGTGCATCTTAATGCACTTAGTGGTGCATCTCATTATATTGTGTGGTGGATATGAATACATGATATGGTGCATATGACCTGATTATAAGAAAAAAAAAGACGAAAAAAAAAACGAATTAAAAAAACTTAAAATCTTGTGCATCTCAATGCACTTAGTGGTACATCCGAATATGTGAAATGGTGCATCCGAATATGTGAAGTGGTGCATGTAAGTTGAACGTTAAAAAAAAAGACAGAAAAAAACGAAATAAAAAAACTTAAAATCTTGTGCATCTCAATCCATTTAGTGGTGCATCCGAGTATGTGAAATGGTGCATCCGAATATGTGAAGTGGTGCATGTAAGTTGAACGTTAAAAAAAAAGACGAAAAAAAAAACGAAATAAAAAAACTTAAAATCTTGTGCATCTCAATACACTTAGTGGTGCATCCAAATATGTGAAATGGTGCATCCGAATATGTGAAGTGGTGCATGTAAGTTGAACGTTTTAAAAAAAAAAATCGAAAAATAAAGTCAACGGGTTGACCGGGTTGACCCGACTTTGACCCGCTTTGACCAGGCCAAATCTTGACCCTCTATGTAGATATTAGGGGTGGTTCGGTATACCATACCGGGATTTTTTGGTCATACCGATACCATACTGAAAGTTTCGGTATGCATAATTTTGATATTGATACCATACCAAACTTTTCGGTATACCGAAGTTCGGTATACTGAAGTTCGGTATGGTTCAAAAGGCATACCGTTATCGTACCTTATTTTCGGTATACCGTAAAAGTACGGTATACCGAAAATATTAATGAATTAATATAATGAATAATTCATTAATAATTTAATATATATACATATATAGTTATATAAATATATCAATTTATATATAATTGTTTAGAATTTTCGGCATATACCAAATCTTCGGCATATACCGCGATTTCGGTATGTACCAAATATCGGTATTTATTGAAAATTTAGGTATAGCAAAGTTTCGGTTCGGTACGGTATACCGCAGTATTTAAAATTCATATACCGTTAC
Organism: Schizonepeta tenuifolia; assembly: GCA_029490685.1. Lineage (NCBI taxonomy): Eukaryota > Viridiplantae > Streptophyta > Magnoliopsida > Lamiales > Lamiaceae > Schizonepeta > Schizonepeta tenuifolia. The sequence continues at coordinate 10,534,089 of CM055958.1, forward strand.
CATACCAAAACCTTTCGATACGGTATCATACCATACCGAAAATACGGTATACCATAAATTCGGTAAAATACGGTATTTTTCGGTTTGGTTCGGTCAGTATACCGATATTTCGGTATTTTAGTCCACCCCTAGTAGATATAATCAATGGTTGAGATTAATTTCTAATTCTCACTTTAAGATCCTTTTGCATGAGAATCACTCCCTATATATATACATACATATATACACACACACACACACACACACACACATATATATATATATATATATATATTACCCTGTTAATTTATTATAAATATATACTCCCTCCGTCCAATTTAAGATGACCCGTTGTTACTCATTTTTTCGTCCAATTTAAGATGACTCGTTGTTGAATTTTTACCCTTATACCCTCAATACTAATGGGTTATTACACTATTTTGCCATTTGAGCCCACACACATATCACTAACCCAAACTTATTAACTAAGCCTAATCCCTAATTAGTCCAAACTCAAATCCACCCAGCCCAACCCTAATCTTGCATCTATCTGCCGTTTCTCTCTCTCTCTCTCTCTCTCTCTCTCTCTCTCACTCTCACTCATTTCCCCAACCCTAATCTATCTTCTCTCATCTCTCTCTCTCGCCGACTGCACCCTATCTCCTCCTTTCTCTCTTCGCCGACTGCACAGATCTTCCATTTCCTCATCATCTTTTTCACTATAATGCTGCCGTTCTCCATCTCTCAGAGCCTGGTGGCGAAATCTCCGTCGCCGCCGCTCTGTGAGGAGTCTGAGACACAACCGCCGCCGCTCTTGGTTGATACCATCGTGCCGGAAACACAATTCGATGATGCAGACGCCACTCCCCGCCGCTCTTGGTTCGAATGTGCTGCCACTAGGAAAAGGGGGCGCAAATCTGAGATTAGGGTTTCCAACTCAGAGGGCTTGGTGGCGAAATCTCCGAGTCCGGCGCCGGCGAAGGAGGAATACACGTGGAACAAGGGGGTTAGGACTGATCCGGCAGCTGAGTTGGCATTCGAGGATGATCTTGATGCCAGTCTAAGCTATGAGGAATGGAAGAAGAAATACCTCGCTAAAGGATTGCCCAGAGAGTATAAAGACTGGAAAAATTAGGTGATTTCTTTCTTAAACTTATTCTGTGGGTGATGGCTGGTGATGCCTATTTTCTGCAATTATCTGATTATGATTATGTTGTGGGTGATGGCTGGTGATGCCTATTATGATTATGAGGTTTCTTGATTATGAACAGATTGTGATATTTGATTGAGAGGGGGTTATTTGTTCATATAGGATAAGGCAGATGCTACTACTTGATCTTGTTTGCTCTGCAAATGATGGTTATGATCTTGCTGATGCATTTATGTGATGATATGCATGTATATGTTGAAACTGATATTGGCAGATATTACTACTTGATCTTTATATGATGTAAATGATGCTAATGATCTTGCTGATGCAATGTTGTTTCTGAGCTTCTCCCCTGCTCCAAATCCTCCAAATTGTCTTCAAACTCACATCAAACTTGTCTGCAGCCACCTGCTTTGCTCCATACCTGAGTTTCCCATCTACTGTGTGCTGGAGGAGATATTGAGCAATAGTATTGAGCTGATCTGAAGTCAGCTCGTTTTTCCTTGGTTGAACCATTTTCTGATTTTCAACAGCTTATGTAGTTTGTGATAGTTGTAGAAATGAAGGCTGCAATAAATTCTGATGCAATCTGTGTATTTATAGGCTTATTTTGTGGTTAGGTTTGATTCAAATTTCCCACCATTGTTTTTGATCAAATCACAGCAGCTTTACTTATTGTTTATTCAATAAAAGTTCAATTTTTTCCTCCAAAGTTCATCTTTCCCTCCATTTACATTTCTTAAGCTTATGTTTGTTTATGTTTGTGTTTTCATACAGCACCAACTCTTATTATTTGATGCCAGGAAAAAAAAACAAGGTAAATAAAAATTAATTTAACATTTAACGAAAAAAAAAGAAGCAACAACAATTCATGCAACCCAAAAAAATAAATAAAGAAGAAGCAGTCATGCAACGAAAAAAAGAAGAAGAAGAAGAAGCAGTAATGCCTTAGAAAAAAAAAAGAAGAAAAGGAAAGGCAAAAGTGTATTAGGAAACTTAATTAGATTACTTAACAATACCCCTCATGTCTTTTTTCCTCCACCTACCACTTTATCACTTTTCTTAATCTCCGTGCCAGCACCCAAATGGGTCATCTTAAATTGGACGGAGGGAGTATTTATTTAGATATCGAATCGAATCTTTACGAATTTTGAATCAAATATTGTAAGTACTAATAAGTATTTGAAAATTAATCAAATAAAAAAAGAATATTTGAATTCGAATACGAATCATGAAGGGAGTCAAAATATTTGATTTGATTTTTACCCCTAGGTCTGAGTGGAGCCCGAAAGTGGTTATATGTACTCCCTCCGTCCCACCGAATACGGCATGTTTTCCATTTTGGGACGTCCCACCATACTTGGCCTGTTTCCTTTAAAGGAAACAATTAGTTTATATACATGGCCCACCATTTCATCTAAACCCCACTAATTTACTCTCACTACACACTCAACCATCCCATCAATAACTTTATTAATATTATAAAATATTGCATTCACACTACACTAAACACTTTCTTTATACTCAATACCCTTTTTCTTAGTCTCCGTGCCCATACGAACTAGGCCGTATTCGGCGGGACGGAGGGAGTAAGTTTTAATTTGCAACAATCAAAATAAAGCAAAATAAAGTTCAAATTTATTAAATATTGTTGAATAGGCATGCGCATTAAAAGCTTCATAATTCATTAAATTCTATGCGAAAATGATTCCACCAACAATTAAGATTATAGACTTGTAACAATTTTGAAAACAATCCAAACCAACTGCAGAAAAAGAGTGAGGATAATTCAGACCAACTGTACGAGCATAACAGCCAAAATATACATTACCTCATTCTCGTGTCAGTTTCCGAAAGGATATATCATCATCATCATCATCATCATCATCATCATCATCATCATGTCCCTTCTCACATTTTTGACACAACAATAAATACCGCCTCTACCTACCTTCCACCTCTGGCTTCACCTCCCCCTCCGCTTATGAGCGTACAGATAAGCAGGCATTTGTGTCCCCCTTAATTGAGCCTGCATGAATTAATTAATGCCAAGAACATGACCCCTGCAAAAAAGAAGAGAATATAAGCAAGCATGTGTCTGTGATTTGCAAATAATTGATCAATTGAATTAGTACACGCCATGTCCAGCAACATGCCGTACCCTCCTTGAAGATGATGTAGTCCAAAGCACAGTCATCACAAGCCTCACCTCGGCATGGCATCTGCAGATTCATTGATAAATCACAAACAAAGAGAAGTTTATCGTTATGTTCAAAGGAAGATCCCAGATAAACCATTCAACAATCAAATAAATCAAGTCAACTGGGGGCACGCTAAAAAAAAGAAGATAATTAAAAGTTAATATGACATCAAAATCAATAACCTACATCACACTAGGGAAAGCAACATTAGTTAAGACTTAACTTCAGATATGTAATAATCAAAATACAAATTATAGCTAGGGAAAGAAACATATGCAATTAAAATGATTGATTACCAGCATTTGTTTGTAAATGGTATTTGGAGGCAGCACTTTGGGATACTTGTAAACACGTGGGGGGATGAAGATTACAGTTTCGGACCCATATTTTTCTACTCGATATGGCTTATCTGGACGAAAATACAACACTAATTCAGACCTATCAAATTAATAAAACTATACCGTCAAAAATACAATAAAAGCAATTAATGTGAAAAAGGGTTAAAATTTGTTTTTCAATAAAGTGGGAGACTAGTATTATTAGGGTTAGGCATAATAAGAATACCATTGGTGGCGATGACGGTAAGTCCATTACCGTTCCTAAGGCTATCCACAACGCTCTTCGAGCGAGGGTGCTCGAATGGTGCTCGAGACCCTCGCTGCTCGAGGCAGGTGCGTGGTGGCTTGAGGGGGTTCGAGCATGTCTCGAGTGTTTTTTTTTCCTTTATATTTATATATATATATTTTAATCTTAATTATTATAATAAATACTACTATTTTTACCTCATTCTTCCTTTCTTGTGCTGGTACACGAGGCATCTCCGAGATATTTTATTTATTATAATAAATAATTAAATACCACTATTTTTACCTCAATCAATGTAATTTTTTTTATTTGAATCAATGTAATTTTTTTTATTTGAATTAATGTAATGTAATTTTTATTAATGGAATTTTATGAATTAATTTAATTAAAATAGGGAATTGTTTAATATTAAAGATAGAGCACCCTTAGAGCACCCTTGGGATGCAGGGGTAGAGTGCTCTAAGGGTGCTCTAGTGCTAGAGCACCCTAAACGTGCTCTAAGAGTTGTGGATAGCCTAATGATTCCCTGAAGCACAATTAGCTCATAACGAACATGATCAACGAAATAATAACAATCCCAACATCCTGCAGTCGGTCCATTCACAGTAACTGAACGACCAAGACGGTCCTTTATATAATGCATCCTGGACCTGGAGGGATGCTCATACTCGTGTTTTCCGAAAATTCCATTAGTCCTTCGGGATCATTACGCACCTCACTTTTGTATGTGCAGATTCATTCACAAATCACAAACAAAGAGGCATTTGTTTGAAAGTGGCATTTGGAGGCAGCACTTTGGGATACTTGACAACACGTGGGGGTATGAAGACTGCAGTGATGTTCCACAGTTTTCCCACTCGATATGGGTTATCTGTTATACACAAACACAACGCAACGCAACGAGCTAATTCAGAATTAATGAGAACTAAGTATTACTTAATTAACTAATTCAGAATTTAATGACTTCGGTTTTTTTATTAGATACTAGTATAATTAACGTGCACTCGCGCGTTAAAAACAATAATTATTACAAAGTTTAAAATAAAGCTCATAACTCACACTAATTAACCATTTGATTTTAGAGTTCAAAATAAAATACACAAATCTTATCAAGTGCTTACGCTGAAAAATAAACTATTCTCTTCATGTAGATTGTTATCCCTGTTTTTGCATTCGTTGCATGAAGAAAACACATTCTAAAAAAATTATATATTATTGTCATTGTCTAATTTCAAAATCTTTTATATATATGCCAATTCATCATTCTACTAATTAAGAACGTACAATTAGTTTCAATCTCTTCATGTCATTCTAGCTGGTTTTAACTACGTTACAATATAGACCATAAAATGCATGCTTATATTAAAATGAAAGAAGAACGTAGAGCAAATTAAATTCCATCCATATCTTTAAGCAAAAAAATACTTGTTGCCAACTTATGATACTTACACAATTATTTTGTTTCTATCTCGGCATAAGAATGTTTAGAATTGTCTAGTCATGTAAAATAACAAAATATGTCACATACTCATATATTGTCAACTTCTAATAACATAGAACAAAAGAAAAATGCAGCTATCTTCGTAATCTTTAGACATAAATAAACCGTTCATCTCATACAATGAATATCATGTTGATCTTCCTAAAGTAAAAAAGAACAAATCCTAAAGATTTCACTTTTTTTGTTCTTTCAAAATTGAACTCATTAAATTAAATTTTGAATGATCATATAACACAATCCAAAAGAAATAGGGTTATCAGTAACAAACAAAATCTAGAAAAGAAAAAAGAAGCAACTTATATTAGAAAATGAAACATGAACAGTTCAATCCTAAAGATATATAACTCTTCATCAAATCGCTGCTCTCTTTGAATGAATAAGTTGTGTTAAGAAATTTGGTGAAAAATTAAAAAATAAATATAAATTTTTTTAATAAAGTGGCTTTTTTCATCGCTACTTTCTTTGCATTAATAAAGTGGCTTCTTCTTGCTTCTGTCGAGAATAAAAAGAATATATTAACAAAAAATAGTTAAATATACCACACAAGTATATGTATAGAGAAATTATCTTAATATGATTTATCATGAATATACACTATACGTTTACGTTTTGAAATATGCAGATGCAGTAGACATTTTTGATGGACCGTGAGTGAGAATAGAATTGGTGTCAAGTTTTGGTACTCAAAAAGATTAAATAATTTACACGGATTGATTGAGCCTAAAAAAATATTTAAGAATTTTAAGTTGCCCTGTTGAAAATTGGAGACAATTTGAAGTTGCAAAAGTAAAGAAAAAAAAAGCTGCACAATAACGTGAGTAAAATCACGTATGGACAAAATAACAAGATTGATATCACATATTAACCAGGATATAAACATAGGATATGTATATTAATAATATATTTCTTTCAAATCATAATATAATAGTATAAGGTAATAATAATATATATTATCAATAAGGTAAGTTTGTATTTTTATGGCATATTATATATTATATCTTATATTACGATATTGCCCTTAATTTTGATAAGTAGTAAGGATATTTTAGGCGATTCAAATTTTGTAAAACAAGACTCTTTTTATATAAGTATAGATATGTGTGTTTTGTCTTTCTTTGTTGTGTAGGTGATTGTTGAATTAAACACATGTGGAAGACTTGGTCCAAGAGTGATGAGTTAGCTTGTAATTGCTAAAAGAGTGGAACTGGCTGTCAACAAACGTGCATGGAGTTGTTGGAGGTTGTTGAGAAAATCCAGGAAAGTGGTCCACGCAGTTGTAAGCTTTGCAGTTGGAGATAATAGGCTTAAAACGTGGATCATGGGTTTATTAAGGAGTGCAGCCCAAGGATGTGTGCTACTATAAATAGATAGCACATCTTATTAGTTAGATACAGATTTGCAGAGTAAAACACTCGTAGTTTAGTTTTCATCTTTTATTCTTTGTTTCTTCGAGTGATAGTTGAGGCAACTTCAGTCACCACCTTCTGTGAAGGGAGTGTTGAATTGTCTTTCTTTTAGCGACCTTGTTTACTCGAAGTATTTTCGTTGTTCACATATATATAGTGAATATTTTGCTCTGAGGCACTTCGCAAGATTATTAATTGATAATCTTGTGAAAATTTATCCATTGTGTTCTTTTTATTTCCGCTGCCGTCTGTCCGAAGTTGTGAGCACTTCTGTCACAACTTTGATCACCACTCTGAGTGTGAATCTGTGTCACACCCCGACTCCCGAGGTGCGACTTACGAACACTAACACAACTTAACCTTCTAACAATCAATTTATATACGGGGAACATGCTTGGGGAAATATCAACGAAAAGCAATAGCACTCGAATAAAGCTATCAAAGACATAACGAAGCAATAACCGAGCACTTCAATTTACCTATCAACGAGAATATGATAAGTATATTAAGTCAACGAGAACAAGATTCAACAAAATATTAAAAACCATCGAGCACATTGCTCGGAGCCAAAAACAAGTATCAAGTATATAACAACAGATTTCTATTTCAAAAAGGGTTGCAGCGGAAACTTGACTCAAACCCAACACTCACACGTATGAAGACGTGCAAGTGCCAGTCTGACATTCGACTCAACCAAACAGACCACACCACCAAGCCTTTCCTGCCATCGCCATCCTGCTAACCTGCACGTTTAGAAATACACGCAGGGCTGAGTACTTCGTACTCAGTGAACATATGCCGAAAACATTTGGAAAAAAATGCTCTTAAAGCTATACCAATTGAACCTGCCTTGCCGAAGCATCACAAGTTTTAAACAACTTAAAATGATTTTACTTGTGCATGCTAAAAACAGTTTCTTTTTAATAGACCGCGCAGTCAAAACATAATATATACTCAACAGTATGCATCATCTGTCACAAATTCTCTCACTGTGCCGAGAAGTAGGCCTCCTTCCCGAACACTGTGACCGGTCCAACCGAAGCAAGGCTCACAGTCACCTCAACATTTAACATACCACACGTGGGTCTCCTGCCTTTCACAGGATGATAATAACTCAAACAAACAGATGATAACACATACTAAACTTAATAAAACGGCAAGTCAATTGCATTTTAGAAATTCACATAATAATACTCAATAATATAATAGCATTCATCGACAGTTTTGGTTTAGAAAAGCCCATCTGTCTTCCGACGTTCTAGCTAGGTGGCTTACGTGCTATCTGTCCTCGCTTATTTCTCCGTCCTGCTTGATCCTTCACAGTTTGGCATCGATAAAGAAGATAAGATACTACGCAAAGACGGATATTAAACGTTGGTCTCGACTGAAGGACTTCTACTTGACTCGTTTCTCTCTATGCTATTCTTTTCTAAACAAGTCTCGCATTCTCGTCTCTAAGCCATTAACTCTACTCGATAATTGGTTAATACTACTAACCAATGTATTAGCACTTCTCGCTTTAATTATGAAACGTCGTCTATCTAAACTCCATTACTCGAGTTTTCTTTTTATATTCTTAATCAATTCTTGATTTAATTAACAACTTAATAACTCAATTGTTCTGCATACAAAACAAATTCAGTAATCTTTCACGTCATCATCAAATAATATCATTCACTCAAGCATGTTAATTCAATTGCATAATAATTCCAAATAAATCAAACACATTGTCTCGAATTCAATCACATTTCAAAACATGTAACATCTACTCGATTTTTATTTTAGAACTTAATCCAAATACGAATTCCTTTTTATAGAAACTCAAGTAATAAATTTTATCTTTCTCGACTTATATACAACACTTTTCCAAACTCGTTGTCTTATGAAACATATTATAAATCATTACTCAATTAGTAAAAATTCTTTTTATTTTTATTAAACTCTTATGAAATAGGAATTGTATTTCTATTTCTAACTCGATTCTTATTCTTGACTTAACTATTACTTTTAGATTATTATCGCGACAATTCTTCTCGGTTTATTCTTAATTCACACGGTTTGAAAAACAACTTACTTAATTAATTTAATTAATTACTTTTAAAATCATTACTCGAATTTTATTCCATTATTTTCTTGATTAAACTATACGAGTATTTAAACTTAACTCGTCTAACACTTTTCCTCGACTCGATTAAAACTTCTCTTCACTTTCTTATCATTTTATTCTCTTTATTTTAACTCGATTTTCTCGACTCTTACTTATTTAATTAATAAATTTCTTTTCCTCTTTTATTTACTAATTTAAGACTCATTTCTTAATTAATACATGTTCTCCTTTATTCTTCAATTAATTTTTATCTAGGTTATTTTATTAATTTAATTACAAATTTTCTTTTTGATTTAATTTAATTAAAACTCAAATCTTCAAGTTTCATCTTATGAACACTTAGAACACTTAGAACACTTACTAGGTATTCTTTTCTATGTATTTTTCAACTCTTAACATTTTTAAAGCTTAACTTCATTCTTTCATCACATTAAATCCTATCTTCATCTAGGATTCAAATTAATACTCTAATACACATCAACAACATTATAACATCAAGATTATCAAATTTTCTAAATCATCACAAAATTATTTTCTTCAAAAACCTCATGTATATGTCGATTTTCTCACACTTAACAACATAAAAGATTAAATCATCACATCTCATAATAAGCTCATGCTCAAAACATCAATTTAATCATCAACAAAATAATTTCTCCTTTTTGGCTCCATAACTCACGGCTTTTCTAGGGTTTTTAGGGCAATCGGTTTTTCAATTTTTCAAGTACAAATACTCATTCATAATATACTCAAAAACATAAATCAAATATCAAATTAACAAAAACTCAAGAAAATCATATTTTCTCATTTTTTTCTCTAAATTTTCGATATTAACTAATTTTTTAGGGTTTTTAATTCCTTTTTCTCACTTAATTCATAGATTAAATCCTAGAGTTCGATTCTCCTATCGATTTCTCCTCACTCGATCATCACATCGATAACCCTAGTTTGCCTAAACATAAAATAAATACCATGCATGCATGTTTTCTTTCTTTTAGGGCTTATAGGGATACATATATACAAGAAATCAAATGAATATCATACTTTTAGAAAATAAACTCGATCTCCTCCTCTTGATCTTCTTAGAACCGAAATGATGGGGAAAATGGGGCTCAACTCCTAGCTTGGATTTCTCTTGGAAGAACTCATCTTGAATCCCTCAAGAAAAGAAACAATAATTAATCATCCATTTTAGGGCTTATTAGCCGAAAATTATGAAGACTAGGGGGATGATTTTTGGATTTCAAACTCAAGAACTTGGAGAATTATTACCTTTCAATTTAGGGTTTGAAAGAACTAGGATGATGATGATGATCTTCTCTTGATCTTCATGAGATTGGAGCTTGAATACTAAGCTTTAATGGAGGAAATCTCCAAGTGTGTATAGTGTGTGTGTGTCACGGCAAAGGGGAGAGAGAGGGAGAGAGAGGGAGAGAGAATTTTTCTTCCTTGTTGTTTGATGGAGAGTTTTTGAGAGAGAGATAGGTAGAATGAGAGAAAGGTTTCTCTTGAATAAGAGAGAGTGAGAGATCGAAAGAGAGAGAGATTGAATTGAAGAATGCATGTACTCATTCACCTTATTTGATATTGCTAAGATATTCTCCCAACATTGAGAATATTAATGATGATTTTGGTGTTGGAAATTGGATTAAGAGAGAGAGATAGATGGATTGATGGGATGGGATAATGCATGCAATCTTTATAACACATATTACTAAGATTTTATTCTTTACTAAAGAATATTCATGATGAAATCTACTTAGTAGGTTTGGAGAGAGAGATTAGGGAGAGATGGAGAGAGAGATGACGTGGAGAGGGAGAGAGAGATGAGAGAGATTTTTCTCATTATTTTATTACGGGTATTAATTATCCGGTCGTAAAAGTTTTCCGAATAAAAAGTCCGTATTATTCCATTTATGCTAAAAACGGATCTAATCTCTCCTCGTCTCGTTTCCGACACTAAAAACATCTCAAACCTATCTCACATCTCATTAAATAAATTAAGGATTCCGATTATCAAATTTTTAGGTCTAAATTCCATATAACGGAGAAAATTAAAATTAGTCGGCTTGTTAATCCTTTAATAATTCAATTCTTGTAATTATCTCAAATAATTTCGGATAAGCTTCTATCTTATCTCAATGATCTTAGAATCAATTCTAGGTTCAAAGATTCTAATTAAAATCTATTCTATGTTTATCGGTGAATAGCGATTTCTCGGTTATCAACACTATTCACTTCAAATCAAAATCCTCTGAAATCTCTGAAAATCATACTCGTACTCATTCTCAGACAAATAAACTCAATATATGCATCACATTATCATTTCAAGAAATAGAAACAGATAATCTCACGTAAAAACATATAAGGGCATTTCAGTCGTTTTACTCATTTCTGCTTATTTAGAAAAAAAAATTATTCCTCAAATCTCGTCATTTAAAGTTATAAGGTTATTTAATATGCTCTCTAATGTTATAGAAGCTCGGGGTATTACAATCCGGTACCTTCATTTGGTATCAGAGCCACCACTTGATACACTAAGTTTTGATCCTATTTTTCGTGACACAATGGATCAGTCAAACCCGTTGTTCAACAAGCCTCCGATCCTTGATGGCATGAACTATTCCTTTTGGAAGGTTCGTATGAGAGCATGCATCAACTTCATTGATTCAAGAGCATGGAGTGCTGTCCAAAATCTATGGTCTCATCCAAAAGTTCTAGATGATGATGGAGACCTTGTTCGCGTACCTAAAAAGAACTGGATGAAAGAACAAAGTGAAGAAACAACATATAATGACAAGGCTCTCAATGCCATCCAATCCTCCCTCGATGTTCAAATGTTCAAACTCATAAGAAATTGTGAGTCGGCCAAAGAAGCTTGAGATATCCTTCAACAACACTGTGAAGGAGACACCTGCATCAAGGAGTCAAGACATCGCATTCTCATCTCCAAATTCGAGAGCATGAAGATGGAAAAAGATGAAAGTGTTGGTGACTATTGTAACAAGCTGCTTGAGATTGTGAATGAGTGTCAAGATCTTGGCGATCCCATTAGTAACAAGAGGTTAGTCTCGAAAGTCTTGAGAACCTTGACCCCTCGATTTGATATGAAAGTGGTGGCCATTGACACGTCAACAACTGTGAGCACTTTGGAATTCACCAAGCTGATGAACGATCTCAAAACATATGAGATTGAGTTGAATCAAAGATATAGCCCTAAGAAAAAGAGTTTTTCTATGAAAGCTGGGACATTTTCAGAGAGCACTACACAAATCGATGACAAAGATGATGACCTGGAGGAAATTACCGAAAATGCGGACTTCGCACTTCTCACACGGAAGCTGAACTCATTGCTTCGAGATGCATCAAACAAGGCAAAGTTTCAACAAAAGGGGAAGGGCATTGTTGATCAACGATAATCTCGTCAAGAAGCATCCAGTCCCTTGGTCCTCTACGAACAAATTTGCTCACCGGAGAAAGATCAAAGGATAATAAAGCGCTCCGCATCAGAACACTTCAAACCAAGGGAAGTCAAAGATTTTGCCGTCATACAATGCTTCGAATGCAAATGTTATAGCCATTTTGCGAATGAATATGCTAATACCTTGCGCAAGCTTGGAAAACCTGTCACCTTTCTGTCTCTCAGTAACACTGAGCTTGATACTTCTGGAATTATTATTGAAGAATCACCAGAAGTCCCTCTTCAAGAACATACAGCCTTGATGGCCTATGAACTGGACTCTACAGTGCTCAGTGATGTTGAGATCACTTCGGACAGGTATGATGAAACTTATTATGAAACCATCTTTTGTTTCAATACTATTATTAACCCATTAGAGGAAGAGGAAGAAGAGGAAGTCACTGACGAAGAGACCTTGGATATGCTGGTGAAGATGCAAGTGATGTACAAGGAGTTGTATATGAAGTGGGCAAAACAGTGCAAGGAAAATGATGCACTAAATGAGGAAAATGCTGCTCAAAAGTCATCACTTGTAAAGCTGGAGGTTATGCTAACTCAAAAGGATGCTGAAATTGGAAAGCTAAAAGTTCAACTTGATCTTGCAAACGAGACCTTCAAGAAGTTGAACACAGGTACCTATAAACTTGATGAAGTTTTATCTCAAACTCATTTAACTTCTCATGATCTTGGCTTTGATAAAACTCTTAAGACTGTGTTTCCTAAAATCATGTCTAAGCATGGATTATCGTTTGTTAAGGCTAAAGAAAATCCTCTCAAGCATGCCTCTAGGAAACGTAGAAAATACGTTTGTCACTATTGCTACTTACCCGGTCATATTAGACCTTTTTACTATAAACTTTTGCAGGAACACAAGAAAAAGTCCCAATTAAGGGATCAAGCTAAGAGACCATCCGTTGCCATCAAAAAGGGTAGAGTCGGAAAATGGGTATGGAGACCCAAAGATGTCTACACTGAAACCTACAGAGTGGTCTTCACTACGGCCACAACCAATGATGATGGATCTTGGTATTTTGATAGTGGGTGTTCTAGACATATGACCAGATCTAAAAGATACCTGACTAACTACAAAAAGATCAACGAAAGTGAAGTCACTTTTGGAGGAGGTACTAACGGAAAGATTGTTGGGCGAGGTGTTCTCAACATACCTGAGCTCCCCAAACTCAGCGATGTGTCACATGTGGATGGATTGACTGTGAATCTCTTTAGCATTAGTCAATTGTGTGATAATGACTGTAAAGTCATTTTTTATAGGCACAATTGTCTAGTTGTAAATGATAATGATAAAGTTGTCATCTCTGGAGTAAGATCTTCAAATAATATTTATGAAATGAAGAGTAACAAGTGTTTTAATGCGCAGGTAAATGACTTGCAATTGTGGCATCAAAAGTTGGGGCACACCAACTATCGCAACATAGAGAAACTTCAGAGATACAATGTTGTTCTAGGTGTTCCAAAATTGAATACATCCAAACCTAGAATATGTGGAGACTGCCAGATCGAGAAGCAGGTCAAAGTTCCCCATCCAGTGGTCACCACTTCAGAGAGACCCTTCGGAACACAAAACTGTTTCGAGTTGCTCCACATGGATTTGATGGGACCAGCTGAGGTTGAGAGCTTGAGAGGTAAGAGATACTCATTTGTGATCGTTGATGATCTTTCAAGGTACGCATGGGTCAAATTCCTTAATGATAAAACTGAAACTTATGATGCTTTCATGGAATTATATGCGAAAGTTAGAAATTTTTATCAATCCCATGTAAAAAGATTAAGATCTGATCATGGAAAAGAATTTGAGAATTCCCAACTTATAAATTTCTGTGTTAAGAAAGGGATCCATCATGAGTATTATGCTCCTAAAACACCGCAACAAAATGGTGTAGCCGAAATAAAGAATAGGACTTTGCAAGAAATGGCTAGGGTAATGTTGCACTCAAAGAAACTTTCTAAAAAGTTTTGAGCTGAAGCATTTAACACCGCATGCCATATTTTGAATTGTGCTTACTTAAGACAGGGTACTTCTATGACTTCATATGAGATATTGAATGGTAAGAAACCGGATCTTAAACATTTTCATGTATTTGGATGTGTGTGTCTTATTCTAATTGATGATGAACATCCGGCAAGATATTTTCAAAGAGTGATAGAGGAGTGTTTGTTGGTTATGCTCTAAATAGTCATGGATATAGAATTTATAACTTGAGAACTAGGTGCATCCAAGAATTTGTACATGTTATTTTCGATGACCATTTTGATATTATAGGAAGATTTCTCGAAGAAGATATTGATAATTTTGTCCAGATACAGAGAAGTGCAGATCTTGAACTCTTTAGAAGTGACTTGACCGGCAATGGAAGCACCGCAGTCTACCCAACAGTTGAGCCAACAGTCGTGCCTACAGTTTCCAGAACTGAGGAACATGAAAATCCAGAAGCTTCAACTACCAGTTCCAGTAGCTTTAAAACTCATGAGGCTGGAAACTCAAATTCAGGTCGTCAAGAAGTTCAACCTGCTGTAAGTGGAGAACCACCTAAATGGATGAGAAATCATCCTATCACTCAAGTAATAGGAGACGTGCATGAGGGTGTTAGAACATGAAGAAAAGAACAAGTTGATCATCGTGAAATGGTAAATCTTGTTTCTATGTATTATGTACGTGATAATACTAACACCGTCAACCTATCTCAAAACTCCATCCATCACTTTATGTCCAAACACGTTCACCTTAGACATCATTACATTAGAGATCTAGTTGAGAAAAAGATATTGAATTTAGAGCATATTTGCATGGATAAGCAGATTTGAGGATGTAAAAGCCTTATTATTTTAAGGTGAAACCGAGACTGTTCTTAGAAAGCCATATAATTAGATCAAAGATCTATGATAAGTGGTGAATACAAGATTCTCTTGGTTATGCATCTATTCGCCATCTACCTTCTTCAAATTAAAAAAAGGGGGGAGGGGGGGGGGGGGGAGTTGCTATGATATTTTAGAAGTGGTGATTTGAATTGCTTTAAAGTAACTAGCGAAGTGATGACGGTTGTGAGATCTTTTGTACCAAATTCGAAATTAATAAATAAATATATGTTAATTTGGTTGTTGCTACTTTTAAAGATGTCAGTTGGTAGAAATATCTTATGTAAATCTACTCTAATTGATTTATTATTTTTCAACTCTTTCTTTAATCTTCTTGTCTTCCACTTTTCTAGATGTTTATCTTCCCTCCATTTTAAATACCCTATCTGCATTCTCTTTCTAAAAACTCCTTTGTTTTTCTATTCTTCTTTCAAGTATCTAAACCTCTGTAAATGTCACCCCTTCAATGCTCAGAACAGTGATGATGACAATGGTGAGGACATGGATTCAGTTCTAAGATTTATAACCTTGCTACTTCTGGATACATAATGGAGTGTCTACTTTCTTCTCAAAAAGGGGAGATAGATTTTGAGAGGAAGTTGGTTCTTTCGGTTATTGGTTTATATCTAAGGGATGTTCGACTTGGAGTAAGGAGCAGAAAGTGGTGACGACAGTGATGCCTACGGTGGTGGTGATTTTGGTGATGACTTGCAGGAGTTTTTGAACAGAAAACTTTAAGTCTTAGTTTTGAACACTTTTATCTTTTGTTTTCTGGATTTTAGAAAATGTGCTTGGTTCTGGTATTTTTGGTTGGATGCTTTGTTGGATATTTTGTTTTGATTTTTATTCTATTCTGACTTTGATGGTTTATTCTGGTTTTTTTGATTTGGTGTTTGAGTTAGGGGGAGAAATTTAAGTTAGGGGGAGTTTACTTTAATAGGGAGAGCTATTGGTTTTAATTGTTGATATTTTTATGATTTTGCATATGTGTTTTAGGGGGAGTAGTTGATATGCTTGAACAGGTTTTGGGAAGAAAGACAAAAATGGGGAGATTGTTGAAGTCAATTTAATGACTTCGATTTTTTATTAGATATATGTGTGTTTTATCTTTCTTTGTTGTGTAGGTGATTGTTGAATTAAACACATATGGAAGACTTGGTCCAAGAGTGATGAGTCAGCTTGTAATTGCTAAAAGAGTGGAACTGGCTGTCAACAAACGTGCATGGAGTTGTTGAAGGTTGTTGAGAAAATTCAGGAAAGTGGTCCACGCAGCTGTGAGCTTTGCAGTTGGAGATAATGGGCTTAAAACGTGGATCATGGATTTATTAAGGAGTGCAACCCAAGGATGTGTGCTACTATAAATAGATAGCACATCTCATTAGTTAGATACAGATTTGTAGAGTAAAACACTCGTAGTTTAGTTTTCATCTTTTATTCTTATTTCTTCGAGTGATAGTTGAGGCAACTTTAGTCACCATCTTCTGTGAAGGGAGAGTTGAATTGTCTTTCTTTTAGTGACCTTATTTACTTGAAGTATTTTCGTTGTTCACATATATATATATAGTGAATATTTTGCCCTGAGGCACTTCGCAAGATTATTAATTGATAATCTTGTAAAAATTTATCCATTATGTTCTTTTTATTTTCGCTACCTTCTGTCCGAAGTTGTGAGCACTTCAGTCACAACTTTGGTCACCACTCTGGGTGTGAATATGGTACCTTCATTATATTCGGCTCGTGAGGTTCGCAAACACTTTCGAATTCGATCCTAAACGAGCTAGCTCGCAAACATGTTCGCGAATCTTCTAAACGAACATGTTCGCGAACATGTTCACGAATTTTTTAATACTTTGAATATATATTTTTTATTTATACGTTTAATACCAATATTTAGTTTATACATAAACTAATAAATTGATAGTTTTTAGTTTATCGAGACGAGCTCAAGCTCGAGCGCTCGAGCTCGGTCCAAACGAACATTAGGTGAGCCAAATGTTACACGTCGAGCCGAGCTCGAGCTCGAGCTCGAAATACAAAGTTCGAATTGAGCTCGAGCCGAGCTCCAGCCTTAAAAAATTTTCTAACAAGTCGAGCTCGAGAATGCCAGTGTTCGGCTCGGCTCGACCCGAATACACCCCTAGTTTAGGCCTCCTTTTCTTGTCATACATTAATTGTGAGAATATAATTCTATGGGCTTTTAATTGCAGTCGATGCCCATAGTCAACCAATTTCAGTTTGACATTTGCATTCTGTTCCACCAAAGGCTAATTTTAAATAATGCCCTCATTTTACTCTTAGCAGCCATCATAATAATATATAAATATATTATAATTTAGATTTCCTATTTTACCCTTAAAGCTTCATTCTTCTTCTACCTAACCCCCAAAACATGCAGTAATATTTTTAATCAAACTCCTCATCTCATAGCCTCTGTTAGTGTTTTTTTAAGAGCCCTCAATTTTGTTATTCCTTGCCAAGTTTATCACATCACTATCGGAAAAGATGATTTCTCATTTTCCAGTGGGATCACGAAACAACATCAATATATACTCAATCAATCATTCGAAATTGGATAGAAATCAAAACCTGATTTCAAACATCAAAATGTCCCCATCCATTTCTTTAAAATTGGGAAAATTTAGAAGAAAAAACTCAGTTTGGTTTACATCTTGAACCAGAATCATAAATTACATAATTTATCTATGTTTTTAGACGAGTCCAGAGAGACAATGCCGATGTCGTCGTGCTCGTCTTACTCTAGATGGAACTCAAATAAGTGGTTCGGATGAGACCTTTTGTTTTTTACAAATACAAACACATAAAATTAGCATGGATACATAGAATGGAGTGTTTGACTCAGTAATTTTACTCATCTCTCCTTCTTCTTGGAGAGAGAGAGAGGGGATACTAGTCAAATTACCATTAACAATTAAGGCCAAGTAACTAGAGTATGTACTAGTTGATTTGGACCAAATGCTCCCTGTTGCTTTCCTGAAAAGAGCATAAAAATAGGGCTCGTCATACCCACACACTTTAATTCATACTTGTGTTCAAGTATGTGGTCAAACTTGCCCTAAGAAAATACACAAAAGAAAAATAAAAACAAACACGAAACAAAATCAACATGAGACAGAAAACAAAAACACAAAAGCATGTTCATCCATTAAGGCCAATAAATAGGTCAAAATTGGGTATGCAGCATGAGATTTACTCCCTCACAACACCTCTCGTATATGCATGGTTAATTATTTACACTCACAACATTCTCAATCTTGTCCATGCTATAGGCTTGTCTGTTAGCTCACAATTCTCCATTTATTAAGACTATAGAGTTTTCAGATTATCAAAAGAACTTAACAGGTTATAACGGGGCTTTAGGTGGTGAGATAATTTAGGAACTGGCAAAGGTCATTATAGGCTTTGTTGAGGCCTCCAAGATCTTGCCCCTACTAGACTCTTTGCATTACGGGCCTTAGCACACCCCCTGCTCTTCTTTTTATTTCTTTCCTTTTTTTTTTCTTTTTCATCCACCTTTCATACAGATTTTTGGATTTCTTTTCCTTAAGCACTGGGTGGGTTCATTTTCTGCCCTCAAACCCTCTGATTTCTCTTCAGTGATCTTTAAGCCTAATGTAATGACCATAAAACTCTCTAGGCTTTTTATCAAATTAATTCAAGCAAATTTTAAGGCTCAAACTGGGCTAGCAAGGGGTATCTTGTTCAGGGTATGCCAAGTAGGCTCAAAGAAAGAAGTGTCTAAATCATCTAATCATCAACACCTATAGTCACAAAATTATCAAGAGCCAGGCAGACAAGTTCTAGCGAAATTCTAGATGAGAATGTAAAATCACACAAGAAAGGAATGCTGCATAGATCATGATATGGCATGCAGAGCTTAAAAACTCACAAGTTATGCTCACACACCCATTCATCGTCCCTATCTAACTTGGCCAATAGAATGAACACAAAAATAGAAACAGAAAAGAAACAAAGTCATGCTGATCACTACAGACACAACAAACCCAACATACCTAACATACCCACACACTTTGCTGCAAGCAAAGTGGTGGAATCCAACAGACTAAAAAATATATACAAACGACAAAATTTACAAAAAATTAAAAAAAAAATAAACCTACACTACTAAAAGCAACAAAAATGGGAGGACACAAATTAGGGAGCAAGCTGCTCCCCTTGATACCTGGCCTCTTGCCTTTTATTGAACTCCTTCAAGGAACGAAAGATCTCCTAAAGAATGTGGTTGTTAGCTCATGCGACTGCCTCCACCTCCTGGATGCGGTTGAGGATCTCCTGGCCAATTGCAGCAGTCATTGGACCCTCCACAACAACATCCTTGTTCTTGGGGTAGGCAAACTTGTAGACCCCTCTTTCTCCAACCTCGATGTCCTGCATCCTCTGCAAGCATCCTAAATCCAGCAGCTCCTCAGGGACGGGCTCCATTTTTTCCTCATTCAACAACCTCATATTCTTGGCCAATTTGGTGATGAATTGGCCAAGCGTGATCTTGCTCCCGGTAGTCTTGTTGATCTTCTGGAGCTGCGTGATCACCAAGAAGCCGAAGTTAACCCTTCGCTTGGTCTCCATACACCACAACAAGTACAAGTCCTTCTGAGTAATGGAGTTGCGGGCATTATCCTTCCAGTAGAAATTGTTGGCTATCACCCAATGGCAAATACGGAGGGCATCGTTCTTCAACTCGTGCCCCTTCGAATACCCACTCCTGAACTCCGGGGTCTTTCCCAACATCCTCTACTTCTCTTGCACCTCATGCACTATCTGATCCGGTATTTTCTTAACTGCATTCTTATACTCCTCCTGTTGCAAATCCCACGCATTCGCCATCTTCACAGCTTGGTTTACCTCATTCACCGACAAACTCATTTTCTACCCCTGAATTTCAAAATGGACACATGCAGTGGCTAACCCCACAGAAGTCGGAGTCTTCATCGACATTGTCCTCACAAACTCCCTCGCCAGATCTCTATATACCTTCCCCCTCCAAGTCAGGAATGAGCTCCACCCTATATTCTCGAAATAACACTTCATGTCCGCCCATCCCCCAATTTTCCATGGACTTTACATCCACAGTTTGGGCACCAAAACCCTCTTGAAGGGCGGGGGGATGTCTTCACTTCCCTAACCACTACTTCATGCCCTCCGTAGTAATGGTGGTGCCCTCTTACCATGTTGCCTTCTGGTGAGAACCCCTGGTTATAGTCATGTGTTCGACTTCGTTCCTCTTCATACTAGGTTGATAAGTTGAGTAGTGGTGCGGGCACCAGCTACTCCGGCTTGATCCTCGCGATAGGTCTTGAGCCTTTGGTTGTTTGTCATAAATAACTTCCCCGTTTTTAAGTACATGATCTCGACATCCCCATTTTGATAGTGGACCACAACCTCGTATGGACCCTTCTTCTTGGTAGTCACTCTGCACATCCACATGTTGAATTTAGGTTGATAAAAAAAGAACCCGTTGCCCTCGTTCGAACCTCTTCACTTGCATCATTTGAAATTCATTGAGATGAAATTCATTGAGATGTGCTGTGTGCTAGTCTTTTCTCTTTCCCTTTTGTAATCAACTCATACACGCCATCCATTCGTGAGATTCTTATGTACAAACAGATCTCTTTCATCCTTCATGGCCTGTTCATCAGAAGTGGTGGGCACCATGAGCACTGAACTGAGCCATTCCCCTTCTGGAATAGGTTTTATGATGCCCAATTCTGTCAATCTCGTGATCTCCTGCCTTAGAACTTCTTCCACCGACAGAATAAGCCCTCATCGTCAATCCTGTAATTGCTTTTTATTCTCATCAGTGTCAATGTGGAACTCTTGGGAGGCCACTGTGTGCTCCATAATCCACTACTTCCATGTCTTCTATCCTTTCAGCACTCTTCGTGCCTTTGTAGACATCAAACTGCAGCTTCTCGCCATCATAATCACAAGTTTACTTTCCTAAATGGCAATCGATATTTGTCCTTGCTGTCCTTATAAAGGGTCTTCCTAGCAGCAATTCTCTGGACCTGATCTCTTTGTTCCCCATATCTAGGACATAAAAATCGGCAGGGAAGATAAGATCCCATACTCTGATCAAAACATTTTCCATAATGCCCTCTAGGTACACCACTGATCTATTAGCCAACTGAATCACTACCCTTGTGGCCTTCACTGCCTCAATATTTATCTTGTTATACATTGACAAGGGCATGACATTGATTGAAGCACCCAGATCCAACATCGCCTTGTCTATTCGTGTGTTTCCAATTACACATGGGATCATAAACATCCCCGAATCTCCGCATTTCTGTGGCATATTCCTTTGAATCATTGCCAACACATTCTTTCCCGCCATAATCCTTGCATCATCTTGAATTCTTCAGGAATAAATCCTTCAGGAACTTGGCATAACGAGACATGGTTTTAAGTGCGGTGAGGAAGGGTAGGTTGATTTCCACCTTCTTGAATATGTTAAACATTTCCAGTAATTCCTCCTCTTTCTTCCCCTTAGCCAATCGATGTGGAAAAAGAGCCTTCATGATAGGCTTTGGAGGTTTGACATATGGCTTCTCGACCTCGACTTCCTTCTCCACCAGATTTTTTTCGACTGTTTCTTTTCCTTTTCTGCCTTTCGTGGTTGTGCTCTCGTCAGTATCCACTGTGGGCTCAGTTCCTGGCATGAAGACTTTCTCGGGAAGTGGCTTTCCACTTTGCAAAGCAACCGTGTTGAGCTGAGCTTTCTGAGGTATCTCGACTTGAGAGGGTAGCTCACCCTATATTTTCTCCATCCTAGCCATGACATTTAATACTTGACCTACTTGATTTTGTAGATTCTAGAGGGTATTCTTTGTTTCTTGCTTAAACTTAGCATTCTCCTCATGTTCCTTGGTGAAGTTAGCTCCCAATGTGTTCACCACATAGGTCAAAGAAGGCCATTTGTTCTGATTTTGAGGTTGCTGGTAGTGTTGTTGATGCCCTTGCAGATTCTCTTGATGCCCAGGGTTGGGTCCCTATCTCAGATTCTCATGATTTTTCCAAGCAGGATTGTAGTATTGATTGTTTGGCTCAAACTTCCTATGTTGGTTTTTGTGTTTCCCGCTTGCATCAGCGCATTAACATCA
This sequence comes from Schizonepeta tenuifolia, assembly GCA_029490685.1. Classification (NCBI taxonomy): domain Eukaryota; kingdom Viridiplantae; phylum Streptophyta; class Magnoliopsida; order Lamiales; family Lamiaceae; genus Schizonepeta; species Schizonepeta tenuifolia. Next base: position 10,556,491 of record CM055958.1, read on the forward strand.
TCCACAAAGAGAATGGGGCAAGCATCGATTTCGTGGTGTGTGGCTTGGCAAAATCCGTAGGGTTTAACCACCTTTTTCTATTGTGAGCCCAAGTTGTTGACCAACATCTTCACAGTTGAACACATGTCATTGATCTTGGTACTGTCGTGGGCTCCGTGGTAGGCTGCTTAAATATTTCTCCCCCATCGTCGTGAGAGTCTTGTGCCATATCACCTCCTAAGGACTCCCCAGTGCCCATTTTGATGCTTGTGATGGTCTTTCTCATTGCCAGGATGCGTGCAGTTGGGATGTATCTTTCCAGAAATTTTTATTGAAGTTGTGCCCACGTCGTCACACTCCCTTCCTCCAATGAATAAAGCCAAGCTCTCGTGTTTTCATGAAGTGTGAAGAGGAAAGACACTAGCTGAATAAATTCTCCCATGTTGCCCTCCATACGGACCATCGAGACTGCTATCTTGAAATCTTGAAAGTATCTCTGGGGGGTCTTCACCAGGCATTGCGCTGAACTTCGGGAGTATTTGTATGAATGTGTACTTTAGCTCCCAGTTCTTTGTTGGCTCGGGTGACCTTATGCCCATGGGTCGCAGGATGAGGTTGGTGGGGAACACCATCTGCCTCATCGTGCACTCAGGCTTCTCTTGATGGTTTTCTTCCATCTTATTGCCAGTTGGGTTCTTTGCTTCTAAATCTGGATCTCCTTCTTCGAGATCTGCACGTTCCTCGTTAAGATCTGCAGCTCTAGTTTGCAGATCTCGTATCCTTCTCTGTCTCTATTTCTCTCATTGAATCTGCTCTTAACCGCCTTGCTAGTTTCTCGATCTCAGGATAATACCAAAGCTGCCCTCGAGGTGTACATGCAAAACCACGACCATGCATACACTGGAGAAATAAAAGAGGTTAGCTAAAATAAAATGAGATTATCACTGGCAAACGTACCTCCCCTGCAACGGCGCCAATTTTGACGTCAGCGATTTTGTCATCAGGAGGCGTGCCAAAATACAATTTATAAGTCCTGATGCCCACCACTAGGTACAACTAGGGTAAGTATTAAGGGTCGAACCCAAGGGAGGTAGGATGTGATGACCTCGGTGTCACTGGACAGGATTTTGGTTTTGGTTTTGGTTTGAAACTTACTAAACATCAACTAGAAACAAAGACTGAAATAAAACATGAAGTAAATCAAATGGAGAGAATATGCTTGAGTCGGTCTTAACTTGGTTCAGTGTATGTGTGTGTGTGTGCTAGGATCCCAGGCCCTCGAATAGTCACTGCATGGGCACGCCTCTCGGTTATAGGGTCTCAATGCTCATGCCCCTTTACTCTCACCTTGTCACGCACATGAACATCTCAACCCCAACTCTTTCTTTCAGTATCGAGCCCTCCAAGTTGCCTTAGGAGCCCACCTTACTACCAACAGAATCAAATCGCATCTGGAAAAGTCATCAATTGAGCTCTCTGCGTAAGCAGCTTTTGGATCTAAAAGGCCCAAGATGGCTAGAAGCATGACTTTTGTCTTACACCACTCTTCAGCGCCCGCAACACGACCGGAGGTGAGGGAAACCCCTACACCTTTTCCCAGTATTGTCAGAGATTTTACCTCCGCCGCGCGTCGAGAACGGACCCAACAGTTCTTCGATGAGCTTCCAGCCTCACCTGTCACACACAACACATGCACCTCACGACATCTCAACCAACCAAAGCAAAAAGAACTTAGCTAGACATGGAAATGAAAGAACAAGCAATGCAGAGGATAAACACAAACATACTTAACATAAAACTGGAAATGATTGTTTGCCTCACAGAGGTCTTAACAAGTAGGGCTGTCAAAGTCTTCGGGCCGGGCTAACCCGGCCCGCCCCATCGGGCCAAAAGTCAGTTTTCGGGTCGGGTCGGGCCAGCCCGAAAATTTTGCGGGCCACCAAAAATGATGGCCCAGCCCGGTCCTATGCGGGCTGTTGGGCCAATCGGGCCAGCCCGGCCCGGATCTGGACAAAATTAGAAATTCGATCTTATTATATATTTCAATCACAAACTCGTTCATTTTACCAATTACACCATCTCATTTATTATCATCATTCTTAGACATGAGTTTGAACATATATAAAGTTTATGATATGGTAGAAAACAGGCAACCTTAGTGAGTGGACCATAGAAAGTATGTTGTTGGATGTCATTAATAAAATAAAGTGGATGCAATATAAAGTATTCCTAAGGCTGTTTAATGCCTTCGGAATATAGCTAGATAGAAACAATCTGAAAACAAAAAAAATCAGACTTCTAATCATTACTATAATAAGTATAGAAAGCCTAAATTTGATGATCATAAACAATAATGGATCCTCGAAACAAAAATATCTTAATCTCAAAAAAATAATCAACTACTTATATTACGACTAATATAATACTGAAAGGACAAATTCATTATTAATTGATTATTTTTGGTGGGCAGGATAGAAGCAAATTCATTATTAATTAACTACTTATATTATGACTAATATATTGTTTGTGACATTCCTCGTCTCACAAACATTTAAACCAGCAGAAGCAAAGCAGCCATTTACAATTTGACGGAATCTGGGGGAGGTAGGGGTTTTTGAGAAATAAAAACATAAAATGTATATTAAGTACTATTAAGTGATAGTCGGGTAGGGTTGGCCCGATGGCCCGCCGGGCTTTTTTGGCCCGTGCCCGACTGGCCCGTCGGGCCACTCGGGTCGGGCCAGGTAGGTCCGGGTTTTTTCGGGCCTTCAAAATTAGAAGCCCAGCCCAGTCCATACCACGGGCGGGTCGGGTTGGCCCGTCGGGCTGGGCCTATTCGGGCCGATTTTGACACCCCTATTAACAAGAAATGTAAATAGTGATATTGTTTTTTACAGAACTAAGTTGCAGAGAAATTTGAAAGTGATGAGATAGCATTCAATGATTTTTTTGGTGTTGGAAAGAGGATGTCTTAATATGACGGCTTCCTAAAGTGGTAGTTGCATTCAAGCCTTTCAAATCCACCGTTTAATGAAGTTTGAAGTCCGACATCTCTCTTAGGTCAACCTTCACTCTCAGTCCTTCATCATTGCTCTTCTCTCATTGGGTATCCCTGCTGCTGTTGTTGGAGGTTACCATTAAAGATGTTGTGGTCTCTGACAAATCTGTTCTTTCCATTTCTGGCAAAGTTTTGACTTTCAGCACACGGAGTCTTCATGACTTTGCCACCTTGCATCATGATCACCATCAAGCTCCTTGGGATCTCTAGCTCCCTGCTGTTTACACCCTAAATCAACTCTATTGTGCCCATTTGCAGGAATGTGGTGCCCTAAAAGTCGTGTCATCCCCCACACAAAAGATCCAAAATAAAGGAAAAAGGACTCGATCTAGACCTCTACAGACACTGAAAAGAGCACAGAAATAAGGCTTGTCGATTCACCACCATCACCAAGTTCGATGGGCCTGTTGCCAAAGTCTACAACAACCGAAGCATTTTGTATGGGTGGGAAGGTCGCTTCCAACTGCTTGAGGGCCAAACCAAATCTCTGCACATTGAACAATAGTCTCATCAGTTCTTCATCTCCGAGTTGACTCAGTCCAATGCTAATCGTGATCTGGAGATTGCATCTCTGAAAGATGCAATCATTTCCCTTTTGAATGATGCCAAAAAAATGGAAGAAAGACTGACACTAGATGCAGTTGTACAAACTAAAGCAGATGTTGAGCTTGCCAAGAAGATTTCCGAAGATGAAAGCATTGATGTTAATGCTGAAGTGATGGCAAAGAAGCTGGAGAATGAGGATGAGAATGAAATCCCAACCAACTCAGAGATGTTGGAGCTGGCAAAAGCCACTGGAGCAACTGAGGAGCAGCTTGCCAATCCAAAATGGATGGGCCAGTTTGTGAACCAACAATTGGATGAACTTGCCAAGTTCATAGAGAAAATTCTAGAAGATCTGAGCAAGAGGTTTCAAGGCAAAGACAGAATTGTCTATCAAACCGAGATCAATTAAGTTGAGCAAAGAAATAAGTCGATGTAGAGCAGATCGATGAGGAGAGATGAGACAAGAAATAATAAACTTGGTCTAAGGTTCCCACACACAGATAGATGGATTCCAGAACATCTAAGTGATGATTGGGAAGACCTCAAGGCTGAGTTCATCGAGGGTTATTACTACAAGCTCTCATACGGTTTCATGACAGTTAATGATGTTTTTGAACTGCATTTAGGGTTGTTCGCAATCGATGACCCTATGGTGGAAAGAGGTTTGATTGCAGAACTTGAAGTAGCTAGAAAATACCCTCCAACAACTCCAAAAAGAAGAATTCATGCTCTGCCGTTGATACCAGGGTCAAACCAAATAAACTACAGACAGATTGAACGTGAGGCCGAACAACTGGCGATAAAGTTCAAAATTGATGAGCTTAGGGATCCTGACCGCTTCAAAAGAATTACAAAGCTCATGTATGAGAGATATACATTGGAGCTACCTGCTGAGAAGAAGAGTTGAAGTGAAGAAGAGAAGATGTTGCAACTGATGAAGAATTTATATCTGCTATTTTCTTGTAAAATTCAATTGTAATAGAATTTTTCTAACTTATTGTTAATTTTAATAATAAGTTGTGTTTTGGAAAAGCTTGAATCATTAACTCGACTTGATGACTACTATCTCGTTGTCCAAGTTTAGTGTTAATATTTATATCTTGTGCTAACACTCTAAATTTTATAGACTAGAACTCAGTTCGTAATAGATTTTAGATGGTGTCAGTTTAGGGTTTTGGCATCATAAAAAATGTGGACTGTTGGGAAATTAGTAAGGTTTTGATTTATAACAAAACCCAACTGACCCCAACTGAGCAGATATGCTTTAGTTTCTTTTTCGTTAGAACTCATTATTTAAGTGTAAGGATTTTATTATTATAGGATCAAACTATAGAAGTCAGCTAAAGACCAAGGCGTATTGAATTAAGTTTGAAGCTCACTCAGTCGACTTCGGAAATGAACCATGTAGTTAGCCTTAAAACTGAGTTCAGAACTGTGGTAGTCACGAGTATAAAGAAGTATGAAGAGAAGACTTGGAAATCTGAAGAGAAGACTTGAACTTGAATTTGAATTCAAGTCGTACAAGATCATGTGCATGAAGACAAGCTAGAACTTTCCTTATTTGGACCGACAATGAAGACGTGCTAAAAAACAAGCTCACAGTTACCATTTTAGTAAAGTTTGTAGAGTAGGTGAGGAGCCCATCCCTTTCAAGGCAGAGGCCAAACGACTCTTTCCAACAACTAGTTCGACATCTCCGCCTATAAATAGAGGCCCTCATTCAACATTCTCAAGCTTTCTGCTCTCTTAGCTCTGCTAGCTCTTTTAGAAGTTTTCTTCTTTGATTGAGCCTTCTAGATTCAGTCTTATTCTCTAAGCCTCCTCACTCTTCAAAAGTTAGAGTTTGTAGCCTTAGAGTAGCAAAACCTCCACTTTTGTGTTGAAGGTTTATTAGTTGGAAAAATTCCTCAGCCCCTTTCTTAGGTCCCTTTGAACCCGTAATCAAAGAAACCAGGTTGTTGTGAACCCGTAATCATAGCATATTATTCAAATCCACAATTGGATTATAAGTTTTGTTCGAACCTGTAATCGAACTATATAGGTTTTTGGTACCCGCAAATCAAATACAATGTTTGGATAGTATGCGTAAACTATCCTAGTGGATTACCAACACCTCAAGTTGTTCGTGGACAAAGGAGTTTATCTCTGAACCACAAAAACAACTGTGTTTTTACATTCAGTATTGAAGTTATTGTTTGAGTTTCTAGCTAAACTAACTGCATATACAAACGAGTTTTCAAACTGCATTAAGTGTTACGAACTGACCTTCGCCCCCAAAAGTTTTTAGTAAAAACGAGTTAAACCTAATTTTCACCACATTCTGCACAAGCACTCAAAACCTCAGTTCGCAAAATACAGTTGACCCTCAGTCCAAGAGTCAGCTGTATCGTGAACTGTCGACAACTCTAACTAAGTTTACAGTTATTAAGCCAACTCAGTCAGTAAGTAGTTAAAGTTTTAAAAATCTATACCGATCTATTCATCCCTCCATACACCAGTTAACTCGTTCCCGGGACCATCAACGGGTTTGAACAACATCTATCCTAGATTGCGGGTTCTAAGGAACCTACTTCTTTGATTGTGGGTTCGAATGGACCTAATTTCTTAGATTGCTGGTTCTAAGGGTCCTATGAAAAATGGGTGTGGGGACTTTCTTCTAAGACTTAGAACCAACTATGAAATCTTCAACACTTAGTCAGTGGAAACTTCCTTCTAAAACTTAGAGACTCAAACTTTGGGGAGTGAATCTACTTAAGAACAAAGGGTTAGGCTTCTTTCAATCAAGAAAGGGATTTCTGGATAGTTTAGAAAGAAGTACAGAGAGATGGATGCTATTTTGTACAAGGCTTCGAACACTTGAATATTCTTCACGTGGAAAGTGCGTGGAATTTGCTTGATTTTATTTCTCTTCTCGTTGGTGCATCAGTGGTCTTCACTCATGGAGGAGTGACTCTATATATAGGAGGAAAAGTTGAACTAGCCGTTAGAAAGAGCCGTTTGATCTCTGATGAGGTTGTCGTTCGCTCTCTTAAAATGAATTTATAGCCTATTCTCATAGCTATATAGTTAGCAAGTAAGTATAGGGTCGATCCACAAGGAGTTGATTGTCACTATCTCTTGAAACCTCATCCACTTGTAAAGAAAGTGTGGTTTTGGCATCTTGGTCACTAGGACTCTCTGCCCAATACGAGAACTTAAATAAACACTGAAAAGAAAACAGATAACTTGATCAATAATAAAAACGACTTGATCTGGACAAAGACATTGTTAAGTGAATAGCTTGGTCATTGATGCAAATATATTCATTACATGCATGCATCGTTGGTTATAGGACTTGAATGCTAAGATCCCTTTTTACTCGGTACGCTCTCAACAAACCCTTTCCTGACCTATCCTTACTTAGTTGGCGACGCACCGCCGGCTCCCTACCTTGGGCAATACCTCTGTCGGAGTCATTGTTCAGTTTTTTGCTCAATGAGCATTAATCACTAGAAAAGCCCAACAAGGAATCATCACGTCTAGCCCAATAGGGTAAACACCTTCCTCTAATGTTAATTGATCTTAATTGAGATAAGTTATGGAAAACTCCTACTTCCCAATTGATTGGTGATCTAATATTTCCTAAGCGATTAACGGCCTATTAATCTCTTAATCGCATTATACCATATTAAAACAAGTTCATTAACATATCGGGAACACATGCATGCAATTATCTAGCACAAATTAGACCTCTCAAGCCTAAGTAATCACTTAACTATCTTGCCCAGATCAAGTATAAAAACTTAGCTAGACATGAAAGTAAAATCACGAACACAATAAATTGAGGATCTCATAATAAGAACTATAGTAAAAACTTACAAAGTACGTGAAAGTAAATCTGGCCAAATGTGTCGATGGAAATTGTACGAACAAAAACACAAATAAAACGTTGCCCGTAGGACTTCGCAGGGAATGAAAGCATAAAGTCGGCGTCACTTCGCAGCAGCTAGGCTTCAATATTTATAGGCGAACACTTAGGGTTTGGGCCCCCGGTCCTTAACATGGAAGGAATCCACGAGCTACCTTGGAATGCAAGTAATACTTGATAAACACGACCCCAACATGGCAAGTCACATCTATCTCCAAGAGATCCCTTGCAGATCCTAAATCTAGTCGGATAAGGAAAAATATTTAAGTTAGATCATCTCTTCCTTATCCTTCTAGACCTAGGAGAGAAACTCGCCAGCTGACCAAAGCACTCCGCCTGTCTTGACCAATATCGCTCTGCCTAACCTGCTTCCAGAAATGAAGCTTTCCATCCCTGCATTGCCCAATTTCCACTTGCAAGACAGCAGACCACCTCCTGCCCAGAATATGTCCTTCAAGACACTAAAACTAAACAAAACACACACAAAGACTCGATCTAAACTACCTAAAACAGTCACTGAATAGTCACAAAATATGGATTCATCAACCTCTATCATGAAATTTGATAGGCTCCTTTAACATCTCTGCAGACTTTCCTAAAATGACAACTGTGAACCTTGCTTTTGAACTACATATCTTCATTGTCTGGCCAAATAAGAAAATTTCCAGTCTGTCTTCTATCACGTGATCTTGTGCATTTTGAATTTAAATTCAAGTCAAGTCTTCTCTTCAGTCTTCCAAGTGTTCTCTTCAGACTTCTTTACACTTGTGACTTCTACAGTTCTGAACACTCTGTATAGTTCACTTCCAGAGTCGACTGAGTGGACTTCAGACTTGATTCAGTCCACCTTGGTCTAAGGTCTTCAATTGACTTCTTCAGTTTGATCATAAAAAGATAAAATTCTTACGCTCAAACAGTAAACTCTAACCAAGAAGACTCAAAGGCATATCTACTCGGTTGGAGTCAGTTGAATTTTGGTATAAATCAAAACCTTACTAATTTTTCCAACATAAAGTTTATACTCGTTTCAAGCAGTACTTGAATTTGAAGTTTATTAGAAAGTTTATACTCATTTCAAGGAGTTCTTGAACTTGATAGAAAGTTTATACTCGTTTCAAGGAGTTCTTGAATTTGAAGTTTATTAGAAAGTTTATACTCGTTTCAAGGAGTTCTTGAACTTGATAGAATGTTTATACTCGTATCAAAGAGTTTCGATGGACTTGTAAACTTTTTATACTCGTGTTTAAGAGTTTTCACTTGAATTTGAATTTAGATAGTTTTTGCACATGTATAGGAGCTTTATAGATAGTTTAGGCTCTTATCAAGGAGCATTTAAAGTTCTTTGTTTGAAGTGTTTAGATGATTTTTACTCGCATCTAGGAGCTATGTAGACAGTTTAGACTCTTATCAAGGAGTGTTTAGACAATTTAAGCTCTTATCAAGGAGAGGTGTGGATAGTTAGGCTCTTATCAAGGAGCGATGACTTCGTGGATTTCAACATACATGGAAAGATTGGCTCATGACGATATTTGAAGTCTCTTCATTATCTTTGCTTGAAGCTTCTTTAGCACTTGGACTTTTTCAACAGATTTACCTCCATGAATTATTTCTTGAATTTTCTTCAAAGTTGTGAGCCTCTTGCATTGAAAGATCTTCACATCCATTTGCAATCATACTTATATCCATGTCATGAGCTCTAGTAGCCAGTTCTTTGAAGGTCTTTGGCTGAATTCCTCTTAGGATGTATCGAAGATTTCATTGCATGCCTTGTATGCACATCTCAATTGTTGAAGTTTCAGACAATCGATCTTTGTAATTTAAGCTTAAGTCCATCCAACGATTGATGTAGTTGATGACGAGCCTTTTTTCCATTGACTTGATTTTGTAAGCTCCACCATGCTCACTATCCTTCGAGTACTGTAGAAGCAGTTGAGAATTTTTTGCTATAATTGCCCCCAACTATCAATTAAGTTTGGTTGCAATTCAACATACCAATCAAAGTCATTGTACTTCAAGGAATGCACGAACTGCTTCACTATGTGATCTCCATATGTTCCAGCATCGTTGCAAGTCTCTACAAAGTGAGCCATATATTGCTTTGGATTTCCATTGCCATCAAATTGTTGAAACTTTGGAGGTGATAGCCAACCGACATCTTCAAGCTTTCAATTCTTGAAGTATATGGCTTGCTATAAGTCCATGAAGATTTAGTGGTCCCTTTGAACTTGTCTTTGATTGCCCCCATGATGAATTCTTTAAGTTGATCTACATGTATTGATCCATTGGAAGAGACTTCAAGCTCCTTAGTAGAGATTTATCACCGCTTTTTGACTCATTGGATAACTCATCTTCGTGATCTTCATGTGCTTGTTTGCTCCTTGTATCAACAAACTTCACCTTTTCCGGCTTTGCAATTTCAACATCTCGGTCTTCTAAGCGTTTGACAAATCATTTAGCAAGTTTTGTCAATTTTGCAATTTTCTCCTCAAGAATTGTTGACTTCTTCTTTGGATTTGCTGAAGTGAAGAGATGAGAAGTAGAGATTGCCCCGCCGGGCATGCTAAAATTTGTAAACACAAAATATTGTAATTATTCAATAAATACAAGATTTCATACAAATATAAGAATTTTTAAATATATGCAGGTTCAATCTCTATTTGATCCTCTGATTCTCCTCTTCACTTTGACCCTCAAACGATCTTTAAGCAGCCTTTGAGATTTGATGGAGAAGTATGCCTCATTGATCTCTTTGGACTTGATCTTCAAGCTTTATAGCTTTGACGCGGAGGACTTTCGCCTTGCTTCCGAAGTAAACGTTGAGCTTGAGCTTTCTAACGTTGACGTGGAGGACTTACGCCTTGCTTTCGAAGTAAACGTTGAGCTTGATTTGAGCTTTAGGCTTGATAGCATCGATCCGGATGACTTGGCTCTTGAATATTGCTATATATTAAATAACCTATTTAATATGGATTTTCATAAGATTCCATAATAACATAAGATATTAAAATTAATAAAAATATCTATAAAGTTTGGATATCTACAATCTTATCATGCTATTCAATAACTTAAACTCGAACAATAGTTTGCTAATTTAAAATGATCACTACATAAATTGTAAAAATGAGAATAAAAAGAAGAAAACGATAACTAATAGAGAAAAAAAATTCTCGATGACTACATGATTATATATGTATAATCAAACTTACAATAACATAAACAGAGAAATAAGGAATACATTCTCAACAATTACATAACTATATATGTACAATCAAACTCACAATAACAAAAACCGAGAAATAAGGAATACGAATAAATTTTTCGACAATTACACGACCATATATGTATAATATAATCAAAGTTACAACAAAAAAAAGGAAAAATAAAGAATAATATATGAAAAAAATTACCCACAACTACACGACCATAACGTATAATCAAAACAATTTAAATGAAAAAAGGAATGGACGAATACAAATTTTTTTCTCGATATGTGAACGAATATATAATAATATTATTGTATAGAAGTATGTCAAAGTGTGGACAACATGAGGACCAAATGTCTCTATTTATAAAGATATAGAGCTAGAGTTTTTGAAGATTTGCTTGATCAATACTCATACAATATTATCTATATTTTTTTTACAAAAATGTAGATATGATTTAAAAACAATATATCATGTGGGTTGTCATGGATTGGATGAAAATTTTTAAATGGATGATATACATAATCCAAATATATGGAAAGAAAAAAAAATTGAGAATTGAGATAAATAGGAATGGATGAATATAAGGGGACATAGTTTTTGTTGTTTTTTTTTTTTTTTTTTGTAGAGTCATTTTCATTTATATAATAGTATATAAATAATTTTTTTTATTGAATAATATATTGATAGATAGAGAGATAAATAGATAAAAGGAAGTGTAATATTGAAAGATACTCCCTCCGTCCCGTTCAACATGGCTCACTTATTTTCTGCACGAATATTAAAAATAAAAGAATTAAATGTAAAAGGTATGTTTTATAGAATATTTAATTATTGATGATAAAATGATTGTGAATGCATTTTTAGTATTTATAAAAGCATCAATATCAATAGTATATATAATAACGAGGTTTACTTTCACACTACGTGGCACATCCATGATTCTCTATTCCTATTTATCTTTATTCTCGTATTTTCGACATTATTTATTCATAACAGTAATATATATACTCTAATTCTATTTGTATGATACATTACAACAAATTTATAATAAAATAGGTATATCAAATGTCAAATAATAATATAGGTATTCAAATGTATAACATACACATTGCGTATTATTATCTTCAAAAAAAAAACATTGCTTATTATTAATAATTATATGGCTATATCAATCTCAATCTAATATATATTATGATCAAATAAATCTCAAAATAATTATTAACTCTAACCTTTCATTTTATTATCAAAATATGTAGATTTTTACCATAAGGGGATAGAGTTTGTAAACATGTAAATACTTTTATCTATCATTGATCACTAAATTACTTAGCAATCTAAACCACAACTTTAACGGGCTATTGTAGCATTAGCAATCGGATATCGTATCCACAAGAACTATTTGAACGAACATATAGAGGAAACGAAGTTCATGCGCTTTCCTACTATTCAAACTCTAGAATCATCATGAATTTGGTTTTCAACAATTAAGAGGGACAAATAATGCAAAATAAATGATCAAAAGCAAGTAAGCATACAACGAAGATCCAAGATACGATAAGAACAAATGTTGATTCTAGGGATTCAATCTGAGATGAAATGACAATGACTTTCTAATTCACACAACCATGTTTAATCTCCTAATTGAGAAGCAATCACTCAAGCTATTCAATATCCTCTTTCGAAAGATAGCAAAAGAGGATCAAACTATCGACTCTCTCGGCTAAGACTTGAGATGACAATTCAACTCCAAAAGGCACAAAGATTATAAGCTTCCATGCATGAGTTCATCACTTGCTAAGTCTCAAAACTATGCATGATGTGACAATTTGATTTCCATGCATGTAAAAACCTACTAAGAATTTCTACAAACACTTGGCATGCAAGAAAGATGATCAATAATTCCCACATGAAAACAAGACCCAAATCCACAATTAATTAGGAAAAGGTAATTAGAATTAGAAAGTTAAGATTAAATCACCATTGAATCATCTAAAATACCCAAAACCAACAAAGAAAATTAGCTAAACATGATAATTGAAATAACAAGAGAAATGGAAATGAAAATCATAAATAAAACCATAGCAATTGATACTAAATAACCCAAATGGAAAGATCTTCAATAAACTCCTTAATTGTAGCAAAATCCAACCATAAGATCAAATGTAAGACAAAAGCCCTAATTAAAACTGAAAAAGGAAACTTGGGAAGATGAAAACTAGCTAGGAATGAAGATGCCACGTTTTTTGGGCTAAATCCCCTTTATATAGGGTACAAGAAGTGCTAAAGCATGTTAAAAAGGTAAAAATGGCAAAATCGAAAATTTCGACGGAAAAATGGGCTAACCGGCGGTCCAGACCCCTAGCGCCGGGTAGCCCGCCGGTTAGCACTAAAGCTTCGAAGGTAGAACAGGAAAAATCGGCGGTCCAGATTGGCGGTTTGGCCAAACAAAAAGAAAAGAAGGATAATTTGATTTTTTCGGCTCCGCCTTAGCTCCGATTACTAATATAAGGATAATCGTAGGGCAATAATTTGATTTTTTCGGCTCGCTCGAATCTTGACTAAAGAAGAAGCGGAAAACAAAAAAAAGAAGTGGCAAACAAAGAAAAGAAGGGGAAAAAAGTCTGGAAAAAAAAAGTAAAATAATATTTTGAAAAAAATAAAATAAAATAGGCGTGTGTGTGATGTGACGAGGCGCGTGGTTTAGGTCGGCAAACAATTAAACCAAGAACACAAGAAAGAAGTGAGGGTCGTAATTGGTCAATCAAATAAAAATCAAAGTTAATTATCCATCTACTTTCTAGCCCTAAGATAAAAGGAAATTAGTTAATACTCATAGACATCACAGACAATATCCAATAAATAACATAAAAATCGTAGGCGAATTCTTAGTTCTTGAGTGCCTCTTCTTCTCTTCTCCAAATCTTCAAAACTCATCCAAGAAAAGAAATCTTAACTAACCTAATCTAAAATAATAGAAGAAAAAGATAAGAGATTAAAGGATTAAAAATGTGTTTTGGAGGACATATATATATATAGGTGTGGGGAGTACAAGGTTGTATCCTAGTAGGAAATAATCAAAATATGAGAAAATAACCAAAAATAGTCAAAATTCCCGAAATGTTGGCGTATGTTAATCACGATAGAAATTTAGCTTTGTTATATATAGATTCCTACAATATAATTATTTTATAGTATATTATAACGTTGTGCATATTTTTTCTTAATATAAAGCCGATGCAGAAGAAACAAGAAAATTAACAGAATGGATACTTAATGTCGGAGATGGAATTACTGGTGAAAGCACTTGTGATGGAGAAGCTGATGTGATATTATCATATGATATTCTGATACAAGATGCAGTCGACCCAACTAAGACAATATTGAAAAACACTTATCCTGATGTAGTAAATATCGCGTCTAATCTAGAAATTATTCAATATAGAGCTATCCTGGCACCTACCAATGAGATGGTTGATGCGATTAATACTTATGTCATGTCCAAAATGTTCGGCGAGGAAAGAAAATATCTTACAACTCATGCAAAGAGGATGGAGAAGTGGAAAAACGATGATAAGATTTTCTCTGTTGAGTATTTGAACACGCTCAAGTGTTCCAGATTGCTAAGTCACGCGATAAACTTAAAATCGGCGAAAACCAGCGTCAAAACTTCGTGCTTAACGATATATTTTTGTATTATAAATTATATAATGGATGACATTTATCAAACCATTATTGATAATGCCTATTGAAATTTATTGACTTTCATTTTTTTTATAAATAAAGATGAGCTCGTGATTTGAAAAGAGAAAAAAAAATGTTTTAAATTAAAAAAATATAAATTATTACATAAATCAATCACCGTCGTGTTTTTCGACGGGTTACTTATTAATACTATTAAAAAAAAGAATACGAGTGAAATTGAGTGGGACGCCAAGACTAGGGCTGAGCAAAGCTGAGTCGCAACCGACAAACTGCCCCGAACCGCTCGAGTTCGGTCGGTCGGCGTCGGCTCGAGGAAGGCAGCGGTTCGGCGGCGGCGCTCATTTTCTGGAAAATCGGTTTTATCGGTCGGCGTCGGTTTTAAGCTCTCACAAGCCTAAGCCGACCGAAACCGACCGACATATCAATAGGTAACTAAAATATAGCATAATATATACGTAGAACTAGTGTATTACCCGTCGAAATTCGATGAGATCACTTAACATTATAATATTTTGTTTCAAAAACAGAATTAATTATTTTGTTAATGTCACAGCCCCAAATCCCGAGGGACGGCAGAAGCCGGGGTGCGACTGGGATTGGATTAAAGAAGCGTGGAAGAAAGGGGATGAATGAATAAACATACATTAAACGACAGAAAACTTTTATGAACCTGACTTCATTAGATAAAGAAAGAGTTGATCTCGAAGGATCACTCGACATAGTTCTCCAAAAGCAAACTAAGTTATAGTACAGAACTTAGACTACAGAGTTATATACAAGATAATACAAAAAGGTTTAGAGTTTAGCAGCGGAATAAACGTAGAATGTGACTTTGTTCTTCTTTCTTATCACTATCCTACTCAACCATCACCGCTTCCGTCGCTCAACCTGCACATTTAGAAAACATATGCAGGGCTAAGTACATAAAGCACTTAGTGGACACTTTGCCGAAAACATATAATAAGTATTGATAAATCAGGCATTCTTATCTCTGTAGCACATCGAGGTTTTCTTTTAAAATGCCCGTGTCTACTAAAACATTTTCTTATCATTTTCACAATTTAGCTTGGCCAAGCATTTTTCTGACAGATGTTACATTCAATCTTGCCCAATAAGAATCACCGTGGCTGGTTACCCCTCAACAGGATACCACATACACCACAGGCTACTGTGTACACTAACTTTGGAAAGCAAGTCGGCTAACTCAAAGTCCGATCGTTTTAGTTAACAAGTCGGTTAACTAATAAATTATGGATAGTAGGTCGGCTAACTCAGAAGGGTACAAGAGAACTCACATAAAACATAAAACAGTTTATGCCTGATAATCACTTTTAATAAACACAGTTATCAAAGCAATAAATATCACTTTCGATTTGTGGAAAAACCCACATTTTGTTCGATATATATAAAAGCCCACCTTAAAGATTACAGAACTTCTAATCGAGCTTCCGTTCTTCAATCTCCCGTCCTATCCTTGTGCTGACTTCCTCCTTCATCGTATATAATCATACTTTGATAAGTTGTCGATACGATAAATGAAAATGGAAATCGAAAACGATATTGAATTAGTCTTTTTAAGCTTTTTAGGCATTTGCACGTTAAACTAGATTCTTTTAGTTAAACGGGAACGAGATACGAACACATCTCGTTTAGCACTCAATCGGTTCTGTACTTGACACTTAAGTCGGTAAAAACGAAAGTCGATAGCTTACAACGACTTAGAAGATCAAAAGGAATTAAGTTGAAAAGAATTCAACTTAAGAAACTAAGTTTTGGAAATTACTGTTCAGATCAGTAAGTTCACCCAGAACAGGGGATTTTGAAAAAGGGGACGTGCCCTGTACCATAAGAAAGCCACGGAAGTCTAGTTTACTCTCCAATTTACGGATCTCAATTTCGTTAAGCGAGCTAGGAGATATGACAGTTTCCGTGGAACGTCGCAAAACAGTCCGAGTGTAACCCTAGGGCTTGATAACTCGGCGTACGACTTCCTAGGTTCGACTTATGTTATTCCACCTTATTTTCTACGAAATTACTAACCCAAGGCAGTCAACACGTATCCTCATACGTGATGAGCTCCTTTTCATTTCTCGATCACAAACACGACGATTAATTCTTCATCTTTCAAACTACACAATTACTATACCAATCAACTTCAATTCAATTTCTACTTCTCGTTTCTACTTCTCGTTCACAACTATAACTCATCATCTCGTATCTTGGATGTAAACATCATTAACTACAAACTTGATCACTTAACATTAACAATCATTAATATCTAATTACTTTCCTTATTCGTCTTTTCTATCGATACTAACGTTCGATTCTTCGTCTCTTATGAAAATTCCAACCTCATTGGAATTCGATCAAATTTTACATTATCGATCATTATCTATCAAGAATCAATACTACGTACATCATATCCTCAAATCATTAACTAATCTTGACTTATCGACGAACTTTCGTCTCTTACGCTTTTCATTTATTTTTAGAAAATTTCAAATTAATTCATGTACTCATCTATCATTATATAGAACCTTAATTTATCAACCAATCCTCAAAATAATCAAATTACATTCTTATAAATTTTCGGTTTTGACATTAAATTAGGAGATGTGATTTTCTTCATTAATTCAATCCATTAATCCATTTCTAATCCTACTACAACATATATTAATCAATAATTAAACTTCTACATCATTAATTAATTTCAAACTCAAACCCTAGCCCTAAATTCGGTCATCACCCAATTTTTAGGGGAATTACTTCCTTCTTTGCATCAATCATCAATTGAACACTTCCTAAGCCTAATCATCCAATTAATTTAAGATCATAGCATCATATTACTCATTTCCCCAATTTTCGGTCCTCATTAGGATTTAGGGCTTTTGATTTTTCTCATCAATTCAACTATAGAAAATCATTATGTTGGGAAATTTATTAAAGTTTTGATTGATTCCAAAACCAACTGACCCCAACTGAGTAGATGTTGCCAGATCCTAATGTTAGTAGTTAGGCTCGCTGTTTGAGTATTGTTAAGATTTTATCTTTACAGGACTCCAGCTGAAGACGGCAACAAGGCTTCACTCGGATAGAACATCAGTTGTGAGGAAGACAACTGAGCGTTCATTAGATGAGCATTCAAGGGGGAAGATGCAAAAGTCGACTAAGTATTCAAAGGAAGAAGATACAAGAGAACATCAGTTGTAAGAAAGACAACTGAACATTCGAAGCCGACTGATCAGAGTCAGATACAAGAAGGACAACTGAGCGTTCAAGATGGAACATCAGTTGTAGACTCAATCAGTTAGATCAACAGCTTGAAGTTCAAAGTCAGCTGAGAGTTCACATGTTCAGATAGAACATCAGCTGAAGATCAGACGACTCAACCGACTATCAAATGTTGGAGGTCAAAGGTTAAAATTTGAATTTCAAACAAGGAAGTCACGTGAAGGTTTGACTCTCTGTCATTACCTCATTTGGCCCAACACAAGGCTGTCTCAGATGGAAAGCAGAAACATGCAGTTGCCAAATCTGGAAAGTCTGCAGAGATTGGAGACAAGCCATCGCTTTCAAAGAACAGAGATCAACAGCTCTTCCAACGGCTAGTTGAATCTCTCCGCCTATATATAGAGGCCTTCACTCATTCACCAAGACTACGGGAAACATAAGACAGACAAGAGCGAGAAGAAATCAAAGAGCAAAAACCAAATACTTCACACGAGCTGAGCTGCACTCAATCTCTTAGAACATCATTTGTTGAGAGTTCGAGAGTTATAGATTCTATCTTAGTGTCTTTTGATCCAACCTTAAGAACATCACTTGTTGAGAGTTCGTAGAGTGTTAGATCATAGCTCACTTCCTGTTCGAGCTATTTGTTGGAACCCCACCCTTTCTTTCACCTGAAAAGGTTTTAGGACCCTACTCTTCCCGTAACTGAGTAGATAGGTTGATTAGTACCCGTAAACTAATCTGTAAGGTTGATAAGTACCCGTAAACTTATCCCAACGGTTGCAAAGCCCGCGTAAGCTTTGTGGTTTGTCCAGAAGAACTTGGACTGAGTTGTGTGGACTCACAACTCCCCGTGGACGTAGGAGTTCTCTCCGAACCACGTTAAATCTTGTGTGTTGTGTTTATTTTTCAGTTACTTATTGCATATTCAACTGACTAATTAACCTGCATACAAACTGCATTCTTTCATATCAATTGTCTTGGTTATTGACCAACCTTGCACTTAAGCGTGAGTTGATTTTATACGAGTTAATTTCCACCACATTCCGCACAGCACTTTACTTCCAACTGAGTGTTTCTTACTCGGTTGTGATTCCAACTGAGTTGCATTACTCGGTTGTATTAATTTTTAGGGGGTTGTTTTAAAAAGTTTGATCTGGTGTATTCCCCCCCATACACCAGAACTCGTATCGGGACCATCACATTCCTATCCATCTAATTACATGAATTAAGAATTAAATCATCATCCTACTTCATCCTCAAATTTTTCGGTCAATAAGAAAATTAAAGAATTAAAATTCTACTTGAATAGAATGATAGAGGAGATGATTACCTTGAAAATTATGTGAATGGATTTATGTATTGATGGATGATGAACCAAGTAGATGAGAAATCCTTGCAAAAGCTTGAAGAACAACAATGGAGGACTTGAAATGGGGGGAGGGGGTGGCGGTTTGGGAGGTTTGGGAGGAGATGGTGATGACTAATGGTGAGAAAGAAATAATATCCAACAATATAGGTGTAAAGTATAAGCATGAGGTGTTATGGTGACTAAGTGATTTAATGAAATAATATCTAAACCATTAGGTGTAAAGTTAATAGCATGAGGTGGCGGTTTTGGAGTGGATATTTTGGCCAAAAACGAGTTTTCTGGGTCCGTTACGACGTAATAAAAATCGAGCAATTAAAAACGTAGTCGGTTACGTTTTCGTCAAAATCTAATTCGACCATTAAATCCGAAATATTTTACATACTTAAAAAGTATAATTTAATTTCTAAAATCCGACAAAAACTCGGGACATCACAGTCCAAATTTTGTCCGGAAAATAATAAAAACTAACTTTCTCCGGTGAACACGTATCGAAGAAAAAGTGAATGTAAAGTTCGACGGTTTTTCGATCTGAGTTCTAGAACTAAAAAGTTTTCGTACGCGAAAACCCTAATACAGTAGTCATCTGACTGACTTCCGTAATTTATTTTCGGAAACGGATTTCACCGTTAGTCTTAGGATTTAATTTCATGATCTTAGGCGTGCAAAGCCATAATTATTATTAACTTTAAATTTTTAAGACAGTAGAAATTATCGGGGTATTACAGTTAAAAGTCATAGTACTACGACAAATCACTAAGACAATTGTTATATTACATAAAAATGAGTAGAATCAAGTAAAATGAGGGAGTGTATTCAATTTCTCTCAATTTCTTTCAGCTGCAAGAAGCAAAATAAATCAAAGTAAACACATGTATAAAATAATAACAATCAATTTTTTTAAATAACTAATTTTGTAAATACCTCACAATCTGTCAAGAATTTCATCATAAACCACGTTAGTTGTTATGTCATGAGCCTTACCATCATTGTCATATATTAAAATTTTGACACATTTTATGCTAGTGACTCATGCAATTGACCATGCCTCGGCAAATACAGTCCCATGTTCATATTTGTACAATGGACTATGACTGAACACATGTTTCGGCAAAGTACAATTCCCACTTTACATTGTAATTTATAAGTAAAAATTTTAAAGATAACTTTATAAGTATGTTACATCAAAGTGACAATATTGCGACTAATTCATTGGAAAAGTGTTATACAACTATATCAAATTATAATACAAATAAATTAAGCAGAGATAATCTTATTCAAGTGATAATATAGTCTTTTAATCTAAATCACCAAATTCTTATGTGCTCAAACTTGAATCACATTTTTTTATATTTGTACGCGTCCAAAATCTAGGAATTTCAATAGGTTGGATACCCACCCATCAAGCATTTGGATCTTCAACCTAAATTAACTACCCTTACCGCCCAAAACCCGTTCCAACTTTGTTGGGTGATCCCCGTAAATTGCCCGTTAAAAAATTGAAATACTATAAAATCAACATTAAATAAGCTCGAGCTGCTCGATTAAGCTCCTAGACCTGTGGGTGCTCTAAATCAAAGTTGAAGTAGATCTTGATATAAAAAATCAAAACTTGATAAATTCTATATGATTACATTGATTAAGTGCATTATAGAATCAACTTTAAAAAGATTGAAATTAGATAAAAGTTGTTGCATTACCAAATTAATTTGAAAATAATGTCGTGATGCATCAAATATTCTGACTCTTACCGTAATCACCTCTCTCCAATTGAGAAATTTTAATTAATGCAAATGCTCTTATGTTGCGCACACAAGCTCCTTAATATTTATTGTGCTTATTTTGGACGGAAAAGTGAAATGAGTGAGCATATAGAAAATGTAGTTTGTGAGTATTTTTTGTTGCAAGAATATGAAATAAATAGACACTAAACATCTATTAACAATTAACATAATATTTAGGAGGACTCCAAATAAAATACTTGTTTAAAGCAACTTAATTTTATAAAATATAGTTAACATTTTCATTTTCGGACCATTTAACCTTATTTTTATAAAATAATTATTTTATTTCATACCCAAAATATAATCAATTTATAAATATAAGGTCATGCAATACATGTCAAACACTATTCTGGATGATTCCCTTCCATAGCATTAATCAGGATCCAAAATATTGTATGATTAATAAGAAGAATTTATTCTTTATAAGGATATTCTTGGCACCCTTTCTAGCTAATTGTGTTGGAACTCCATCCTTTATATTCTAAAAAATCTTCGTGGATTGTGTTTCCCTTGCCAACTATGCGTGATATGGATGCATGTAATTATGAAATATCTTAATTTTTTTGCAAATACAACTGAATGTACACACACAATATTTGACCATAAAATTAAATATCTGAATAAATATGGATGGATCAAGATGATAACTAAATTATCTTACAATGTGCATGGTAAGTGAGAAGAGATATATGTAGATTTAAGTATTGAATATGGATACATGTGGGAGAAACTTTCATAATTATGGGATAAAAGAGGGTAGGTACTGATAATTCTGCTGATAATCAAGAGCAAAAATCATGAGGTCGAAAATAAGTAAACTAAATTGTTAATTGTAAAGTTTAGGCCTCTGGTCTTACAATATTTAATAGTCTTGCGAGAGAACTTCAGCAGTTTGTGATTGGAGAAAGAAAATTCGAACTCTCGGATACGCGGAAATGGAATGACACTGGAATGGTCATTAATGCATTCATTCCTAAACCCACGTGCTATTTTTTTTGTAATAAGGAATCATCATTCCTTAATTAATCACTAATCCTATGAACATAGGGTTAGCAATTGTTTCTCTCCATCAAGATATTAGCTAATCCTTATACTAATGACTCAATTTGTTTTATTTCATTGACAAAAACAAACTCATCATTTTTTTAAATTTTTTTAATAATAAATCCTTATGATAGAACTCAATCAATACATCTCCTTCCTATCTCTCGATGTATCGTTGGCCACGAATTCTATCTCTCTCGTTTTCTTTCTATCACCTTGATTTCTTCATGTTAGAAAATTTGACAGTCTGTGTACTCTGTATGCAACAATTTTTAATTCTTTCAAACTAACATAAAAGAAATAGACTAACATAAAATAAGAACTTTGAGCTTATATTTGTTTGTGTTTTTTAATTTGACTTAATAGCCATAGAATTGATGATGAAGTTGATAAAATATGATGTGGTGATTTTCCATTCATTGTTCCTCAGAATGTCATCATTAGTCTATGTAATTACATTTGTCTATAAACATATGTATATAAAATATATCGAACATTATATAATAATTGTATAGATACAAAAAAAAAAATGAAAAGCAGAAAAAAAATATATATTTAAATAGTATGGTTAAGTCTCTCACATATGAACACTATATGTAGGCAAAAAAATGATATAATAATGAAAGGGTAACATTTATACAATAAATGAGAGTAATTAATGGTCATATGCATGATTTAGGCTAATAGGTTTATATAAATGGAAAAGATATAATACAGAGAAGAAAAATGAAGTTATGATTATATTTAGCTGAAAAATTGGATAAATGTTCAAGAAAATCTCTAGGCTTGCCACATTATGAGAATGAATGTGGTGCTTATGATATGTTTTTCTATGAGTAATTGATTTTCAATTGACAACATAATATAAAATGGGGGTTTACCCAGCGAAGATAGGATTGCAAGTTCACATGACATAAAAGAAGTGCTATAATGTTACATTTATATCTAAACACAACAAATCGTCTTAAGTTAACAAAAGTAACAATTAGTTGAATAGATAATATCCAGAATACATTTAACAGAGATAGTAAGATAACTAAAGATCAAATCAAGATGCTGATCGAGATAGATGTAACTCAACCGATTAAGTATGAGATTCAGATTGAAGGAGATAATGGAAGACAGGTAATGCAGAAAGTAGTTTATGATTGGGTTCCTCCTTATTGTAAACAATGCCACTTGGCTGGCCATGATTGTATGTGGTAGGAGAGGAGGGTTGTGCAGAAATCTGGACTTCCTAAGCAGGAATGGAAACCAAAGGCCCAACAGCCTAATGAAGAGGTGGAGAAAAATGGAGACAAGCAATAGCTACAAGAGAATCACGAGATGAATAAACAAGGGGAAGTTTGGCAGATACCTAAGAAAGTAGGCAACAAGTATTCTGTACAGATTGGGGAGATAGGTATCACCACAGAGAATCCTTTTCAAAGGATAGATACTGAAGTTACTAGAATTGATAAGGGCGGGGACCTTCTCCCCATCGTGGAAATATGAACCTACTTCTATGGAATATAAGGGGCTGTAATAAGCCCTTTAAATAGAAGGAATTGAAAGCCTTCTTAAATAGAAATAAGGTAGATTTAGCAGGCATCTTTGAGACTCGAGTTAAGAAAGAAAAATGGGGCAAAATCAGCTCAAAAATTCACCCTCGATGGCAGTTTATTGCCAACTATGATCATGCTTCAAATGGTAGAATATGGGTTGGGTGGAATCCCAGAAAACTTGATATTCAAATGACATTGGCTTATGCTCAGGGGATTCTCTGTTGGGCAATTGATTTGGAGAGTGGAAAGAGTTTTCATATCGTTGCAGTGTATGCTCTAAACACAATAGAGCAAAGGAAAAGCTTGTGGCTATTTTTGGATGAGGTTAAGAGAAGGGTTACTGGACCTTTGATAATAGGGGGTGACTTCAATGCAATGTTGAATAGTGAAGATAAATTTCAAGGCCAGCCATTAACAGAACAAGATGTAAAAGATTTTTCTGAGTGTGTCCAAAGAAATGAGTTAACTCAAGTCAATATGGTAGAGGGAATTATACTTGGTGTAATCAGCAGTCGGGCATCCACAGAATCTATTCTCTGTTGGACAGATGTCTTGTAAACTTGAAGTGGTATAGACAATACTCTGATGTCGTTGTGGATATTTTAGATAGGAATATCTGAGATCATTGCCCTCTTCTCCTCAAATTTGATCAGATAGGAGGCATAAGAAACACTTCTTTTCGATTTATTAATGTGTTGGCAGATCATCCGGAGTTCCCATCTATTATCAACCACGCCAAGCAGAATCACTATCATGAGAATGCAATGCTAAATCTTTGGTACATGTTGAAGAATCTTAAGCAACCTCTAAAGCAGCTCAATGTGATATACTTCAAGAGGAGATAGAGTAGCAGAAATGAGAGCCAAATTGCTTGAAATTCAAAACCTCTTGGCCTTAGATAATCTGATGAAGATCTTATTACTCAAGAGAAACAAACTCTTGTTGATCTAGAGAAGTGGAGTGGCATAGAGGAGAAGATATGGCATCAAAAATCTTGAGTTGATTGGATACAATTAGGAGATCAAAACACGAGATTTTTCTTCTCATATGCAAAAGCTAGAATTAGTGGTAAAGCTTTAAAACTCCAGGTGAGAGCAGATGGGATGGAAGTAGATGCCAGAATCAGAAAGAAATTGTGGAGGAAGTTAAATCCTTTTATGAACAACTTATGGGGAGTGTTGCTTCAATTCTTCCCAGAGCAGACAAGAATATAGTTGACAGAGGTCCCAAAATTATCAACCCCAACTTCTTGTGTGCATAAGTGACTAATGAGGAGGTGAAAGCTGCTTTGTGGAGCATGGATTCAAATAAAAGTCCAGGTTTGGAGCTTCAACGTTTTCTTTTTCAAGAAGACCTGGCAAAGCATTGGAAGGTAAAAACTGCCGTCAAAAGCTTTTTTTCTACTGGCTATCTTCCTCATTCAGTGAATGCTACTTTAATTACTCTTATTCCCAAAGTGGCAACCCCTAGCACT
Source organism: Schizonepeta tenuifolia (assembly GCA_029490685.1). Classification (NCBI taxonomy): domain Eukaryota; kingdom Viridiplantae; phylum Streptophyta; class Magnoliopsida; order Lamiales; family Lamiaceae; genus Schizonepeta; species Schizonepeta tenuifolia. The sequence goes on from CM055958.1 coordinate 10,581,335, forward strand.
GTGAGAGACTACAAGCCCATTGCTTGCTGCAGTATCATCTATAAAATCCTTTCCAAAATTTTAGCAAATCAAATGCAAAAAGTTTTAAATTCCCTGATATGTGAAAGCCAATCTGCATTCATAAAAAGAAGAGTCATTCATGACAACATACTGCTTAGTCCATGAATTGATCAAAGGTATTCAAGGAAAGGGATTTTCCCTAGATGCATGATCAAAGTAGATATACAAAAGGCTTATGATTCAGTCGAATGGCCATTCCTCTATCACCTTTTGTTGGATATGAGGTTTCCTTTTCAACTTGTGCAGTGGATAATGGAGTGTGTTCAAACAGTGTCTTACACCATCAATGTTAATGGTGAGCTCACAACTCCTTTTAAAGCAAAACGAGGGCTAAGACAAGGAGATCCCATCTCTCTTTATCTCTTTGTAATATGCATGGAGTACTTGAGCAGATGCCTATTGGAATTAAAAGAAGATGGAGACTTCAATTACCACCCTCGCTGCAGGAAATTTAGCTTCACTCATGTATGTTTTGCAGATGATCTGCTTATGTTTACTAGGGAAGATCCTATCTCTGTGAGGAAGCTTATGCAAGCTTTCTCTAAATTCTCTGATGCTTCAGGATTGAGAGCTAATCCAACTAAAAGTAATGTTTACTTTGGAGGAGTTATAGTCAGAGATCAAGAGCTTATCTTGGCTGAGTATGGATTGGTGAGAGGAGAACTCCCTTTTAGATATCTTGGGGTTCCTCTCTCGTCAAAGAAGTTGACAGTGATGCAGTGCCAACCATTGATCAAGAGGATACTTGAGAGAATTGATAATTGGACTTCAAAGTTGTTATCCTATGCAGGAAGGATACAACTCATTAAATCAGTTCTCTTTAGCATGCAATCATATTGGTGCCAAGTGTTCTTGCTTCCTTAGAAAGTAGTGAAACTCATTCAACAAGCTTGCAAATCCTTTCTTTGGTCAGGAACCTCAAATGTTACTAAACGGGCTCTAGTGGCTTGGGAGTTTCTTTGTCAGCCAAAAGCAGCTGGGGGATGGAATTTAATACATATGGAGAAGTGGAATAAAGCTACAATATGTAAATTGTTTTGGAGCTTGGCTAAGAAGCAAGACAAAGCGTGGATAAGGTGGGTAGATGCATTCTATATTAAAGCGAGAGAGATCACAACCATGAGACTACCTCAGCAAGCCTCTTGGGTTGTGAAGAAGATAATGGAAGCAAGAAAATACCTTCAACACACTACTAGAGGGTTGAGAATTTTGCAAGATAATAGATTCTCAACTAGGAAGGTATATCAGGAATTACAAGGTCCCATAACAAGAGTTCCATGGAGAAGAGTTACATGCAATAATAGAGCCCCTCCTAAGTGCATCTTCATCACTTGGCCAGCTCTATTAGGAAGATTGGCAACATGCGATAACTTGGAGAAGATTGGAATAATGTGTGATCAGACTTGTAGTTTATGTGGCTGTACAAATGAGACTGTGCATCATCTCTTCTTTGAGTGCACGTTTTCATATCAGGTATGGCAACAAACAACGGGATGGTGTGGATTGAGGAGCAGACATCAAGGCTGGGAGCAGGAGAAGCAGTTTCTTATTACTCAATGTGGCTCCAACTCAGGCAGACAAGGGATGTATCGAGTGTTGGTATCTGTGGTGGTGTATTTTCTATGGAAAGAGCGTAACAATCAAAAATTTCAATAAAAGCAGGCCACGGTACAGGAGGTAGTAAGGCAATGCCAAGTTCATGTAGCTCTGGCAAGTGCAAAGGACAAGAAGCTGATGAAGTTCATGAAGAATTAGAAGATCTCATTTTGTGTTTTCTGTTTTTGAGGGTTAATGGTTGTTGAGTTGTTGTTTGTACTGTACAGTTCTCAATTTGGCGAAATGGAAATTCTATTTAACCAAAAAAAAAAAAAAATATATCAATATCAAAGCATACCAATAGAGATATACATGACAAAGCTACAACATCCAACCGAGCAATAGCATCATGGTTTTTAAGAAAATATAGAAGATTGTGAAATGCCACATTACAACCTGAATAGTCATACTAATTTAGACTGCAGGTAATTCGGGCGACAATGAACATGCTCATTTTTTCTCTTATTGACGCACCCCATTGCAAGTCCCGCCCGGCAATGATCACTCACGTTGTCTACGTGCCATGCACAATCGCCTGCCTAGCCTTCTCCTTATTCACATGCATCACCGTCTCTTTGTTCTGCCACCTAACCCTCAAGGTCATTAGAAGGCTAAAATCCTCTAATTATCGAACAATTTCTACTAGCACGAGCAAAAAAGGTCGAATCAATGACGACAAGTAAATTAAATATCTTCTCATCAACACATTCAAGATTTCCAACCTCATGCCATTATTGTGAACTCATTGATAAAGTATTTGTATTTTGGCATGGAAATTACGGAATTTATAGCCATGAAACAATACAAAAATGGAAACTTAATTAATACATTATCATGATTATTGGTGCTATAACGTTCAATGTCATTAATTAATTGATTGGAAAATGATAATGAATAATTAGGATCTACCATTTATACAAATCATTTCCAGAAATAGAGTATTGAAAAAAAAAAACAGAAAAAAAAAATAATTGCAAATGGCAAGTCGGCTTTTGTATTCTAATATGCATATGTGCGTATTTACTATATGTAAATTACATTTAATAATATTAATATGAGTACATATTGTGGAATAACTGTATCCTTATAACTTTTTATATATAAACGTTAATTAGTGCAAAACTGATTTCATTGAATTTCAATTTTCGTAGGCTTGCATATCATTTGACATTAGTTTGACATTAGATAGATGTAAATCGAAGATTTTAGATAAATCCAAATAAAAAGTCTAGAAAAATCCACCTACACATAAGAATGCTTGTGGTGCTCCCAATCAACTTTACTATTAAGAATTAGATTAGATATAGAATTGGGATCGCTCTTGTTGAATTGGGCCAAATGGGGCTCGCTTTTGTTTGTTTTGTATAGTGTCGGTTTGTGCCGACCGAAACCGAAACTAACCCGACGATTTCGGTCGGCTTCAGCTCGGCCCAGACTTGCTGTCGGGGCGGTGGCGGTTCTAATTTTAGGAAAATATCGATTTTTTGGTTTTGGTGGTTCGACTTGATTTTGGCCTGAACCGACCCGATGCTCAGCCCTCAGGCCCAAGACGGAGGGAGTACATAGGAAGGACTCAACTTGAGGTTGTAACCTGAAAATCACCGCGCGCCATTTCCTCTGTTCCGTCATATCCGTTTTCCGGCACGGCAGAAACAATCCTCGATCAGCTAAACTGCAATAGTTATTTAGTCAAACCGAAAGCAAATTATGTTAAGAAGCATTCTTCACCGGCGCTCCCCACTTCCCCTCCACTCCATCGTAAACCCCATCATAAACCCTTCATCAGCTTCAAATTTCTCATCTGAATTTCCCCCCATTAATCGCTATTTCTCGAATTCGCATCAAACTGAAGATGAATCCTACCGGGACCCCGACGGCCCGCCCCGTCTGTTCGTTGTACAGCCCAGGATCCGGCCCCAAGCCCATTTAAAGGTGAAGTTGGAGGAGGCGTTGAATCTTGCTAGTTCTCTTGAGCAACAGCGTGATGAGTTCAGTCACACCAAGTTTTCGGACAAACAGATGCCGCCGCATGTTCTTGTCCAAGACCCCGCCGCCAAGTCATTTCGGGCCGGTTATTCTTCCATTCCCTTTCTCTTTTCTCATTAGCTTTAATTATGAGTTTGTTTGCTAGTTTGTGAGGTGTCGATGTGATTTTCCAATTTTGAATTGGGTTTGACTAATAATTCCTACTTGTTTTATTGATCGTAGGAATCTGTGTTATAGAGTTTGGATGACAATCTCCATGTTAGATATTGGTTTATCTGCAGTATTTTACCAAGAATGATAAGTAATCTCTGCAGTCTTAGTTGCAAAGTATGCTTTTATATGCTTGTTATAGCTGGATGTCTTCTGCCCTTGAAAATCATTCAAACAAATGCAATTTTCTTTTTTTTAAATGTTGTTTTATTATGTTGATGTGAACTTATTTGGTTAAGTTAAATTGTAAGATGGCAGCAAACTGGTGTCTAATTAGATGGTTAATCAAGTCAAAGTGAAAATAGTTGGATAGTTGGTGAGATCCGAGAACCCTGCTTGTAAACGGATTTGTTCTTGAACGTTTCAAGAAGGTGAATTTGATAATTAAATTGTGCATTTTCACATTATTGACTATTCTTAATAATTATTGCTTGTCGAGGCAGATACATATTTTGGACGTGGGACAGTGGAAACAGTTAAATGCCACTTAAATAATTTGGAAGAAGAGGTTGGACATTTCATTTTGAAGTTCTTTGTTTTTTCCTTTTTGATCTAGATTATGAATAGAACTGAATCAAAGAAAGTGGTTGAAATATTCCGTGGTTGTTATCTTGCTGACAGGAAGAGGTGGATGCTGTTTTTGTCAATGCTACTCTTAGGGGTAGCCAGCAGCGGAATCTGGAGGCAAGTTTTCTTTCTGATGTTATGCCAAATTAACTTTCCTGTCAACTCTCCATGTACTCACCAGCATTATGTTGGTGTCGTATTTTACAGCAAGCCTGGGGAAAGCCTGTTCTAGATCGTATTGGGCTCATAATACAAATTTTTAATGCTCATGCTCGGACAAAGGAAGGTAAATTACAGGTAATCTTGAATTTTTCTGCAGTCTTCCTATTCTTGATCCGTAAATGATATTCAAAGTTTAGCAATAGGAAACTTTTCTATGCACAGGCTGAGTTAGCTGCTCTGATTTGCAAACGAAGCAGGCTTGTCCGAGTTCGTGGGCCCGATGGGCGTAGTACATTTGGAGGATATTGGGGATCTGGAGATATAGAAGTTGTTAGTGCTAGAGGGTAAGTTCGCTGTTTTTCAAATTAATTGACACCTCTTAGCTCTTGGTTATATAATTCTCACTTTTTTTTTAAGCATGTAATGTACAGTGACAATATCCTTTGCACTTGTCTAGAGTACATCTAATATTGTTTCTGAAATTAAGTTATAATAATTCCAGTTATCATATATGTATTTATTATTTGCAGGAGAGGAAGCGGAGGGCGTGGTTTTATCAGTGGTGCTGGAGAAACTGAAATTCAGCTTCAACGGGGAAGGTATGCTAAATATTTATTACGACAATCATTACTTCTCTTGTTTATTTTTGTTATCCGTTGCCACTTGGAGAATGATTTCTTGTAGTAAGTGCGTTAAAGATCAAATTTGGCTCTGCCTTATAGCTGCTCATTGGACTCTCTTCGTAGAAATTACAATGAAGATGTCATTTCAATTATTTTATAAACATCATTACATTTAATCCTATAAATAGTGGTATCCCAACTCCTAACTGGTGTTGGTAATAATTATTATTTTAGTGGATGTGGTCGTCCAGGGCTCCCTGTTGAGCTCTTAAACAAATCTTTACTCATTGTAATCTGAAAATACACCATGCTAGTGAGAAGCCTACTGATTACGACACTTATTTCGTTAGCATGAAGCATTTATTGGTAAAATATAGGATGCATTGTACAATACCGAAGAATTTCCTTTTCTTTCAGAATCTTGGAACGGAAGAAGAGGTTGTTAGCTGAAATTAGTGATGTAAGAAGAACTCGGACCATGCAGCGCGCTGCGCGGAAAAGGGATTCGAGTTTACCAGGACAAGAACTCCCCACTGTTGCTATAGTTGGCTATACAAATGCTGTAGGTGACGTATATGATTTCATTATTCTGCATTTGGTTCCTATACTGATGTGACACCAATTGCTTCCCCTGAACGTCTTGCAGGGAAAGTCTACATTAGTTAGCGAACTCTCCAACACCTATCTTTACTCCGATGATAGGTAAGACAAAGGAATTGCAAAGATACTTTGCGAGGTTCCTTCTTCTGTTTATTCAGACGGCTACATTGCGTTATATATATATATATATATATATATATATATATATATATAGTATATATATATATATATATATAGGGAATGGTTCGCATGAAAACTTATTCCCATGAGTTAACTAGTACTTTTTTTTTTGGTAAATAAAATTTTTATTTCACCAAATGTGCAATACAAGATCAAAGTTCAGGACCCCAACAACTCAAAAACAAGAAAACTCAAAAACCACCATCCACATAGTAAACCCTATAGCTTCAAAAACCTTCGCAGCTTTGCATGTTGTCTACTTCTCGCTGCAATGATCATTTGTCACTGTCTAATCACTACCTCTGGATCAGTTTGAGTCTCCTGAAATCTTCGAGCATTACGTTCTTTCCACAGTGAGTAGATAGTCACCACAATTGCCATCCTATAGAAAAGTTGCTTTCCAGTATTAGCTCCACTATATGCACGTAGCTTATCTTGCTCCTCATCCCAGTTGCCCACGTCTCTTCTCATACCTCCCCACCTTTGCACTTCCTTCTAAAATTTGTGAGAATAGGTGCACTGAAAGAAAAGATGGGAAGCGGTCTCATCTGCTTGTCCACATAAGCTGCATTGATTCTCCACAATGATTCCAATCCTTGCTAACCTCTCGCATGTCGCCAACCTCCCTAAAATTGTAAGCCAAAAGATAAATATGCACTTAGAGGGAGCCGGATTCTTACTCAACACTTTACACCACGAAACCCTCTCCACTTCTCCTCTAAGCTGAAGATAGGTTTTGCGAACAGAGAATTGCCGCATGCAAGGTTTTAAAAGGCGCTTTTAAGCCTCGAGGCGTTTTGTTATTGAACCACGAAGCGTAAGCCTCGAGGCAAGGCGAGGCGTAAGCCTCAAAATTAAATTATATAAAATATATAAATATATAATAATGCCTAAAAATATACTAAAATAACATCAAAACATATAATTATAACAAGAAAAGCACATAATTATCACAAGAAAGTCTAATGTTCAATCACATAAACACAAACATCCATAAGCACATAAATTAGAACCCAAATCAAGTCTAATGCAAGTTCAAAATAGCCATAATCCTTCTTAAATGAGTTAAGGGTAAAATTTAGATGAAGTCTCTAAATTTTGGGGGCATATCAAAAGAGTCTTCGTCCCCCCATCTCCATCCCCATCTCCATCTGCCGGAGGTGACTTGCCGAAGCTGACCTGCCGGAGCCGACCTTGCCGTCGCCGGTCGCCTTGAAGACCGCCGGCGAAGTTCACTATCGAGGAAGGAGATGGAGACGGGAGAAATGGGGAAGAAGTGGAGAGCAGCAGCGGTGTAGATTGCGTAGTAACTTAGGTTTTTTTTAATTATTTCACAGGATTTAAAGGCTTAAGCCTCGCTTAGCCTCTTGTGCCTCATGCGCCTCATGAGCCTCAAGGCAGTCGAGGCGTAAGCCTCTTTACAGGTGAAAGAGGCGCAGCCTCAGAGGCTCAAACCTAGCGCCTCAGCGAAAGGCGAGCCTCGAGGCAGGCCTCAAAATAGCCTTTTAAAACTATGGCTGCATGGAGAAGAATTGAGCTCTACTATCCTCTTCACTGATGTATGTCTTAGCTCCTAGGATCTTCCTCACTACCCATGATGCTTGAGAGGGGCAGCTCATAGTGAGGGGATCTTTATCCTTAATATAGTACTCATGCACCCATTTGATCCACAATTTCTCTTTGTGCTGGTTAAGGTTCCATAATAATTTGCATAATGATGCTCGATTCCCTAGTTTCATGTTGATGATATTCAGCCCACCAGCTTTTTCAGGAAGACAAACCCGTTCCCATGCTACCAATGCTCGCTTAGTCAACCCTGCATTTCCAGACCAGAGGAAGGATCTACATGCACTCTCGATGACCTTCATGACTTTCTGAGGAATCAAGAAGAGTTGGCACCAGTAGGTCTGTACACTTCCCAACACTGATCGAATTAATTGCTTCCTCCCTACATAAGATAACAATTTTGAGGACCAACAATTAATTCGAGCCAAAATTTTTTCAATAAGTGGTTGACACTGTATGATGGTCAACTTCTTTGTGGAGAGGGGAACCCCTAGATATTTGAATGAGAGTTCTCCTCTTGTCATGCCCAACACTTGAAGAATCTGAGCTTGTTGAACAGTTCCCACCCCTCCAAAATAGACACAACTCTTCGTATCATTTGCTTTTAATCCAGAGGCTTGTGAGAATATTTGGAAGGCATTCATAAGCTGGTTGACTGAGCTTCCATCTCCTCTTGCAAACAATAGTTAAGTCATCAGCAAAACACAGTTGAATAAGCCCAAATTTTTTGCACCTCGGATGAAAATGAAAGGCTTTGTTTTAGTGCAGTCCAAGGAGGCAACGATGCAGATACTCCATGCATATGACAAACAAATAAGGTGATATTGGGTCACCTTGTCTCAATCCTTTTCTGGCTGTAAACGGTGCTGTGATTTCTCCATTAACACACGCAGAATATGTGACCTTAGTGAGGCACTCCATAACCCAGCTCACAAACTAAAAAGGAAAGCCTAATTCCAGCATGAGATATCTCAATAATGGCCATTCTACGCTGTCATAGGCTTTCTGAAGGTCTATTTTTATCATACATCGTGGAGAAATCCCTTTTCTAGAGTAGCCTTTAACCAGCTCATGACTCAAAAGAATGCTATCATAAATTGATCTTCCTTTCACAAAAGCTGCTTGATTCTCACTTATTATGTCTCCCAAGACACATTAAACTCTGTTTGCAAGAAACTTTTGAAATAATTTTATAGATCACAGTGCAGCAAGCAATTGGTCTATACTCTTTCATTGATGATGCATTAGCAGATTTAGGCAGGAGAGTGAGTAGAGTATGATTAGCCTGTTTAGGTAAAAAGCCCGTTTGATGGAATTGCCTCACTGCAGCACTCATTTCAGCTCCTATCACAGGCCAAGCCTTCTTGAAGAATAGTACATTATATCCATCTATGCCTGGGGATTTAAACGAGTTCATTCCAAAGAGTGCTTGTTTAATCTCAAAGTCTGTAAATGGTGCACACATCATTAGTTGTTGATTATGCTTTAGGCAGTTCCCTCTTGCTACTATCTCTTTTTCTACCATTGGCAAGGTTTCAGCTGCAGATCCCATCAGACTTATATAAAAAGACCTTACTTCTTCAGAAATCTGTTGTTGATTCATGCATTTGGTGCCATCTGCCCTTGTCAACTGTTTTATTGCCTTCCGTGTCTGTCTAACTTTAGCATGGGCATGGAAAAACCTTGTGTTTGCATCCCCTAGTTGGATCCAGTCAACCCTCGATTTCTGTTGCCATATTTTTTCCTCTACTTGGCTCCATTTTTCCAGCTCATGTAGTAATCTCTTCTCTTCCTCAATCTCCTCTCTTCCAGGTAGATTCATGTTTCTTCTCTGAACTCTCTGCAATTCCTCTCTTGTGTGAGATATCTTTTCAGCCACAATCCTGTAATGACAATGATTAAGCCTCTTGAAAGGAACTTTAAGAGCTTTCAACTTATACCATATATCCAGCAGTAGGTTCTCATGATGATGTTCGTGCCAGGTTTTCTCTAGGATAGGCTTGAATTCCTCATGATCTGCAATCACATTTAAGAACCTGAAAGGAGAGTTTTTCATGTAGCTTTCAGTCTCAAAATTAAGGAGTTGTGGATTGTGACCTGATACTCCTCTCTCAATCAGTTCAACAAAGACAGAGCTGTATTCATTGATCCAGTGGATATTGGCTACACTCCTGTCAATTAGTGAAGATATTCTATCATCCCCGTTCTGATTATTACACCACGAATACTCACTCCCTACCATTCTGACCTGTGTCAATTCATTTTCTTCAATGCACTCTTTTAAAATCTTTCACATCAGCTTCAGATATAGGATTGCCTTGAAACCTCTCTTCAGCCCTTAGGATGGTGTTAAAATCTCCACTAATAAGCAAAGGGCCTTGAATATTCTGACTACATCTACTCAGAAATCTCCATAAATCCTTCCTCTTTTCATTTGTGTTGTATGCATAAACAGCAATCCAATGGAATTTCTTCCGTAGCACACCTTGGTCAGTACTATCCACTAGCTGTATACAGATTTTTGTGGGGTTCCATCCAACCCAAATTCTTCCATTGATGGCATGTGAGTAATTATTCAAAAACACCCAGTTCCTCTTTATTTTTCCACACTTTTCTGAAATTTTGCCTCCTTTACCCGTGTTTCTAACAAAGCAACTACATCTACTTGTTTATTTTGCAGAAAGATTCTTATCTCTTTGTGCTTGAGGGGTTTGTTACAACCCCTCACATTTCATGCCAAGATCTTCATTTAACCCCAGTGGGGAATAGGTCCCCGCCCTTATTATGAACTCCATTTATCTCCATCTGATTCAGCACCAAGTAAGTGTTTCCAATTCTAACAGTGTTTGAACTCTCACCTAATGTGCATGGACTTGCAGTTTGTCTTGGTACTTGCCATTCACTTTCATCATTTTTCTGCCTTTGTACCTCAACATGAACTGCATTCCTCTCTTCCTTCTCTTTCAGTTTCTTCTTGCATTGTAGCATTATCTAGTCCGGCCTTGGGAGCTTTTGGAACCCACTGAGCTTGCTTCACTACAGGTTTTGCTCTGTCTTTGCTCTCACAATTGTGTCCAATGATTTGGCACGTTTTACAGAAGCTCGGGACCCAATCATAGATCACAGCTTGCTCAATTTTCTCTCCATCATCACCTTCAATAAGTATAACCTGCTTGAGAGGTTGAGTAATATCAACTTCTACCAGTAGCCTTGCATAGGAGATTCGCTTCTGTTCCGTTGTACATTCATCAGCGCATAGAGGTGTCCCAATAAGGCTACCTATTCTACTTAGCGAGTTCATTCCCCAGCAATGGAGAGGAAGCTTTGGCAGTTTTATCCATAGTGGTATAATCTTCAATATCTCCTTCTCAAAACAAAAACCAGGAACCCATGCTTTCGTTATTACTGGCCTATTATAAATCGTGTATGGACCAGAGAAAAGAACATGTTCTTTCTCTTCCTCAGACTGAAATCTAACCACATAGTAGCCCTCTGTATGATAGAATAGGTCAGGGGTTTTCACTTGGCATTGTTTTTCCAAAAAAACACTCAGAAATTTCAATGTTGGAGCCTCCCCTATCACATAAAGGATTATTGCATTCTTCCATTTCATAGCTTCCTTCTCAACCTCAGATTTATCCAAACAAGCCACAGGAATCCCATTTTTTAAAGTTGGAGCTAGGTAGTTGAGTTTCATACCTTTGTTCGCGAGCTGGGGGGTTTCAGCTTTCTTTGTCTCCGTTTCTTTCTCCTCCACCTCTGAGTCAGTCAGATCTACGGTTGTCTCCGGAATTGCCACCAGAATTGCATTATCGGCCATAATGGGATTCACTGTTTCATTGGCTTGACTTGAGCTTCCTCCAATTTCCGCACTCAAAACTTGCTGTGAGCTAGAAATTCCACTCCCTAATATCACTGGTACTTACTTATTGACTATTGATTTCATCAAATCTAAGGTTGAGATTTAAAATCAATAAATAGATAATGGACACTAAAAATATCAAATAATGTGTTGTACCTATCGTGTAGGGGTAGATTGGGTTAGTATAATTAATCCACCTTATTCCTTAACTATTTTACGGCAATAAAATAGGGATTCAATCAGGTTCCTTAAAACACAAAATCCAATCCCAAAGTTAATGTAAATGCCTTCCGTAATCTTCATCCTAATGCAGTAGATAATGAAACTATTCAATAATATTTCTTTTGTTGAAATAATCTACTAATATTTTTTGTACTTGAAATTAAATTGCAATCTTTTAATAGAAAGTAAGCAATACTTAAACATTTAATAAGCAACACTTTTACACAAATTAAGTAATATTTATGCAATAGGTATTAAAATAATACAGTATTTTTTTAATATTTAATAATTTTCTATGCAATCTCTTAATAGAGATTATGCAATATTTAGGCATTTAATAAGCAACACTTTTATACAAATTAAGCAATATTTATGCAATAGGTATTAAAATAATCCAATTTTTTTAATAGTTACTAATTTGCTATGCAATATTTTAATAGAAATTAAGCAATACTTATATAAAAAGTAAGCAATATTTGTTCAATAAATATCGCAATAATTCAATACGTAATACTAAATAATTTATTATATGCAATATTTTTATAGAAATAAAGCAATACTTAGGTATTTAATTAACAATACTTTTGTAGAAAGTAAGCAATATTTGCTCACTAGATATTAAAATAATTCAATACTTTTAATACTAAATAATTTATTATTTTATGCAATATTTTTATAGAAATTAAGCAATATTTGTACATTTAATATGTAAATCCAATAAACAAAGAAAGTCTAAAAAGAAAATTCTACATATATAAATCATAAAATAAATTCAATTAGATATGCTATTTTTAATTAGAAGAATTAGTTGCGAATTTCAGAAAACATAGAAACTTCTTCAAAAAAAAAAACGTAGAAAAAAAAAAGAATTTTTACACCCAGCATGGAAAGTATCGCACAAAATATGGGAGGAAGTTACAAAATCAAAGACAAATTACAATGATATCCTAAATATCCAGAAATAGGAAATAATTATAGACAAATTAATCTTAGCAATCTCAACCGTATATAAATTAAATGGATGGAGAAGATGGAATTTTAGGATAACTCATAGAGAATAGTTTTTATTTGAACCCTACCTCTGTATATATATATATATATAAATATATAATTCTTTTGTATATATCTGAACTTCATTTATACATGTGAGCAACATTTATATGATGCGGCATCTGGACTTATTTTGTGCTGACTCGGAATTTTCTATGACAGAATGTTTGCAACAGTTGATCCTAAGTTGAGAAGTGTTAGGCTTCCATCAGGGTAATACTATTGTCTCTTTACTGCTTGATAATATGTTAATAACTGTCATAAGGCTCTCTTGTCTGATAGTTATTGATTTTACTCGTATTTAGGAGGAAAATTATGCTTAGCGACACAGTCGGGTTTATCTCAGATTTACCCGTTCAGGTAGTGAAGTTCATTTAGATTATCTTTCTTGTAGCAATGCTTCTCTTCGTGGTCACTAATGTTTCATTTTGCAGCTAGTGGAAGCATTTCATGCCACATTGGAAGAGGTTATTGAAGCTGACCTCCTCGTGGTATGAAATTTTCGAGAAACCTCATTCCTCTTTCTGTTATGGGAATTTTTTTTTGGGGGGGAATGTTTTAGAAGTTTATGGGGTTTGCAGCATGTACTGGACTCGAGTGCTCCAAATCTTGACGAAAACCGGGAATCGGTGATGCAAGTTCTTAGAAAGATCAATGTGGCTGAAGAAAAGCTCCAAAACATGATCGAAGTATGGAATAAGGTAAATAAGCTGAAGTTTTTGCCTCGGTGTGTCATGTTTCTTCCCCACATATTCTTACATTCTACAGAAATGACTTTGGTGTCATGATTCCCCTCCAGATTGACCTTCTGGAAGAGAAATCTGAGACGTGTGAACTTGATGATGAACAACCCCCAAGCAGTTTGTCTGATGAAGAACATGCTGATATCTCTTGTGGTCAATATGATGAAAACCAAGATATAGATTGCAAGGAAGACGACATTTATCACGAACAGACTGAAGATCCTGATGACTGTCTCTCTTTTGATGATGAACAAGAATCTCGGGTTAGCTATGATGATCCCAGTACTGTGAATGGCCAACCACACGAGTTTTCAGGGGAGCACAAGGCGGCTATAGTTGCTGCTGCTGCTACTGATAAAGGTTCCGAACTGCAATCAGAATCCTCAGGGGTTATTAAAACATCTGCTGTAACTGGAGTCGGTTTACAACAACTACTCGAGCTAATTGATGACAAGCTAAAATGCAGTCAAGGCGTTGAAAGGAATGGCCTCTTTGATCGAAAGTGGAGACCGCCGCGTGTAGAAGAAGATAGTGAGGTAGCAATTCAGCAGCAATAGGATTGCTCTGTATTAATAACATCTGCAACTTTGGTAAGATTTTGCCACACAATTTTGCCATATTACCATATATTTAATCATAATTTTTGCTGGGGAAGTTCATCTCCATTTTCCTGTCATATTTTAACTGCAGCGTTTTTACTTTACTGAGAAGAATCCTTGCCTAAATTAGAGGTGAGTATTCGGTTTTTTTGTTCGGTTTTGGGCCACAAAATTAAATAATGGACCTTTAGCTAAAATCATACTAGAATATTTCGGCTTTCAATTTTTTCGGTTTCTCTTTTCTTCTAAAAATCGAACCGAAATTTGAAGGAATTTAACTTTTTTGATTCCGAACATTCCGAAATAACTTAAATCTAATTTTTCAAGAAGTAATGAAGTTCTGAAGAACATCCAAATAATTCACCAGAAATCCTTACAAGAACATAAACCTTGTTTAAAGTGGTGAAATCTATGGCAATCTCTAACAATAATCTCTCTTCCCATGATATCAGATATTATCCTTATAGCATTATGACAATCTCCACATATTCTCAAATTCTTCATCACTACTAAAGGAGCAGCATCACTCTTTATTGACAACAACCCAAATGCAACTGCTAGCTTCTCACTATGATGCCTTACCATCATCTCCTTTTCCTCTTCTGTCACTTCATCATCTCTAACTGAAATCCATCTCACATCAGGCACATAACCAGCTCCTTTAATCTTCTTCGACATCTCTTCCCAGAACTCGTAAATTCTCTTCATCATTGGATGGGATCTGTCTTCCGACACAAACACGTGAACCTTATTCTCGACCTCAATCCAGCTGCACCCCGCCCTTCTCTTCATGCTCTTACTGAGCATATGCCTTTTAACTCTCGCAACTTCTTCCCATCTATGTGCTTTGGCATAAATATGCGAAAGCATAACATATGGGGCCGCATTTGAAGGATCTAGGTCAAGGCATCGCTTGGCAGCTTTCTCTGCAAGCTCCACATTACCATGCGTTCTACACGCACTAAGCAACGATCCCCAAACCGTTATGCTCGGATTGTATGGCATCATCTCTATAACCCTCTCTGCTTCGTCTAGCCTCCCTGCTCGACTGAGAAGGTCAATCATGCAAGCATAATGTTCTATCTCTGGTCTAATCTTGAACTTTTCAGACATCATACGAAAGTATCTCTCTCCATCCTCGACTCTCCCGGTATATGCACAAGCAGAAAGAACAGAAACAAAGGTTATATTCGTAGGGGCGAAATCTTTCTCGAGCATTTGTGCAAAAAGCAACAAAGATTCATCACCAAGTCCGTGCTGAGCGTAGCCAGCGATCATAGAATTCAACGTGACATCGTTGCGCTCCTGCATCCAATCGAAAACATTTCTTGCATCTTGCAAACTCCCACACTTGGAATACATTGTTATCAGAGCATTGTTTATTGAGACTATGTTAGTCTGAATACCAGATTTGATGACTAATGAATGCATCTGCCTCCCTTGGGAAGGAGACGACATTCTCGAACATGCAGTAATCGCACAAACAAAGCTACAATCATTCGGGGAATGCCCTGCAGTTTGCATCTTCTTGAAGCAAATCAGAGACTCTTCGGAGAAGTCCTCATAGAGCGAATACCCTGAAATCATCGTACTCCAAAGAATCGAGTCGGGATTATCAATCTCTCCAAAGACCTTTCTGCACTCCACCATATAACCCCCACATTTGGAGTATAAATCAATCAGAGCACTTGCAACATGAATGTGTTGGTGAAAGCCCATCTTGGTCAACCTACCATGAAACTGCTTCCCACCAAGTAAATTTCCGGAGCTCGTAAACGCATTCAACACACTAGCGAGTGAAGAAATGTCGACATACATTTCTTGACGGATCATTTCTTGATACAAATGAAGCGCCTTCATCCCTTCTCTCTGCTGCGCGTAGACAACAATCATCGAATTCCAAGAAACCACATCTCTCACCACCCCCATATCGCTAAACACTCTCTCAGCCTCGTTACACAACCTATTCCTACTATACCCAGAAATCAAAGCATTATTCACCGAAGCATAGCGATCAAACCCGCCCGAAACGGCCGAGCAATGCAGCTGCTTGATCAAGCCAACGTCATCACACGCCGCGGCAACGACTGCAGAGAATGTGAACAGATCAATCTCCAAACCAGACTCCCGCGCACGCAAAAGGAGTTTCAGCGCAGGCAGAGGCTGCCCGCATTCAGCGTAGGCGGCAATGAGCGTGTTGTAAGAGATGAGGTCCGGTTGGAGAATTTTATCAAACAATTGGCGTGCGAGATGGGGCATTGATTCTTTCGCGTAGGCGTCGATCATGACGTTGAAGGAGAACACGTTGGGGGCGGCGGTGGAGTCGAAGGAGCCGCGGGCGGCGGAAAGACGGCGGCATTTGGAGTAGAGGAGAGTGAAGTGGTTGGAAATGTAGGTGAGGTTTGGAATGAGAGACTTGATGTAAAGCGCGTGCAAGCATTTTCCGGTGGCGAGGTCCCTTTCAACTATGCAAGATTTCAATATTTGGCGGAAATTTTGTAGCGTCCTTGAAAATTGAGTCATTTCAAAAATACGACCGAAATGCCAAACTAAAAATTCTGCTTATATATGCTCAAAAAAAAAATCTGCTTATATTTAATTTTACGTATATTTTGGGCTTTAAGTTTGGGTTTGGCTTTCGAGCCGCAAGGCCCATATTTGGCAAGAGACTGGTACGTACTATCTCCGGTCCTCAAATTTTTTCCTATCTTTCTTTTGGGACGGTCCTCAAGTTTTTTCCTACTTATTTTTGGACATTATCCCACAACAAATTATTATTTCTTACTTTTACTTTATCAACTTATTTACCTAAAATACCACATATGGTCCACCACTATCTCAATTAATTAATACTCCCTCCGTCCCTATTTTAGTGCCCTGTTTGGTCTTAAGAAACTGTCCCTAATTTATTGCCCTACTCTACTTTTTAGACACCCTTACCCTTATTTTGACTGCTAAATTACTACCCCTTGCCACTGGTGGACCCACCCCACTCCTTAATTAGCAGCCTAATTAAATCACTAATCCCACCCACCTAACCCCACCCCACCATCCAAATAACCCTAGCCTACCCACTACAACTCATTTCCTCTCTTCAACACTCTATGCAAACATTTCCTCTCTTGCAAACCCTAATGTTCCGTCGCTCCTCTTCGTACCTCTCTCATCTGCTCTCTCTTATTTGTATCTCTTTCAATATGGAAACCCCTTCGATGATTAGTTCATCCCAACTGGAGTCGAGCTCCATCGAAATTGTGCCCGAAACCTGCTTCGATTCTCCTCCCCCTTTTGTCTCCTCTGTGACGCCGACTAACAGATCTGTCGACTGGGGTTCGTTGGTGCCGGAGAATTTTGTGGGAGGCTCCGATTCGAAGATTTCTCTACCTTCGCCGGAGAAACCTGCTGATTCTCTGATGATGGTGCCCGATACTCCACCTTCGCCGGAGAAATTTGTTCATTCTTTGACGACAGTGCCCGATACTCCACCTTCGCCGGAGAAATTTGTTGATTTGCTGCCGACTGTGGCCGATACTCCATTGTTGCCGGAGAAATCTGTTGATTTGCTGGCTGATGTGGCCGATACTCCACCTTCGCCTTCTACTTCTGTTGATTTGCTGGCTGCTGTGGCCGATACTCCACCTTCGCCGGGGGAGAATTTAGAGCAGATTGTGGCTGATTTGCAGCCTACGGATGATGCCTATTTCCTGCTCAGTGAGGTCTTAAAATTTCGCAGAAAAAGAAAGGCCAAAGAAGTTGAGATTCACGCTGGAATTAGGTGATTCAGTTCTACTAATTTCCTTTTAGTGGGTGGGCTGGTGATGCTATTTGTGATTTCTGTGATTGATCAACCAGTTGATGATTTCTGATTTCTGTTTGGTTGATATTTGATTGAGTTATGAGTTCCTTCGATGATGATGTTCTACTGTGATTCATTTTAGTTGGTGGGGTGGTTGGTGATGCCATTTGTGAATTTTGTGAATGTGATTGAGTTCATGATTTCTGATTTCTGTTTGTGAATGTGAATGTGATTGAGTTCATGATTTCTGTGAATGTGATTGATTTCATGATTTCTGTGAATGTGATTCAGTCCTCTGTCAGCCTAACAAATGCCTATTTACATGATGATGCATTTGTGTGTTGATGAATTTTGTATCCCTGTCCTTGTGATGACAATTAAATCATGTTGTTTGAGGGCTATCCCTGTGATTTTCTGTGAATGTGATTGAGTTCTATGCTTGCCATATGATGCCACCACTAGAGTTCTAATTGAGTTCTAGTTTAGGAGGTTGACCTATGCAGCTTAGAAGTCAAATTAAATGAGTCAATGATGCAAAAGTTCCCGCTGAGACTAAAAAAGTCCCTAAATCATTCACAAAATACAGTTTACATTCCAAACATAAAACTTGTACTAGCACCACAATGTTTGTTCATGTAAACCTGTCTTAAAAAACATCCCTGCTCTAGCCTTAATCATGGATTGCCACCTGTTACAGCTCTTGCACTAGATCATCTATTTGAATTACATGCTCTCCATCACTTCTTTAGCTGTTTATGAAGTCTAAGCTTTCCTGTACAAGCTCATACTCCACTTCAATGCATTGTGGGAGAAGTCCTTCCCTTTGTAGTTGTTCATTTCCCATGTGAGGGATTTTGTACTTGTTGTCTCTCTTAACCTTGATGATCTCTCTTAGGCAGCCTTGTAGAGTTAGAAAGACATGATTTAACTTGTGTGGTGAGTACTCTTCATATGTTGTCTTCACATTGTCGAGTAGCTTTGCTACATTCTTTGCTAGTTTCTGATCCTTAAGGGTTTGAATTGCTCTAAAAAATCCTAGATCATTTACATTGGTGTCTGGAGAGTTAGGGGGTTGACACACTAGCTGGAAATGAAAGCCATCAGATTTTGAAATTGCTAGGAAATCAGGATCATCAACTTTGATGTGTGGTTTGGCACTGTCTTGTTGAATCAATATGTGTTTGCTTAAAAATGGGGGCCACTTAGCCTTAAAAACTGGAATCATCTGCATGAATATGATGATGAATGCTAAGTGATGAATCTGAAAATTTTTCTGATAGCAAAAACTTAATAGAAAACTTACCTGGTTGAGTAGGTTGTCCTTTGTGATTGGTTTTGTCACTGATGCAATTGGCTTCACTTCCATGGTCCCTTTTGCTCTGTTCTTTGAATTTCTCTGAGCAGGTTCCTCTGTTATGAATGGGAAGATCTCAAACTTTCCATCAAACAGAACATTACCCTCTTCATCTATTATGGTCTTGCTACTGCACAGTTAAACATGATTTAGGTACGAATCTCTTTGATTTACAGCTCCTATGTGGCTCAGTTTCCCCTGGGACAAGATAGTATCTGTCTGAGTTCTTGGATAAGTAGAACCATTTCTCATCTATGTGTATGGTGTTGTACATGTTTTGGAACTTGAAAATGCCATTCACATGCTCTGAACAGAGCTGACAAAGACTTCATTTGAGTATGCACTACTTGTTGAAAGGGGTTAAATATGGTTTGATAGCATTTGTGTGTGGTTTGAGCTTATTCTCTTGTACCCACCTGTGAATTACAGATTTGAAAATGCCCAGATTTCCTGCCATGACTCTCAGTGATGTTCTTTGTTGCAAGGGCAGACTCTTGACCTTTTCCTCATCCAATTGTTTTTTTTTGTTTTTGTAACTGATTCCTAACCTAGAGCTTGTTGAGCTGTTACATCTTGCCAAATCCTCCACACGGTCTTCAAATCAAGCTGGAATTTCTCTGCAGCTTCTTGCTTTGCACCGTACAAAAGCTTCCCATCTGAGCTATGTTGGAGTAACCACTGTGCGATCAGATTTTTTGCTTCCATACTCAATTTCCTCTTGGATTTAGGAGCTGCCATTTTGTATGTATTGAATTTTCTACAGTTGTGTAGTTGAGAATGAATTCAATGACCTTTACACTCATATTTATTATAGTAATGGGGGGGTTAGGTGTAGTTTAAACTTCCCTCCATTTGTTTTTAATCACATCAATGTACTTTTGGTCATTATTTAATCAATAAAAAAGTTTTTTGGCTCTAACTTGTTGCTGTTTTGCCTCCAAAATTTTAAGTTTGCTTTCCTGTGAATGTGAATGTGAATGATGATGAGTTTTAATTCATGTGAATGTTAGCTTTTTAATTTCAGTTTTCAGTTCCTAAATTTATTTAGGTAGCACGATTTCATCTATTAGCACACTAACAAAAAGAAGTGTCGAAAATACCTTTCGCGATTTAAAGCTCACGATTTAATACTCGCGTATCAATTTAAGTCGACACACTAAAAAAAGAAGTGTCGAAAATACCTTTCACGATTTAATGCTCGCGTATTTCATTTCGTAATTCCTTTCGCGATTTAATGCTCGCGTATCAATTTAAATCGGCACACTAAAAAAAAGTGTCGAAAATACCTTTCGCGGTTTCATTTCGTAATTCCTTTCGCGATTTAATGCTCGCGTATCAATTTAAGTCGACACACTAAAAAAAAGAAGTGTCGAAAATACCTTTCTCTCTTTAATTAAAAAATTAATGAAGCAAGTTGATGTGGGCTCCACTGTATTTATTTTAATGTAAAGTACTCTCTCTAATTAAAAAATTAATAAAAGTAATCCAACATCATTAACACTACCCTTTTCTCTCACTCACTACAACTTTTTTAGCTTTCTTAATTTCCGTATCCAGTCCAAAGTAGGGCACTAAATTGGGAACAGAGAGAGTATATCACTATCCTCAATGTGAGACCTTTTCTCCACTCACCACAAATTTAATCACTTTTTATCTAATCATAACTAACTCAACAACTTTTTCTTTAATACTCATGTCACTTCTTCTTAGTAAAAAACTTGGGGACCGGAGGTACTATATAGTAAAAAAAGAACAAAAACTTCCATGTATAGAGTGAAGTCGAATTTTGACCCGTTAACCCACGGATCCTATATTAAAAAAAAATCAAACGCGGCATTAACATACATAAATAATTACTGTAAGCAATTGACAAAAGTAAGATGTTAGTCTAGTGGGGGTAGTAGGTAGTACCCTTGCCTGCCAGCTTGATTAACCGGGTATCTTCCTTCAGTAGCGCAATTCCTAGTTTCGTTTTCATTTTTTTTTCTTTCTTTTCTTTTTCATTTTCTTTCGTTTTCCTTTTCCGCTTTTTTTATACATTTTTAGTTTTCTTTTAAATGTTATTTGTTTTCCATTTTTTCCAGGTTTTTCATATTTTATTTATTTTAATATTATTTTTTTATAGTTTTCCTTCTTTTTTTTTCATTTTTAGGTTTTGTTTTAACTTTTCAGTTTTTTTTTTCTTTTTCATATTTTTAACATTTTCATTTTGTTATAGTAGTAATTTTTTTTAAGATAAAGATAGCAATGGTTCCAAAATATTATTTTCTTTACGATGATTATTATATTTTTTCACGATAACTTGTGTTTTTAATTATTTGGTAAAGTAATTATTGTCGTAATAATAAGTAATCATTGACATGATTAAATGTAACGTTTCAAAAATATTACTTTTCTTCATGACTATTGTTACTTTAATTCATGACAACTTTTACTTTTGGTTATTTAGTAAGGTGATTATTGTCATAATAAAAAATAATTATTGATATGGAGAAAAGTAATGTTCCAAAAATATTACTTTTCTTCACGACGATTGTTACTTTTGTTCACGACAACTTGTATTTTTAAGTTATTTGGTCAAATAATTATTGATATGAAGAAAAGTAATAGTATTACAAAAATATTACTACTTTTCTTCACGACGAATGTTACTTTTGTTCACGAGTTCATATACTTTTAGTTATTCGGTCAAGTAATTATTATCGTAATGAAAAGTAATCATTCATATGAAGAAAAGTAGTGTTTCAAAAGTATTACATTTTCTCACGACATTTTACTTTTATTAACGAGAACGTGTACTTTTAATTATTTGGTCAAATAATTATTGTCGTAAGAGAAGTAATCATTGACATGAAGAGAGTTAGGCAGTAATGTGCACCACTGGGCTAGCGGCCCATATGTAAATCCTTGCTGATAACATGCATATACAAAATATAGTACAT
Organism: Schizonepeta tenuifolia; assembly: GCA_029490685.1. Taxonomy (NCBI): domain Eukaryota; kingdom Viridiplantae; phylum Streptophyta; class Magnoliopsida; order Lamiales; family Lamiaceae; genus Schizonepeta; species Schizonepeta tenuifolia. The sequence continues at coordinate 10,603,453 of CM055958.1, forward strand.
CGCGGGTTTAAAAAGAAAATGTGCAGGTCGCGCGGCCCGTCTCACTTGATGCATTAGTGCACACAAGTCCAGCCCAAAGAAGAATTATTAGTATGAGGGTGCGTTTACTTTCACACTTTTTCCATCCGTTTCACATGTGTATTAGAGTTGTTCATTTTCTCATTTTCCATCCTTTTCACCAATTGTGGAAAATATTAACATGGGGAGAGGTGTGGATATATTTGACCTTTAATTTTCCTTATTTTCCATACTACCAAAGTAAACAAGGTTGTAATCCTTCATTTTCCATACTTGTAATAATTAAGTAAAAGATCAAATTAAGTTGTAATTAATTTAGAATCGAAACGACAAAATTGTACATTATGAAGAGGCTGCAGCCTGCAGGTTTGGTAACTTAATCCTCTTTAGGAGGCACATCAACACAGTGGAGGAAGTTATGGGATTATTGCTGGCTTTTTAAAGGCTATTATAATAATAATAAGAACTTTAATCCAACTTTTAAGCTGTATTCTCACTTCACTATCCTAAGTGACAATTGGCTCATTAGCATCTTCCTTTATGATTCTAATTTTCCCCACCTTCAGTTTGGTAGAAGCTTCACCCTGCCTCTAAATCGCCAGCACCAAGATTATTGTGTGGGGTTTGGCCGTAATTGGATTAATTAATTCCGGGTAGGTAAATATTTATATATGCCTTCAAAAGATGATATTTACACCGAAATTTGACTATGTACTTTGATTTTTATTTTTATTTTCAATCGGGATTCTTGGACTTTCGATTCTAATTAAAAAATTGATACGTAAATTGAGTCTCTATAGTTTCACTTACACTGAAAATGTGTCCTCAATCAGATATAGCACAATTAACTTTAACATACGTTAAGAGACCTCAATTTCATACAATGGGCTGAATTTCAGTATATATACATATGAGAGAGAAAAAGGGGGTTCAAATCTAGTTTCCATTGGGAGATGATCGATCCTCATGTTATGTTGAGCTGTGTGGGAGCAAGAAATGTACGATCTCTAAAAAATCTTGTCATATTCTTGATGTAAATTAAAATGTTGGATATAATGGAATTAATAGGATCACTATAGGGTTGCCTAGTTTCGAAATTCGATATATATCTACACCTATTAATCATTCATCAAACCCTAAATGTTTCTCTTCTTCTGTACAAATATTGTTCCCATTGAGACATTAAATCGTGCTATTTTTTCAGACAACATGACCCCTTATTACCTCACCAAATACGTTAATTATGCATGCATTAATTCCCACAAAATTAAATTTTAAATATTATCAAACTATTGTCACATACTTACATAATTAGCGCGTTAGAGAATTTGCACAAAACAAATTTCAGTGACTACTACTCTCACTATCAAGCAAAGCTGGAATAGTCCCATCTAATTTATATGCCCATAACAAATAAGGCCAAGATATGTGTGTGGACCTAAATCAAAATTAAATATTTTTGTAAAAATTCAGCTAGACACTAGCATCCTTTGACGCTATATTTTTCTACACTACATGCTTGATTGCTACCTCTGACAACCAATTTATACGAGTATCGACAAATTATTTGGTATTCCGAAAGAAACATGTAAGTCCACTATTTACTAAAATGGGGACCTCTTATCATCAATAGAAAACAAAATTTCACTAGTTACTTTTGATTAGATTTTGCAATCTCAATTGAGTTCATTGGGAGTGCAAGAATAAAAATAAAATTTAGTTCATTGGCTCTAGAAAATCGATGTGCAAAACTATATATATGTTCTTTGAGTTCTCAACGCTTCGACTCAATCATTACGGTTAATATGTAGAATTTGTATTGGCCAGTGTGTTGATTACTTTTTATGACAACTATTGAGATTATTCAAAAATCAATAGTCGAGATTAGTTCATAATTCATACACTTCAGTCGGAACTTTTAGTCTCAATTCCTTAATTACCACTAATCACTCATTGACACTACTTAGTCAATTCAAAGTTCGCCAATATGACTTCATTAATAATCTTTCAATTTTTTAAATTATATGTACGAATCTGGTGAGAATGGATTTTATATGAGAACGTGTGATTGGTACATTTTAATGCATTTTTAAAATATTGGTAATGTATATATTGCAGAAATGTAATGCATACACATTCTAATGCATAAACTGCAGAAACTTAATGCATAAACAATGTAATGCATAAATTACTACAACGTAATGCATCGTTAAATCTGAGTCATTGATCAACAAAAATCAAGGGTCCAGATTTATTCTCATTTCTCACCTAAGATAGCATTCTCACATAATTCTCTTTATATATATATATATATATATATATATATATATATATAACCATGACCAATGGATGAGATTATTTTGTAGTTTTTAGAAGAATATATATATATATATATATATACATATATATATGAATTAAATAATCTAAACAATTTCGTCTTTGCCCTCCGAGGCAACGGATGGAACTAATTGGTAATAACATTTATTTCGTTTACGTTAAACGCGCAATTAGTCTTAAACTTTACGCATTCATTCCTTCACCAAATCCTCAAGTTTGACTTGAAATATTAATTAAGGCTCAGATTTATTCACTGACACGAGAATTAAATAGAACATACAAAGTTGATTAAGGAATCGGTTTTGTGTGCATGACCTTTTAGCAAAGTCAACAGCTAGTTAATTCATTTAAACTTGCTTAGTTTTTATTTTTTGAGAGGTATAAGCTTGCTTACATTAAATGTAGGGAATTGAGCATGAGAAATGATGACTTAAGTTTCCATGCATATTTCTTTTTTTTTTTTTTTAAAAAGTTTTCATGCATATTTACGTGCTACTATGATCGAGTTGGTAACCGTAGCTTTCATTGACCTTTCAACTTATTGGCTTTTAGTGCAGAACATAGCCCAACTTCATTTTCAACTTGTCACTCTTTCAAAACTTCTTTTTTATATTTTTTAATATAGCAAAAATTTCAAAACTCCTTCCATCAAATAAATAGTCATCTCATATCCATTTTCGGATGACCTACTGCTGCATTGGTACTCTTATCACCAACGCTTTATATAGGTTAAGTTTGTTACATCAAATTTTATTAGTGTGGTTTACCTTTTACCAGTTCATGTATGATTTACAGACTATTGTATAAAAATGGATGGTTGTATCCAATTAGCAGTTAAGGTTATTCTCGTAATAAAAAACTAAAAAGAGTTAACCCATAATACATCCTCCGCTTTCATTTGTTAGAAGTTCTAAATTGATATAGCTACGTATAAAACCACGGTGTCAATTTTTTTTGATATAATTATTTATCAGTCTTAAATCGATGCGTGAAAGATGTTACCAATATTTTGAGGACTAACTAGATAGTCCATACAACGTTCTCATCGTCTCAAATGTAATTATTCGAACACCTTTGTGCAAAATATGAAATCCAAAAGCATAGCATTTCAAGAAAATGTATATGTTTGAATTTTGATCAAACGTTATTATACTCTCTCTATACGTATATGAAATTCATATTGAATGTATAAACAATACACATGCAAGTAACGTGTATCTAAAAATCGCAATAAAATACAAAAAAAATATTTCATAAAAATAGTGAAATAGTAGGATATAAAAAGATGGGGCCCACATTTTTGGGCACGAGGGAACAAAAGGGACATACGTGTGGGGTGACAAGTGAGGGTTGAGGGATGGAGCGAATGTGGCAGTCATGTTAGATGTACAAAATTCACGAGAGGGGGAAATAATCCTCTGCGGTGGGGGGCACGCAAACAGTATTTTCACATGCTGTAATCACCCCTCTCTAACAACATGCCACGTGGCCCACCTCTCAAGGTACTATGATTTTCATTCCCAGATTGCCTGTGTTGTGTATATAATCCGATTTTAATTATCAACCTAATTAAATTAAGCCTAACGAATTTTATATTCGCCGTCCTAGTTTTAGTTTTATTTATTTTATGAGCGTTTATTATGTATGTAGGCAATAATAATGTACATTATATATGATTTGTATTAATACGAGATTTAGGTAGGCTACGAAATAGAAATTATGTAGGGATGAATATAATTAACTATGATTGGAATTTGATGAAAAGATATTGGTTACTTGACTAGGAACTTGCATGTGATGGTGTTTGGACTATGCATGTGAATGGAATTGAAGTCCCATATGCCTGAATTTATAGTAATATAAATGGAAATTGTATATTGCAGCAAAAATGGTCCACACCACCAAAGTCAATTGGTTTTAGTATTTAATAGTCTTCAATCATGGTCTCATTCAAATTTAGAGATATTTGAGAATTTATCAAATGGTTTATTACCATTTCCAAACTCAAATATAATTAATTAAATCAAACTCATGATTGTGTACGTATATGTAGCTCTTACATAAAAACGAACATTACTCGTTGCATACTTCGAATAGTGGTTGTAGTTTCTCTCGTTGTAAAAAAAAAAAAAAAAGGGACTACATATAAAAATGAACGTTATTCGTTGCATACTCTCAACGTTAATTGTTTTGGCAACTACAATACATAAGACTAATGTGACAAAAAAAAGGTTATTGAGAAAAGTATAATTCACTTGACATTTTAATTTATTTGTAGCTACGAAAAGATTTTTATGAAAGAGCATTGGAATCACCATTTGTTATTGAGAAAAAAAGTGTTTAATCGACACTATTGATAATGAATCAATCATGCAAATATTTGAGTCGATGAAAACTTGTATGTTTCAATTGTGAAAGACTTTATCAATGTAGTAAAAAAAAATATTGTACTTTATATAAGCATTATTAAACGAGTATCAAATGGACAAAACCTGAATTATCAAAATTAAAGGCATGATTTTGACACAATTACTTTTTATCAGTGCAATATATAAATTGTTTAATAAATAAAAGTAAATAGCATTGGATATGATTTTCCAAAATTTTAGTATAACAATTTGGCTGATCAGATGTCATTTCTTGTCTGTAGAGTAACTAATTAATTTAACAAAGGTTTGAATCAATCAATCAAATGTTCACCGTTTCGGAGGCCAACTCTGCTCATTTGTTGGGTAGGATTAAACATCTTAATTAGTAACAGATTAAGAATTAATCAGTCATTACCAAACCTCATGTACCTCATGTCTGAAGTTCTTGAGCCTTCCGATCGTCAATCAAATCAAAATCATACAAAATAAATAAATAAACGAAGAAAAAGTTAAACATAGAATTGAAGCTAGGCCGTGAACATTTTCTTAAATGTTAACAGTGTCAACATGTCACCCATTCGATATTTATTTAGGAGTTTGACAAAGAATTTTGGTGGATTAAAAGTGACTAATTATAATCTTTTTGATGAAAATGATGGAATATATATGATTTTATTACAAGATAGTATAAGATTATACTAATGCCATTGCTAGTATATAACTGGTGTATTTTCAAAATGTTAAGTTATTTATTAGGGAGAAACTAAGGGTATAAATGACCTAAATTGCTAGATTTTGTATGTTTTAAATTAGTTGCTAGAATCAGTAAAAAAAAATATTAACATTGCTAGAAAAGTGGATTTTCCCTTTTTAATTTATCACGTTTTACTATTATTATAAATATGTATAAAAGATTATGGACTACTATCATAAACAAAATAAATAGGGAAAATCCACTTTTCTAGCAATGTTAATATTTTTTTTTTACTAATTCTAGCAACTAATTTAAAACATACAAAATCTAGCAATTTAGGTCATTTATACCCTTAGTTCTTTAAGTAATATTCATCCATAACAAAAATCACAAAATTAAAATTGTGGAATCACAAAATATTCATCTTTAAGTAAAAACACAAAATAAAAAATGCGGAATCACATAATATTCATCTTCAAACAAAATCACAAAATTAAAAATGTGAAAGCACATAAAAATTGACCTTTAAGTAAAATCACAAAATTAAAAATGCGGAAGCACATAATATTCATCCTAAAGTAAAACCACAAAATTAAAAATGCGAAAGCACCTAATATTCATCCTAAATTAAAACCACAATATTTAAAATGTGGAATCACATAATTTTTCATCGTTAAGTAAAAACACGAAATTAAAAATGTGGAATCACATAATTATTCATCTTTAAGTAAAACCACAAAATTAAAAATGTGGAAGCACATAAAAATTCATCTTTAAGTAAAATCACAAAATTAAAAATGTGGAATCACATAGAACTAAATTGTAAATTATTAAAAACTAGTAATATAATATGTATTATTATTCTATATTAAAATCTGGTATTTTGTTGGACGTGTAAGAAATGAAGGAATATTAGAAGATGTGTAGTATAATTATGGACGAGAAACAATGACGTATAAATTAAATGGGAGAGATAGATAAAAGTACTAAATTGCAAAATCGTAGAATAAATAATAATAGGAAAGGGAGGGAAAAAATAAAAAAGGGTAAAATAGTACACAATTGTTAGATTTTATATGTTTTAAAATTGTTGCTACAATTTAGTACTTTTATCTAGATAATTACTATTATCGCATTTCTCCCAATTAAAAAATGTAATACACGTATGATTCAAAAGAGAGTAATACTAGTTATATAATCAATCTTTTTTTTCTTTTTTTTTTGTGTGTAAAGTTCCTATGGAATATAGAGATTCCATGAACTATTTAAACTTTAATTTATTTTGAAAATAGGGATGACATTGGCCATTCCTACCGCATAGCTATACCCAAGTATATAAATAAGAGAAAAAACAAGCATACTTAATTTTATTTTCTCAACTATAAAAACATTTTTATGTTTCAGTGAACAATCAACTCGAATTCTAGTCAAACAAACAGAGGCATAAATTCAAATAAAGCAAATAAAAGGTTGAGGATCATCCATCAAAGAATGTGGTTCCCCTAAAATTAAGCAAAATCGGTGGTGCATCTTTGCCTTTTAACGTATAATTATTTTGTTTTGTTAAATGATGGAAACATGTTTGCACATAGTTTTCAACTTTCTTTTAGTAACAAGCAAATTCACAATTGTGGTGTGATGATGGGTTAAATCTTTTAAAAGGCACACCCTGGTGCAACCGTCGTACAGTACGACGGCCAACCCTAAAAATCTTAATTATTAATCATCCAATGTTTCAAACTAACTATAATCCTCATTACATATTATTAAACTTTAATTAAAATCATGAGATCGACGACAATTGTCAAATTAAAAATATAGCTGTATAGTAAATACATAATGAAAGATTGAAAGGTAATGAGCTCGACTACTAGAAAAAAATCACGAACTTAAATCTCACAATGTATTCTAAGAGGGTATTTGGCTAAGCTTTTAAACTCCTTAAAGAAGCTTATAAGTTGTTCATTACTAAGGATTTAGGAGCTTCTAAGCTATTTTAATGAGCTTTTAAGCTCAACCAAACACCCTCTAAGTCGAAGGTGGCACGTAATTTTTTTTATGCGTACATTTTATTTGAAATGCGCTCTCATATACTGAAATGCATTCTACATTTAATTATTTATTTAAAATAAGTAAATAATAAATAAGATTGAAGAAGCTGATGAGGCCTAGCAATGGCTGACTAAAGTATCACAAGTCCTTCCTTAACGAGAGATTTTGGTTTCGATCCCTGGCTGCATGCACAGTGTAGTATATATTTCCACTTTGTATTGTGATGTTGAGGTCTCAACTATATAATGATATAATATTTTATTTAACAGTATATATATGTAACTTGTAATTTTCTAAAAAAAAAAGGTTTGAAGTAAGTAAAATAAAAAATTAAAATGACAATATACCTAACCGGAAGGGGGGAAATAAAACATTGCTTTTGTGGCATCATGATTCATGATCTGTCTCTTTAACTTTATTGAATATTTTATGGATTCACATTTGGGATCAATTAACAAATTCCAAGAAAGACAATTGCTACCATTTAGGCCTCCAAATCAGCGGCCATGGGTGACTAAATATCACCAACTTTTTAATTTTTTTTATTCCTACAAAAGTAAATTTATAAGTTTTTTTCTGGTAGCTTTTTTTAACTCAAAAATAAGCTTTCTATGCTAAAGTTCACCTACTGAAATCAACTGATTTGATGCGACACAAATGAATCAAATGGCTAAATACCAAGGGCCGAACTCATTGTTTTGTTACTATCGGTTAAGGATATATATATATATATATATATATATATATATATATATATATATATTTATGCGGTTATAACTTTAAATTTTCCTATTTTGGCACCTTTTAAATTTAGAAATGCTTTCCGTTTCTTATATGGCTAAACATATGATTCTGACGGTTAGGTTCACTTATTCAAAAATACGAGGGGAGAATATTTTTAATCAATATTAATAATAACATTTACCTCAGCATTACTGCTTTTCCTGTAGTGGTAGAGATGAAGTATTTAGTTTGTTGGGGATATTATTTCATGTACACTGTTGAGTGCAATTTGTTAGATCATTTCATCACTAGTATGAAATAGAATAAGATGTAGTTTGAGAAAGAATTGTTATATGTGAAGTAAAAGAGGTCTTTTAGAAAGATTTTTATTCGAATACTCTAGTAAGTTGTATATTGAAATCTAGGGACAATGCATCAAGTTTTTTTGGGACTTCTTCACGTGAAATATCAGGAGTGCTTGTAATACCAGTCAGTATATATACCACTACTTTAATAAAGAATTCGTACCACTATTTTTCCGCGTAAGAATCCATAGTATGAATATGATAACTTCCTAATTAATCACAAAAAACCGTAATTACTTTCTGATTTTATTTGAATAAAATTGTATGTACATTAAATTCAGTGGATATGTAATTGGTCACAACGCAACGTAGTTCCATATAAAATTTGGCTGTGATTGTGGGTGTAGTTCTAGTATTAGAAGAGGTTGACTTCAAGTTAAAAGGTTGTTAGGCTGTTAGCAACATGGAATAAAATTAATTACGTTCATATATTTATACTTTACCTCCAATCGTGAAATAAGTTCTTAGGAATGAGTGACACATAAATTAAGAAAAAAATTATTGTGTGTGAAAAAAAAGTAAGGATAAATAAAAATATTTTATTGTACGAATATGATAAAAATAAGTAAAAATTTATTTAAGGACCGTCTTAAAATGGAAAGATAAAAAGTTATCTGGGGACTTGAGATAGCACGTAACTTTCAATATATATAGAGTGAGAGAAGAGAGTGGCAAACATGAAAGTAAGAGATGGGCCCAATCAGCCGGGCGAGATACAGACCAAGCCACGGTTGCAGGTCTAATATTTACATGGGCTTTACTTCTCTCTTCACTTCTAGGATTTTCTCGGTCGACAAACTCCCTCAACAATATTAATTTATGTGGATTAGTTCCTAGTTTTCTAAAAAGGAATTCAGACTTATCATTTTCAATAACCTATTTGTCTCATTTCAGTTGAACTTTTTAACTTTTCCAGAAATATAAATATAAAAGAAAATCACACGCTCGGACTCCTCCCTCCAATGTAAAATCTCCCATTTTAAATTGTTGCATTTTACTATACCATATAGTTAGTGCAATTAATAAAAAATGAGAATATATTTTGATCCAAACGTGTAATTTTGTCATAAGTCGTACAATAGTCGAAAAACACTCATTGAAATTGAAAAAAGATGAAGGAAATATTCGTTTTTTAATAGAATTATAGTATATTTTTGTTAAATAAATAAAATATAAATTAAGTCCGTTCGGTTGATATATTTTCCGATGCAATAATGAATCATTCAAGCAAGCTCTACATGGAGCTCATAAAATGAAATGAATTGAATTGAATTGAATAGAATAATCAGAAATAATTGATATGATAATCTTATAATCCAGTCAAAACATAGTGGGGCCCCTTATGTCCAAATATATTTACTGCCAAAACTTCTATATATACCCTCTGGATGTGCCAGAAAGCAACATGGACAAACCAACCTTCTTATTCTCTCAACTCTTCTTCACATCACATTAACAACTCTCTCTCTAGAAATTGTGTATAGCTCATTAGTTTCTCTCTCTAGCTAGCAAATACTTGAAACTACAACCCACCTCCTCCTCCTCAAAACACCGGTCATCACATCATTGGATTGGACAAAATTGGCTGCAGAAAAATGACGCTGTCAAAGAAAGCCACCTGTAACTCGCATGGCCAAGATTCTTCCTACTTCCTTGGATGGGAGGAATATGAGAAGAATCCTTACGACGACCTTCGCAATCCCAACGGAATTATTCAGATGGGTCTCGCTGAGAATCAGGTATATATTAACAATAATACAGTACATCAAAAGTATTTAAATATTAGTAATTATTCCTAATTATGTATAAATTTATTCCTCTACAGCTCTCCTTCGATCTACTCGAATCATGGCTGGCTGCCAATCCAGATGCCGCCGCCTTCAAGAGAAACGGAGACTCCATTTTTAGAGAGCTCGCTCTCTTTCAAGATTATCACGGCCTCCCCGCTTTCAAAAATGTAAGCATGCAGCGCACCACTATTTTTAAACAAAATACAATTGTTTTGTTTTGTTTTGTTTTCTTACTTATTATACTGATGAATGTGTGTGAAAATATTAATTAAATGCAGGCGCTAGTAAAATTCATGTCCGAAATCCGCGGAAATAAAGTGAAGTTCGAAGCAAACAAGCTAGTGTTGACCGCCGGCGCCACGTCAGCCAATGAGACTCTCATTTTTTGCTTGGCTGAACCGGGCGAGGCCTTCCTCCTCCCCACCCCTTACTACCCCGGCTTCGACCGGGACCTCAAGTGGCGAACCGGAGTGGAGATCGTCCCCATCCACTGCACCAGCTCCAACGGCTACAAAATAACCGGACCGGCTCTCGAGCAAGCTTATCAAGCCGCCCACAAACGTAATCTCAAAGTTAAGGGCGTCTTAGTCACTAACCCCTCCAACCCGCTGGGCATAGCCCTGACCCGCAATGAGCTCCACCTCCTCGTCGACTTCATCCACGCTAAAGGCATTCATCTCATTAGCGACGAAATCTATTCGGGCACTGTTTTTGACTCCACCAGCTTCGTCAGTATCATGGAGGTTCTCGTGAACCGGGACCTCATCAACACTGACGTCTGGGACCGGGTTCACATCGTCTACAGCCTGTCCAAAGATTTGGGTCTACCCGGGTTCCGCGTCGGGGCGATTTACTCCAACGACGACATGGTCGTCTCCGCCGCCACTAAAATGTCGAGCTTCGGACTCATCTCGTCGCAAACACAATACCTCCTCTCCGCCATGCTCTCTGACGAGAAGTTCGCGACGAACTATCTCGTCGAGAACAGGAAGAGGCTCAAGAACCGGCATGAGATGCTGGTTCTTGGCCTCCAAGGCATCGGTATCTCATGCCTCAAAAGCAACGCCGGTCTATTCTGTTGGGTCGACATGCGGCACCTGCTGACGGCCAACACCTTCGAGGCCGAGATCGAGCTATGGAAGAAGATTGTCTATGAGGTCGGGTTGAACATCTCGCCCGGCTCGTCGTGCCATTGCGACGAACCGGGATGGTTCCGCGTGTGCTTCGCCAACATGTCGGAGGACACGCTGAAGCGGGCGGTCCAACGCCTTAAGTCGTTCGTCCACACGTTGGGGTCGACCAACGGCAGCAATGGTTTTTCACAGAATGTTAGCAGAAATTCGAGGAGGAAGGGATTCAGCAAGTGGGTTTTTCGACTATCGTTTAACGACCGCGAGCGCGAGCGATAGTCTCTCTGCACCCCAACCCAACCAACCGATTATTTTCCCACTTTTAATTTTTTTTACTCAATATGTTTATTAAAATATTGAGTTCGTATTCTTTCTTTTTTTTCGGGAACTTATATTTTTTTTTCTTCTTTTCGGTTCGTGTAGAATGCACTCTGTCCATGTGGACGTGAAGTGAAATGTGGTTAATTATTTTGTAAACCTATGTATTAAATCTCCATATATATCATTATTCAACTATTGTTCATTACATCATAAGACGATTATGGAATGTCTCTACTCTTTTACTTAACCCTTTTTCCTTTTGTCACTTTAAATAATTAGATTTTTGAACAAGTGTCAGAAAAATAATAAAGATATGAGTTAGTTTGAAACTAAGAGGATCGATGGCCTCTTTGGTCAATGATAACATGACACCGGCGATATTAACGGCAGAAGCGGATAATGACGGCTCGCCGACGACGTTAAACGTCGGCAGATTTTTTCAAAAGTATATACATTTAAAGTGCTTGTTAATTAACCGACATTAACTAAACTATGTTTAGTTATATTATACAATTGCCTGTGTGGCTGTGTGTCCCCTTATCTATGAACTTTTGATCACATGATTTTGACAATTGCAAAAATAAAAACTAAAAAAAAAGTAGTACAGTATTAATTAATTAAATATGATAAAATCGTGTGTAACCGTCGGAATTGTAAGTAGTTTTTGTAGTAAACGATTGGTAACGGAGGATCTAGTATGATATTACTAGTCCAGCTACAACGCATTAAAAATCACAAGTAGTTGTCCGTCCGTAATAATGTAATTCAACCATTATTACATATATATATATATTCTCTTTACGAGTCTGTGAGATTCAAAAGATTTTCACTTCTGCAACAATTAAGAACTGATATTTCCTTATAGTATATATTAATTTACACAACTATAATCACTTTCTGTTATGAAATTATTAACTTGCAACTTAAGTCTTGATTTAAATAAAAGTGTTTTTTTTTTTAAATTAAATAAAAGTGGATCTTAATTAATAAGTGCAAGTTTCACCAGGGTGGTGCAAGTAGGAACACAGAGCATGTAAAAATGTAGAGAATTCCGGGTTTTGACCACAGTTTTAGCCGGAAAAATGTAAGTTGGTGTGCATTAAGCTAATTAACTATCTAAGCCTTTTAATATTTTTAGAAAGAAAACAATAAAAAGAAATAAAATTATTTTAGTTCAGTATTTTTAAATATAATACAACTAATCTATACCTAAATAAAAAGTGTGTTGTTGAAATTCCAAAACATTCTCCCCAAGTCTCTCTCGGCGCATGTTAGAGCGATCTGTTTAACCTGCGCCGCCGATGATGAAGGCGAAGAGAGGCCGTCCGAGGAAGCTACTGGTGGTCGGACCGGTGACTAAGCAGACACCGGGAGGACCGACATCATCAGAGAATACTTCACGAGTTTCTACAATGCCAATTGTCAGAGAGGATTCGCATCTGCATGAGCCATCTAATGTAACAGTGATGCCACAGTTTGAACTAGGAGAGAACTCAAATCACGCTTTTCCTCGAGGAAAAACTCACCAGACACCGGAGATGGAGGAAGGAGCTGAGATGAGGAAATGGGAGGAGCCTCCGGCTGGATTCATCAGAAAAGGTATAAGCCTGAATTTTATAGCGCCTACTCTAAAAGAGGGAACCCTGTGGCTTGCTTAAAACAAGAAGATATTGATATTGAGGCTGCAAAATGGGCTAATGCTGTGATTCTCTACGTTATTGGTGATTCCCCATCGATTAAATTTCTTAACACATGTCTGGAGCAACAATGTGGTGCAAAAGCACCTGAGATTTTTTATCACCAAGAAGGATATTATGTTATTAGATTTAAAACTGCAGAGGAGAAAGATGCTATGCTGGATGCTGAGTATCACACTATAGCAAATAGACCAGCTATTGTTAAAGCATGGGAAGCTGATTTTCGATTTGAGAAAGAAGTGTTGAAGGTAGTTCCACTTTGGGTCCAACTTCCAAATCTGCCGTTAAACTGCTGGGGTATGCAATCGTTGAGTAGAATTGGGAGTTTATTGGGGACACCTATACGAGCAAATGAGTGTACAACTACTCAATCTAGGATATCCTATGCAAGACTCCTTGTAGAGATTGATCTTACATTGCCTATTCAGCATGAGATTGTGATTGAGGGAGCAAATGGAGAGCGAATGAAGCAGTCAGTGCACTATGATTGGGTCCCTCCGTATTGCCAATTATGTCAAAATGCAGGTCATGACTGCAAGAGGAGTAGTAAACCTAATGTTGCAGCTCAACCTGTAGCTACTAAATAGTGGCGACCAAAGGAGCAACAGAGAGAGAATAATCATGCACCACAAGTTACTGAAGTTGTGAGTAAAGGAAAGGAGAAAGTTGAGAAGTGATCTAAGCCAAGAAGAACATTTAGTCAAGTAGTTATGGGCAGAGAAGGAAGCAGAAATGAGAGTGTAGTGGATGAAAATGTTTATCAGGTTTTAAATGAGGAAGAGATGGATGATATTGAGGGCGAGGACCAATTCCCCTTAGTGTCATCATGAAGCTAGTTATATGGAATATGAGGGGCTGTAATAAGACCTTCAAACAAAATGAGCTTCGGCTCTTTCTAAAGAAGAATAAGGTGGATGTATTTGCCATGTTAGAGACTAGAGTTCAAAGTGAAAAGTTTCAAAAAATATCAAGCAAAATAAATCAGCAGTGGGAATTTATACATAATTATGATCATGCTATAAATGGAAGGGTGTGGATAGGCTGGAACGGAGCTAAGGTTACAGTGAATATGATCAATAGCCATGCTCAAGGGATTTTATGTGAGATCTCTGACTTGTTTTCAGGGAAGCAGTTTAAGTTTCTAGCTGTTTATGCATACAATACGATTGAGCAAAGGAAAAATCTATGGAGATATATTTCTAGCACTTGTGCAACTTGTCAAGATCCTATATTGATAGGAGGGGATTTTAATGCCATTTTGAGTGCAGATGAAAGATACCAAGGTAACCCGGTGACCGAAAGTGATGTGAAGGATTTTAATAACTGCATACAAGCAAATGAATTAATTCAAGTCAGAAGAGTAGGTAGTGATTATTCGTGGTGCAACAACCAAGAAGGGAGAGATAGGATTTATTCCTTAATTGATAGGTGTATTGCTAATGCACAATGGATAGCTGAATATGGACATGTTGTAGTAGAGGTCATGGAGAGGAATATCTCAGACCATTGTCCTCAAATGCTTCACTTTGAGACAATTGGAGGGCTTGGGAGATCTCCTTTCAGATTCTTAAATATTATGACTGAGCATAAGGATTTCATGCCTATTCTTAGTAGTATTTGGGCTCAGAAACTACATGACAATCTACTACTAGACATCTGGTTCAAACTCAAGCGGCTCAAGGATCCTTTCAAACAGCTGAATAATTGTCATTTTAGAAATATACCAGAGAGATTGGATCGTTGAGAACTAAGCTAGGGGTTGCTCAGCAAGCTCTGGAGCAAGATAAACTCAATGAGGAGCTGATCAAAACAGAAAAGAGGTTATTGAAGGATATTGAGAAGTGGAGTGGCATAGAGGAGAGTATATGGCAGCAGAAGTCGCGAGCTGATTGGATCCAACTTGGGGATTCCAATACTCGATTTTTTCATGCTCATGCTAAAGTCAGGCAAGCTAGGAAAGCCATAAAATTATTGGTCACTTCAGAAGGAACAAGATGCACTACCCAAGCTCAAATTAAGAAGGAAATCCGAAGTTTTTATGTTGGTTTAATGGGTAGTGCAGCTCCCTCATTACCTATGGTGGATAAGGAGGTGGTGAAAAGAGGAAATAGGCTCAACAGAAATCAACAACTACAGCTATGTTCCCCCTTCACGAGTCAAGAGATCAAATCAGCTCTTTTTAGTATGAATTCTTTGAAGGCACCAGGAATTGATGGATTTAATGTACATTTCTTCAAGAAAGCTTGGCCCATTATTGGAGATGAGGTGATTGCAGCTGTCCAACAAATCCATTCAACAGGTTTCATCCAAAAGCCATAAATAATGCACTGATTACCTTACTTCCCAAGAAAGAAAATGCGTGCTTTGTGAAGGATTTTAGACCGATTTTTGCCTGTTGTAGTGTCTGTGAAGGGCAATCGTCGACAACATACTACTTAGCCATGAATTAATCAAAGAATATAATAGAAAAGGTATCTCTCCAAGATGTATGATAAAAATAGACATTCAAAAAGCCTACGATTCACTGGAGTGGCCATTTTTTAAGTTTTTATTGCTGGAATTAGGCTTCCCGTTCTTGTTTGTCAATTGGGTGATGAATTGCTTGACCTCAGTTACCTATATGGTGAATGTAAATGGAGAAGTTACTGCACCTTTTACAGCAAGAAGGGGCTTGCGACAAGGGGATCCCATTTCACCCTATTTATTTGTTGTGTGCATGGAATACTTGCACAGGTGTTTACTTGGACTAAGAGTACAAAGAAGCTTTCACTATCACGCGAGGTGCAAGCGATTCAATCTGATCCAGATGTGTTTCGCTGATGATTTACTAATGTTTGCAAGAGGGGATATCACTTCAATACAGCAGCTTATGAGAGCATTCGATCAATTCTCAATAGCATCAGGACTCAAGGCAAATCAGTCAAAGTCGTGCATCTATTTTGGCGGAGTTGCAACTTTGCAACAAACTGAGATCTTGCAGGAGGTTGGCATGGAGAAAGGGGAGCTGCCATTCCGCTATTTGGGAGTCCCTTTTATCACCCAAAAAGCTTACAACAATCCAATGACAACCCCTGGTGAAGAAAATTATAGAAAAAATTGAATGTTGGTCATCCAAATGCTTGTCTTATGCTGGGCGGATCCAACTAATAAAAGCAGTGTTGTTTGGGATGCAATCGTATTGGTGCGTGGTATTTCTTATCCCACAAAAGATTATCAAAGCTATAGTCACTATTTGTAGAACTTTCTTGTGGACTGGAAATGTTGTGGTTTCGAAGAGGGCTCTTGTAGCATGGGATTTTGTTTGCATGCCTAAATTTGCAGGAGGCTGGAACGTAACTAATATGATATGGTGGAATAAGGCAGCAATCTGTAAGCTTTTGTGGTGTTTATCACAGAAGAAAGATAAAATATGGGTTAGGTGGGTTCATGGATATTATATCAAGAATCAACATATTGCCACCATGAAAACTCTCTCCCAAGCTTCATGGGTTCTTAGAAAAGTGCTGGCTACATGGAATTATGTGGCAAACTCGAGTAAAGGGAAATGCATGATGCAGGCACCATCCTTTTCAATAAGGAAAATGTATTTGGAGTTGAGATGAACAGTTCAGAAGGTTGCTTAGAGCAAATTCCTTTATAACAATGTTGCCCCCCTCCCCCAAAGAGTATTTTCATTTCTTGGCTTGCTATATTGGGTAGATTGGTGACTTGTGATTATCTACAAAAGATCGGCACAGTAGTAGATCACAAATGTTGTTTATGCGATGGAGCAGATGAGACCCTTAACCACTTGTTTTTTAGCTGCCCTTTTTCAGCTCACGTATGGAAAGATTTGATGAAGTGGTGTGGGGTGAATCGGGAAGCAAGAGACTGGACGCATGAGCGAGAGGTTTTGATCACAAAGTGTAGATCCAACACAGGCAAGCATCGCATGTATCGATTGATTACTGCTGTAGCTCTGTATTTTCTGTGGCGCGAAAGAAACCAACGTAGATTTCAGGGAGTCTATGCTAGTGTAGATAGAGTTGTATCTATTTGTCAAGTGTCTATTGCCATAAGATGTAGGAAGGAGCCCAAACTGGCGAAATTTCTGCATACTTAGGCAGTGATGGTAGTTAGATAGTAGTTTGTTGGATTGTTTTGTTTTGCTTTGTCATGCCTTTGGTGAAATAAAATATTTTCTTTTACCAAAAAAAAAAGGTGTGTTGTTGAAAAAATTTGGTTTACCTATAATACCCTTGTTATATATAATAATATATATATATATATATATATTATAATTGTATATGCTTTCATTGACAATAAATAAAATCTCATACAACATATATATCTTACTTTTAAGAAAATAAAAACTCATATTAATGATATGTCCTCATTTTCTAATGCAACAACGTATTTTTGGCAATAAACAATTTTGGGTATAAAATATTAGTATTGAATATTAATAAAACCCTCTCAAAAAAAATATTAATAAATCAAATTTACGCAAGAAAAAGAAAAGGACTATTCAATCACTATAAGGTTAGATTTTAGCCAACATATTAGTTAATTGTCAATTATTTCTAAACACAATCAATAGACCAAAATAAATAAATTAATATATTCTTTGGAAAAAAATCAACTGAAACTTTGAAAACGATGATGCATAATCTAATCTATTCAAGTGTGAATATCTAAACAAGTTATATTCTAATTAAACTCTATAATCATTAATGTTTTTATTTTGTTATGAAATTGTACGAGATATATCTGTAAAAACTCTTATTAAATGTCTTTTTCTCACTTTTCCAAACAACACATATCTAAATTCCATTTTTTTTAAAGGAGTAGTATTAAGGAGGTAAATTTTATCCAAATATATAGTAGAATTAATGCAATTAACTTATGCAAGCCATTAACTTAATCCAAATATATATAGTCCAATGCAATAGTTATACAACTAGACTCTTTTTTTATACGGGGGTATACCCAGTGCGCAGCGAAGGTAGCTGATCACTAGTTTTACTTAGCAAAATAAACTGCACTTTATCGGGCTATTGTAGTAACTAGTAACGAGTATCGTACCCTCAAGGACTATTAGCTCGAATTTATGTTGAAGACGAAATTTATGCACCTTTCTACTATTCAAGCTTTGCAAACAACATGATTGTTGATTAATTAAAGCACTTAAACATAAGATTAGAACAAATAAGCAAATTCAAGCAAACAAACGCTTAATAAACGAACAATGAACAAATTGAAAATAGAGTTGATTCTAGGGATTCAATCCGATTCTAGATGGCTTGATCGAGACTTCCTAATTCATGCAACTAATTTTTAATCCCCTAATTGAGAAGCAATCGCAAAACCATTCACTATTCTCTCTCGACAAATAGCAAAAGTAGATCAACCCGACGACTTTCTCGGCTAAGACTCAAGACGACGTATTAACTCCAAAAAGATCATAGAACTCAACCTTCCATGCATGCAATCTCACTTTCTAAGTCTCAAAAGCAATACATGATGTGATCATTGATGTCCATGAATGTAAAAACCTACTAAGAATTTCTACAAATATTTGTTATGTAAGAAAGGTGATCAACAATCCCCACATGAAAATAAGCTTCAAATCCACATTCAAAAAGAAGAAGGCAACCAGAATCAACAAGCTATGATCATTCCATCATCAAATCATCTCAAATCCCCACAACCAATAAAGGAAATTTAGCTAGATATGGATGAAAATAAAGTAGGACAAGGAAGAATTAATTGCATAATTGAAATACTAAGAACCCAATGAGAAAATCTTCAAATAGTCTTCAAATCCAACCTTCTTCACTAATACAAAGATTATCAAATGTTTTAAACCCTAAATGGAAACTTTTGAAAGGGGAAAACTAAGCTAAGGTGAGATGATACACGTTTTAGGGCTGAGCTCCTCTATATATAGGGTGGAAAAAGTGCTAAAGAATGATAAAACCGGTGGTCCATGCCCAAGAATCGGCGCTCCAAGCACCGAAATCAGCGGTCCGGACCCAAGGCGCTGGTCCGACCGTCGATTCCGATTTTTGCCTTGAACAATAATATCGAGATTTTTGGCGGTTCACCCCTGAACCGCCGGTTTTTGAGTGTCAACAGCCGATTTTCATGTTCTGGGTGCCGATTTCATATTTTAGCTCATTTTCGACCGATTTTTCACTTTTTTCGTCCCGACTCTTCGACTCCGCTTTTCTACGATCCTTTTATCCAGCTTAGCATCCTTTGATAGACCTACACACATGCATAAACTCTACAAACGTGAAACCAATCCGAAATAATGAAAAGATCCCAAAACAAATCACATTTAACGGCAAAGCTTGGCAAAAAGTAGTAGAAAACACGTTTAGTTGCTACAAAATGAGAGTTTATCATTAGCGATTGCGGGTTCTCACGAATTAAAAATAAATTATTCGTGTAACAATTTGCCCAGCTTTCAGAAAAAAGAAAAATCCAATTCAGCCAACTTTCAACTAATATATATTTGAAAAAAATTATTGTTCCAACAATAATTAATAAAAGAAAAAATAGATGAGCAATCGAGTTGAATTAAGATGAGTACTGTAATGCTTGAGCTTAACTCTATTTTTGATAAGGTTATCCAAATGTAATGAGCTATTTAAATATATATTCAAAATAAATAACCGTTATTTATTTCAAAAATAAATTTCCGTGCTGAAGAAATAATAAATAATAAAAATAAGGTTAGTGACATAGTAAATATATTTTTATATGGCTCAAAAGTTAGCAAATATAATTTATTTATTAAATGCATAATAATAACGAGCTAAAGTCAAATACTGTTAACTTCAAGTTTGATCAATTTTCTAAGAGTTATTATATAGTATTGAATTAAAATTGAGTAGTTGGTATTTGTATAAGTTAGATAACTTGGGTATTATGTAATATTTCCTAATCATAAATAAATTTAATGATTTATTATTCATATTGTATAATTTTTATTATAATCATCTAAATTACGTGCAACGCACGTGACTCTTTGCTAGTTTTATGAAAATCTTCTTTCAATACAATGCACATACGTTTCAGCGTTGCGTTGTACTAAAAGTTTAAACGAGAAACTGTTCGTTGTATTCAAGTGGCAATGCCGAGACACCCGAAACTCTCCTTAGTAAGAGATCCTGAATTCAATCCCGTATGTGCAGTATAGATTTCCCAACTTATATAGTGGTGTAATAGTTCCACACTACGTGATGGTGTGTGGTCCCACATTAATATGGTGTAGAGGTCCCACCTTTGTGGTGGCCTAGTGATTTAGTATTTGATAACACATATATATGTCGTGGTAATTAAAAAAAACATTTAGCTAGAGTTAACGAAAAAAATCATCTAGTTACAAAATATTTTATCTAAACTCATATACTTTGTTTTTTTTTCTTTGAAAATATCTAAATCCTATTGTTAATTAAATGCTATGTAGCTACTTTCAGCTTATTGCCTAGTTTAATATTTTGGTGCAATATATGGAGTAGTTTATTACGGAATTATCATAAATAAACAAAAAACAGTGAAAAAGTGAAAATATTAAATAACTTATGAAAATGTTTGTATTCTAATTAAAATAAAATATTGGCACTCCCCCTGTCCACAAAGATTATAAGCAGTTTTTTGTGGGACGAGTTTTAATATAAGTGTGGTAAATGTTAAGTGAGTGAAGAAAATGTTCCATTATTATGAGTAGAGAAAGAGATAAATGGTAAGATAGTAAGTGAGATTATATCCAAAAGTATACAAATATAAAATTTGCTATAATTTTTGGGTACGGATAAAAAAGGAAATTTAGTTACAATACATGGACGAACGAAGTATAAATTATAAAAAATTTGTAGAGAAAGCTGCGAGTGATCATAAGTGCGGTAAGGGGGGGGGGGGGCACGGGGTAGAGTTGGCTGCAAGTAAAAATTATTTTTTAATTGCCTTTTCAGAAAGAAAAAAAGATTAATTGCCAAATAAGTAATTAATTCAACGCCGATTCAATTATGCAAGAACATTCAAAATTAATTAACGCGGCTTCCACCACTGCACCAAATCTGCTTTTCTCTTTAAGGCAACATAATCTTCATAAAGTTCCATTAAAGCACAAGATTCCTCATTTTCTACTATTATTTGCTTAATTTCGTCCGTTTTCTACATATAATTCCCAATTATGTTTTCCCTCTGGAGATATACTTTTACAGTTTACTTGTCTCTTGCTTTCTTTCTTGCTTGCTTTCTTTATTTAATTTATTCACGTGGCAAAATTATAATGCCGAATAATGTATTGATGAAATTCGAAATTGAGACAACGGATCACAAGAATACTTCACTTTGCCGCCAAATTATCAAGCAGTAGAGATTGTATACAATACCTCAGTTGAAGTCCACCTATTTTTCCGAAGGAAAATAGTTTCAAGCATCTTTCACTAAAAATCAATTATTGCATAATAATTTAATTCAAAAGGGGGGAAAAAAAAGACTGCATTTAAATGTGACCTGATGATATATAAATTGAAGCATAATTTTCTTTGACTTCTTGAACCAAAATATATTGAAGACATTGAAGAAATAGAGGCTCTTCATAATCTCAAATCAAAATGTTATATTCTGTGAGAAAATAAATTAAACTATGCTTCCATTAATTGAAATAGACGGTGTGACTTGAAGCAAATCGGCGTAATTTCAGGCCACTGATAGTTGTAACGAACGAAGGAAAATAATAATTGTGCAATATAAACCACATTAACAAACTAGAATAATACTAAAAAATTAAGTATTATCAAAGCGTTCTGGTTAGTTCTCTCTCACTTTTAAACATGCACGTTTTAAGCCGTCCCCACACAAATAATTCATTTTGTTAACAAATTATAATAATCTCGAAACAATACAAAGTAGGAAATTAATAGTATTTAACTTACTCTGATATACATATATATTGCTTGGGCAAATAATTAAACTGCCATATCTCAACTACCTAATTTTGCAAGTTTGAAACTACCCAATAATTCTCTTGTAGTATAATTCAACTGGTTATAATAATTCTTCTTCAAAAAAAAAACAAAAGATGATGATTATTCAATTATAATTGCTCCCATAAATCTAATACTACAAGAATTCGCTCGTTACGAGTTGTGATGTCAAATTGTAAGAATAAAACTATAAGAGTTGGTGGTATTGAGTAAGATACTAGGTCTATCGCTGGGAACCGTAATTTTAATAGTTGGTGGTATTGAGTAAGATACTGATAAAAATTTACACGTATTGAGTTAGATACTAGTATCTATCATCATAAAAAAGAAAAAGAAAATAAAAAATAAACTGGACCAATGGGGACACGCCACGTGTCCTCGAAAGGGTGCCCACCGGTATCGAAGGCGGTATCACAAAAATGATACCACCATCGACACCACACTATCGCTACCGCTTAGATACCACACCCACTACGGCGTCGATACACCCTATATCGAGCAAGGGTGATATCGATGGGATCGACACTGGGATCGATACCGGTGATCGATCCCTATTGCAAATGCTCTAAATGATTTCCCAATCATATATATGATGATATCCTAACTGATCACTTGGCATGTGGTGTGAAGGATTTGGTATCCAAATTTTAGAATTGGGCTCCTTTTAAAATTAAAATATAATCAAAATGTATGGTTTTTTTAATACATCCCAGATTTGGTTGTTTTGAATAGTTGAATAGGTGAGTTCGTAATCAAAGATCGAAAATTCGAATTGATAGGAGTATACTTTTTCTAATATTAATATATGAAAGATAATTCTACTAATTAAATTTGTATGCAATATTCTCAAATTCTCCCATGTTATTTATTGACCATATATCCATGTGTTATGCAAATATATTTGGATTATTCATGTGATATATGTATAATCCTCAATTGGAAATTCTTATTTCTTTTTTCGATTCATAAGTATTTTGGATCTTAAAACTATTTATTGTTCTTTGCTTTAGCAACATGATTACTTCTGTCTTTCTCCCTAGAATAAGTATTTGATGCTATGAAGCACCATATTGTTCGTTAATGATTTTTTCTTAACTGATCGTACTATTTTTTTCGCCGAGATCGAATTAAACACTTTATTTGAGATTTAGATTTCCTTTTACAATTGGGATAGGAAGGTGATCCTTATTTAAGAATGATTTGTTATGGATTAAAGGATAAATAATTAATTAACTGTAAGAGGAAGTACTTATGTATTCCAGTGTTTGACGAGATTCCCTCAAATTAATTAGTCAACAACTCGCGAATCGCAATTGTAAATTTATTAAGTAAGAAAATTTACTTATCGATCCTGCAGATTGATCCCTCTATTTCTTCCTATTCCTTTTTTCTTTTTTAGCAAAAATGACTAAGTCCATCATCATTATATCAGATAGGCAGTGGACTTTATTTCATAGCATTTGTCTTATCGAAGCTGAACAGCTTCTTTGATTAAATGATCTAACAAAAAAAACTACAGTGCTTTATTTGAATAAATAAAGAGTAACACTTGGGTGGAGACATCTCCACCATGGAGATGGGTTGATCCGACCCGGGCCCGATCCGGGCAAACACGGGTCAACGTTCTTTGACCAAGTTTTTTTTTTTTCGGCGAAGCGGAAGGCTTCAATTTTACAGATTCATCTTCGCTCTGATTACTAATATAAAGAGAATCGGCGAGTAACAATTTAGATTTTTCGGCTCGCTCCGAGGCCTTCAGCTCCCCTCGCTCGAATTTTGACCAAAGAAGAAGCGGCAAACAAAAAAATGAGGAGGCAAACAACAAAAAAGAGGAGGAAAAAACTATAAAAAAAAAACTTGTAGAGCGTGGAGGCGCGCGCATGAATTTCACGCGCCGGATCGGGGCGGGTCCGAGTCGGTTATTGTATGGTAGAGGCTTGTACCCAAGTTTTTGTCATAAATATAAAATTGTTGAACTGAGACTTTGGGCGTCGTTGTTGGAAGGGACACTATAATTTTGTTATTGTAATGAAAACTTTCCATAAAGGTCGTGTTTACTTTGATGGAAATTTTTCCATTGGAAAATGATGTATAAGAAAAGGTGAGAAAATATTAACATTTTCATCCTATTCTTATCTCATGTTTACTAGGTTGGAAAAGAAAATTATCACATGGTGCACCTACTCCTCCCCATTTTTATGTCTTTTGTTGATTGGAAAATATTTTCGCACCACTAACTAAAGAAAATATTATCCAACATTGGAGAGAAAAGGATGGAAATAGGGCTGTCTGGAAAAGTTATCCACTCTGCCCGGAGAAAATTTTCTATTATAATAAACATGTAAAAAAGATAAAAAAAAAAAAAATGAGACAAAATATTTCTTTTCCATCATTTCCATCAAATTAAACGCACCCTAAAAAGATAAGGTTTCATTTACATATGATGCGTCCCGCACTGTAAGCGGAAGCAAGTGGATTTTTTTTTTGTTTTTTTTGGTAATAATAAGAAAACTACTTTGATATATATTACTCGTCAATTTAAGCAGATCATACCGAGTAACGGTGTTGTTTAAAGTCTTTGCAATTTTATTTGCTTCCCAGTGCATATGGTTGAATATACAAGTTATAACAAAGAAAAATAGATGTGTGTTATATTTTATTTAATTTTACTTATTTAATTAAGCCAATATGTTTACTATAAGGTATAGTGATCGCATAGTAAACTGTATTCGTGACGCATCTTAAAATTAAATTAATAACAAATAATAATATCATGAAAAATAACTTATTTATTTCTTTTAAGAAGGAAAAGACATGTAATTTTTCCAAAGCAATCTAAACTTGTGCATAGCTCTATTTCCTTACCGGGGCACGTATGCTAAAGAAAGTTTATATTGTGTTATCTTTTCTGTTAATTAATTTTATTTATTTACATTAATCCAATAAGCTCACTAAGATATAGTGGTCCTAATCTTGAGAAAAAGAAATAGACAATATATCTTGCCTATGTGAAAAGAAAGGTCTTGAGTTCGAGCAGTACTGCTCCGCTTCCCATGTTAATATAAAGTTTTCCTTTTCGTCTCTCTCTTGCGCGCGACATCCCTCTTCATAATTCTTCATTATATCTGTATAAATAAAGCCAACTAATCTGCTAATTAAAGGAGGAGTCATGAAAGTCAAAGAAATTAACAATTTTAAAAATAATTAATGCTGCCTATTAGCCTAAGAAGGTGACATTTCAAGAGATAAAAGATTTTGCTTTTGAGGAGTTGTCCTGTTCTGCCATTTCTTTTTTTGAAAAATAGATTCATTCATTTAATTCAAATATGATGAAACAATCTCTAAAAGTTACGAGGGCCAACTATCATGCCACAAAATAGTTGTAGTCAAATTCATAGCTACATTAGCTGCAAACATACAAATGTCGATAATTACAAGGAAAAGAATTTCAGGATAAATAAATAAAACGAGACTTGGAATTTTAAGGAAATTCTTTCCATTTTACACTTAGCTTAATTTGAATTGTGTTCATTTTTTATTTTAGTTTCTTTAACTAAAATACTAATTTTAGTTTCTCTCTCAATTATATTTAAATATCAATACCTGAGTTTTAATTGTGAATTACTGTTTTAATGTATTAAGAAACAAGGATTATGACATATTTGTTAATAATTTGAGTGTGAAATCATGGAAGATAAAATTATTAAGTTCAATTACAATGAAGCTATTATGTAACGATCATAAAATGTGCAAGATGTGCGTGGAATGCTACAAACTAATGATCGTATTGATCTATATTTACATTATTTTTACGTTTTAAGTAAAGTTCCCGACTCCGTCACAAATTCTAATTTTAGTGGTGGCACGACATAACAATATATTTTGATGAAGAGGTATGGAGGGTCATGTGGGTTTCACATGGAAAGAAATGAGAACATAGAACACCTGCAAAATAATGTGCAAAACTTAAGGATATTAGGGCCTCAATTTGTAACAACCTGGTATATATGTTATCTCTCATCTCTCTCATCAAGACATGAATGACCATATCAACATCATGTATTGTCTCAATCTATAAATATATATGTAAATAATTAAGCATTACCCCACTCCCCATGCCATTACATTAATTCAATATTTTTTAGCAGCCCCAAACAATTTGGACTATCTTCACCAACATATTTTTTATTTTATTTATACATCAACCCCATCAACCTCTTTGCAATGATATATATAGTATTTTCCAATGTTTTTTATAGATGGGGTGCATTCATTTTGAGTCAGATGAGAGATAATATTATTTCATCATTTTATATCTTTTTTACTTTTATTTCAAAAAAATCCGGTCGGGAGGATAAACTTTTGAGCAGTCATTTTCCCTTGTCGATACATAGTATTATACCCAAAAAATAGAGTGATAATTTTATACCATATTTTACTTTTCACGTATTTTATACATTTAACCTTTATCCATCAATTTCATTCAAACTAGAACAAGATAGTAAAATTGTGGTCCTCTTAAAATAGAGATAAATATATTATCATGCCTACCAAACAAGACCTCAAGGTTTCCACAGTTAGAGATAAATTTATATCTCATTAAATTATCCCTCCAATTAAAGGTAAAAAAAAAGTATGTCACATTTGGTTTTTAATTGCGGTTCCCTCTTTACTGTGGTTTGAATACATAGTATTAATTTTGTTCCAATTTCAAAACATGGTGGTATTAATCCCCCAAATATTTGAAAGGTTAGTGAGAAAATCCCATTTATCTCGGCTGGAATCTCTAGAGAAAGATACAGATACCTG
Organism: Schizonepeta tenuifolia; assembly: GCA_029490685.1. Lineage (NCBI taxonomy): Eukaryota > Viridiplantae > Streptophyta > Magnoliopsida > Lamiales > Lamiaceae > Schizonepeta > Schizonepeta tenuifolia. The sequence continues at coordinate 10,630,739 of CM055958.1, forward strand.
ACATCTAATCATTATTAAGTATTTAGTTTATTCCATCAAAATTTATCATATTTGATCCTCTCTTCTATCCCTTTTCCAGATTTATAAAATAGAAACTCTAAATCGAATCATTCATAGATTTAGCTTTGTCTGGGATCTTGGTAGCATTTGATTTCCCATGTTAGGCTTTCCTTTTTCTTTTAATTTTTCAAAATTTGGTTGGATTTTGATACTTGCAACTTGCAGGTCGTCATATATTTATTTACCATGATGTTTTTATTTGGACCGTCAAAAATTTGAAGGGAACTATGCCTTAATAGGCCCAAAAAACCCACTTATAATGCGAAGGCCCACTAAATATCCCAAATTATTTTATTCCGATGGCCGGTTCTTAAAGCCCATGTAAAATACGGCCCCAAATTTTTAGTTTTGTGTCATTTTTCAAGAGGATATGTGAAAGGTGAAAAATACATAAATTAGGGAGAATGTGAAAAATAGAGATTGATCTAACGCATTATCTTATTTTAACTTTTGTTACTAGAAATGAAGAAAACATATTTTCCTAATTGTTATGTATGAAATGGAAGAATCTAGTATTTTTTAAATAAATATATGTTTAATTTTATTTTGTAAGAAACTCTAATATACAAGTAAAACCTTTATTAAGGAATATTTTTGGGACTGTAAAAAAATATGACAAAATAGAAGGTTATTTCTAAATAGAGTTCGAAGAAGAATTTAATGTTTTTTATAAAATTTTAATGTACATGAACAATAACTAAATATTATAATTACTAAATACATGTATTGTATAATGTATCATGTGCAAATACATGTATTGATTTATTTCACCTAGAATATGTAGAGACCATGACTTAAAAGTATGCATTTAACTTGCTCGACAAGTTGGAAATATTTTTGGTTCAACAAGAAGATGGTCATATGGACGAGTTATTGAAGACACACAAGTTAAAAGGATATGGTTACAAAAAAAGAGATGAAGTCATTGTTAGAAACAATTTTAGAAAAGTATTTTAAATTAACCTAAATCTATTGTAATTATATATATATATATATGTATGTATGTATGTATATATGGTAGGGATCTGGTGAGAATGAATTTTATATGAGAACGTGAGAATGGTACATTTTAATGCAATTTTATCATATTCGTAATGCATATATTGCATAAATGTAATGCATACACATTCTAATGCATAAACTGCAGAAACTTAATGCATAAACATTGTAATGCATAAATTACTACAACATAATACATCGTTAAATCTGAACCATTGATCAACAAAAATCAAGCGTCCAGATTTATTCTCATTTCTCACCTAAGATAGCATTCTCACATGATCCTCTTCCTATTATATATAATGATCCTCTTCCATATATATATATATATATATATATATATATATATATATATATATATATATATTATTTAATGTGATTTATTCCTAAATGGAAGTGTATTTCATTAATATGGGACTGAAAATATAGAGTTTATTCCTATTTATAATTGGTCCCAAGTTGTGACTATTAAAATATATGACAAAATAGGAGTTTATTCCTAAATAGAGTATTCATTTCTGGAGGTTCTACTGTATCATTAATAACATAAGTGAATATTATTATAAAATTATGGTGTAGTATAAAATTTGAAAGAATTGTTTTGAAAGTAAAACGATGAATTATTATCGATGAGACTTAGTTCAAATGATTAATTAACTGATACTTTTTCTAATAGTTATAAAGACGATGCTTATGTAACTTTATGACGTTATGAGTTTGATTAAGTGTAATTAATCTGTCACGTTACGTAAGATTGTGCACAACTAAACATGATTATTTTTTTTTGTTCCAATTATGCATGCTATATGTAATAGCATACTATTTGAGCGACGAAGGTTTTTTGTTTTAACGTTTACATTTTTCAATTGATATTTATCTATCTAATTTTCGTATTAGATGCTAGACATGATGCTAATGAAGTAGCTCGAATTTTCAATAGAGTAGCTAAAATTTTCATAAATCTTTTCCTTGTACATTTGTTCGGGATGAAGTTGTGAGTAGTGTGGATGGGAGGGTGTAAGCGTTGATGAGCAATATTTTGATCTGTCTATATCTACTTGTAACAAATTACAAAAGTAAGTTTAAAGAGGAGGTCCTCCTCAATATAAAACGGCCTATACCATTCCTTCCTTTGTAAAACATTGCACAACAACTTTGAAAGATTCAAAAGTCTCTCAAATTGAGGAAGAAAGATATGGTACGTACTTATTTACTTTTCTGACGCTACTCTTCTTGCTTTCAGTTGAAAAGAGAGATGCCAATAATTGACATTGTCAAAAAATAAAAAGAAAAATCATTATGTATAATTAATTAATCTAAACTTTTCCAGTATGAACGCGCATAGATTCAATATAATGTGCCTTTTTTTTTTAACATCAAATTACTTCAACCCTTTTCATTTCTTCCCCTTCCAGACACTCGTTAATTTATTTCAATCTCGTATTTCAATTCATGTATAATTTCTTGATACTCAAAGTTAACTCAGAATTTAAGTGAGATAATTAAATTAATATTAATAGAGACATGCCACAGAGCATTTGAAAACTTTAACATGTTGATACAGTTAGATTTTTATCATACTTATAATTTTAAGACATTAATCCCTTGTCTGTACTGATGAGAACAGAATGAGATGGCCCTTTTCGCTTTAATTAATAGTAAAATTCTTCCTTTTTTTGAATTAAATGGTAATATAAACCGCCAATTTTTGGATGTTCAATTTGCTAGCACCTAACAAGTTGCGGCCAAAACGTCAAACGCGTCCCTTTCTACTTTATTTTCATTGATTTAATTTCTTGGAGGCTCTCTAGAATTTTACTTTTATTTGAAACAAACTTCACAATAAATTAAAAATACACATCCATTATATACATATATAGACCGATCTTAGGTTTATAATTTTGGGGAAGTGCGATAACAAAATCGTCCGGACACTGCAACATAAGATTTGATAACTATTATGTATATAGTACGTCTTACAATATTATTCTAGAGTAAAAATTTGTTATATCCACTTACTATATATTGAAATTTGTTATATCCACTTATTGAAAATCAAATTAGTTATATCCAATTTGACCTAAATACCCTTAAAATAATTGAAACATGACAAAAAAAACATCACTTCAACCGTGTGTTGCATGGGGAATTGGAAAGACAAAGATTCTGTTGCTACTTTATGAATTAATTAGGTTAGATTGGAGAGGTAGGTGATAGTAGAGTTAAAACCCTAATCCCGCCCACAAGTTCAGGTTAAAGAGTTAAAACCCTGATATTATTATTTTTTTTTTCGTTATTTATTTAATGTAATTTGATATTAATTTTTTATTTAATTGATAATGATAGCATTATAGTAAGAACAAAGTATATTTTACATCGAAGAACAATTATATAAATTTGAACAAAAATGATCCCGCTCGAGTTATGTAGATCCCACTCGAGCGGGATCTGAAAATAATTCAATAATATGTGAGCGGGATTTAGTGTTTGACGAGTGGGATTAAAAATAAGTGGACAGAAATATATTATTTTGTGAAATTTATTTTATATATTTTAAGTTATGATTTTTTTAATCGTATAAGGTATTAATTTTATAAGTTTCATTAAATTTAATGTTCTAGTGATAAAAAGAACATTTTCCAACGCAAATAAATTATATAAATTTAAAAAACATAGATCCCGCTCGAGTTATGAAGATCCCACTCGAGCGAGATCTCAAAATACATCCATCATTTGCGGGCGGGATTTAATTTTTCACGAGTGGATGTAGAAGACATAAACAAAAATATTTTTATTTTTAATATATTATATATATATATATATATTTATATATATATAGTAAGTTATAATCTTTTTTATCGTATAAGGTATTATTTTTTAAATTTTATTAAATTTAATTTTATAGTAATAAAAAAAATATTTTTCAACTCAAATAAATTATATAAATTCAAAAAATATAGATCCCGCTCGAGTTATGTAGATCCCACTCGAGCGGGATCTCAAAATAATTCCAATATTTCCGGGCGGGATTTAGGTTTTCACGAGCGGGATTTAGATTTCGTAAAAATATATATTTTTTGTTTTCAAAATTATTATATATATATTATGTTATGAATTTTTTAATCGTATAAGGTATTAATTCAAATTTTCCAAAATATTCGCGCATGCTTGTGAGATATGACATTGCATCACATGCACTGATTGAAGAATATGGGTTGACTCAAATTTTTGTCTCATATCTTTGTATTACTCAATATTCGATATATCATCTATAATTATCTTAAATTTGCTATCATCAAATCCCGCCCTTGACGCCAATATATATCATCTATATATATCTTCAATTCTATCACAAATCCCGCCCATAACGCACGCGACATTAAACACCCTAATAAATCCCGCCCTATATACAATTCATCTTACTCCACCGCATCCACCCTTCACCGTGCAAAAATCTTCCGCTCTTCACCGTCGAAAAACCTCCCACCTCCACTTCCAAATAAAGAGAAAACAAGCGGCGGCGAGCGGGATCTTCGTTCCTCACCTCCATTCCACCGTCAAAATGTCTTTAGAGGTTAGCCAATTTTTTTATATTAATTAATAATTGTTGAATTATTAGTTAAATTATTAGTTAAATTATTAGTTGAATTATTTGTTGAATTAACTGTTGATTGATTTGTTGGTTATTTTTTGCGTTTCGATTTTGTGCGTACAAAATTAAAATCATATGTTTTAGGTTTGTAGTGTAGTTTATCCCATATTAATAAAATTATATGAAATCCCACTCGTATATGAAATCCCGCTCGCTGTGAAGAAGATCCCGCTCGGTGGGTTGTATATCCCGCTCGGTCGGAATTTTCTGTGGGACCCATGTCTGAGCGGGATCTTTGTTTTTCTTGGATGAAATTAATTTAAAATGAACAATATATAATAATTTTTATTTTAGTCGAATAATTTGATGGTTAAAAAAAATAGTTTCCATTTGCGTAGAAAATTGTCAATTTGCTTTAGTTTTTAAATTATGCGTATGTTCACGTACTTGGCCTGTAATTTTCACATAATTGGCGTCTAGAAAAGATTAAGTGTGGATTAAAAAAATATGCGTATTTAAATGTAATCAATTTTTATTTGTGGATTATTATAAGAAGTTGTGTAATTTTTTTTTGGATTATGTATCGAATTATTTTTTATTTTATTTGTAATGAATTGTTATTTTGATTTTGTGCATAGATTACATACAAGAGGCCCGACTCTATCAACCGTAGTTCTACTATTAGCACGTATTATAAGATTGGTATTTTGGAAGATGTTAGAAGGGTTTTGTATGAGGTCGGTGGTCAAGAGTTGGTCGAGAGATTTATAAATGGATGCTTCGGGCATTTTGTCTATTGGGAGCCTGGGCAGAAATGCGGGATGGCTGTGCATCACGTACTGTCACGTGAGATCAACTATCCATGTTCTCAGCCTCACGAGATGTGGTTCCATATCAACGGCGTAAACCTCCGATTTTCTATTGAAGAATATGCTTTGGTGACTGGTTTGAGCTTTGGCGAGTCGAGCTTTAATCCGGCAGATGACCACGATTTATCGGATGTGGAGGTTTATCGACGGTTCTGTAACGGTATGCCTATCACTGGGAATGCCTTACTGGAGCGATTTAAGAACACGCGAGCGCCCATTGCCGATCGAAATGGTGATCTATGTGTTGATTTGTACCTCGGCGCGGCTCATGTTATAGTGACGTACGCGGTAATACTCAGTAGAGACATGAAGAAATTGGTTTCGCAGTGGATTTGGAAATTGGTTGATGATTTGAATCTGTTCAATAATTTTCCATGGGGAGCATATTCATACTTGAATTTGAAGCACTACATCACCAATGTGCAGAATACAAAGAAATATCACTTCTATGGTGCAGTGTGGGCATTTCATGTGTGGTCTCTAGAAGTCATGCCAGATTTAGCGGAAGCCGCTGCAAGACTTGATGACCCGATCGGGGCTCCCAGATGCCTTAAATGGAGGTTTAGAAGCAGACCTACAACAGATCTTGGACCACTTTTTTCTCAACTGGTAATAAATTAATTTTTTTTATCTCTTAATACTTTGTTGTTCTTATACAATACGCCATATCTAATATCCATTTTGTTTTTGTACAGGAGCCCAATTTGACACCGATTGCTGTTTCTGACGACGAGTTGATGACGTTTTACTGGCAGTCGACTCAATATCCAAATGCTCTCAATATTGATTTTGTCCCGCCCAGCAATCCGCTAAGGGATGGTGACCAGTTTCCTTCTCGTCCCCGTACGGAAGCAATTTTTGATGAAGAGGCTAACCCGACACATGAAGCTTCAAGGCCCAGACGATCACATGGAGTGGGTGCTAGCTATGTTGAGGCAGACAATTCAGACGAGGAGCCTCAAATTCAGCCACAAGATAAGGGGAAGCGTACTCGCAAAACTGCAAAAGCTGCATCCCAACAAGCTGCATCATCATCTTCCAGCAGTGGGGGCGAGCACCACCGCCGATACAATGATCGTCGTTGGATGAGAGAGGAACTGGAAAAATCTGAGGATCGGCTCCTGGACAAGATGGACAAGAGATGGGTACCTCGGTTTGCCAAGTGGTTTGGGGACTTGATGGATCAAATGCGATGTGGAACATCCCGACGTTCACCTGCATATGAACCTACAACTCGGCCTCGGCAGGAGCCCATCTTCCACTCACCACCACCAGAGCCCACAACCGTGCCCTTTACTATGGCGCCCAGTTCCGTCCCATACACTTATGAACCATCCTCTTTGCCCTCTACTTCCATCCCATACAGTACTGAACCATTCACTGTGCCCTGTACTACCCCGCCCAGTTCCATCCCATACACTACTGAGTCATTCACTCCGGCCCGATTTTCTATGCCTGAATTTGGTACGGCATATCGGCCGCAAGGACAGTTCGGTAGTACGCATCATGATCCGCCTCGGCATTCCATGTTTGGAAGTGGTCATCAGATAGATATGTGGAATCACTTGGGAGAGGTAATGTAAAGTTTTTATTACCAAATCAGTTTTTTTAATTATGTTTGAATTATTCTAATACTTTGTCCTTGTAGATTATTGGAAGCTCGTTTCAACAATCACTCGCTCAAGATCGTTCCCAAATGCAACATTCACAAGAAGTGCCAATCAGTGCTATCCCTGCTATCCCACTTAATCGCCATCAACCAGAAGAGGCGGCCGTTAAACAGCCTAAACGGAAAGGGGTTAGAAAGAAAAAGCTTGCAGCCTCAGTTTCTACGCCATTTCAAGCCGAAGTTGCACCGATCCCACTGGCAGATGACCTGGTTGAAGAATTCCAAAAATTTTGCAACGGTCCGTCGAGTGGCAAGATGATTATTGAAGATAGTGGTGTAGAACTTGATCACGCATGGTTTATGGAGCTTTTAAATCCAAAAATTGATGTCCTTGCCGGGGTAAGTAAATTTGTACTCTGTTAGATGGCTATCATTAAAATTTGTTATTAATTTAATATAATATCTAACCATCTTTTGTAGGCCGTTGATTTGTACTTATTGAATCTGCGCCTGCGATTGAAGGCAGATGATGGGATGAAGCCTGGTGTGAATTGTAGGAACACAGTCATCTTAGACACGAGTGTCTTCGTAAGTAGCTTTTTACTATTAATTTCAACAACACTGTCTTGAGTGATAAATTGGTTTTAATATTATTGATGAAACAGGGTTCGCTCGAACATGATTGGGATTTGGGAAAACCCAGTGACTTGCAGTACCAGCCTGCCCCAAGCATACTATTTACCATCAACGGAAGAGAAGACGCTGGAGCGTCACATACCTCAATGTTTGATGCAACACAAGTAAGTGAATTTAGATTTTTGAGTAATTTGTTGAAAACTATTTGTTATAATGTAGTAGATTTAATTGAGTTATGCTTCCATGTCCATTTTGTGAAGGTCATACTAGTGTGTTGTGTAAGTACACACTTCGTGGTAGTTAGTATCGACATGTTGTCATGGACGGCGACCCTGTACGACTCCATGTACTACAATCTTGATCCAGCAGTGCAACAAATGCGATTTGATAGGTTGAAGCCACTGCTAGTTTTATGGCCTGTAGTGCTTAGCCATGCCTTCTATTGGAAACATAATCGTATTGGGCGCACCGCTATCCATGATCCATTGCAATTGGTAGTGGCTGACATTGATCATCAATTTAAGCAAAGAGACAGTCACAGTTGCGCTCCATTTGCACTGATGCAAGTTGAAAGATTGATTACTGGACGTCCATCCATACCATGGGCGCAAGCTCGCACTACAGCATATAGACTAAGGATGGCATGTGCTATATATGAACTTTGTTGACCAGCTTAAGAGCTTTGTACCACTTTTTTTTTTATTTTTAGAATTGGAACAATATTTATTGTAATGAATTTCGAGCTTTAGACTATATTTATGTTATGATTTAGTTTGATTTAGTAATTTTAGATTTTTTTCATCATATAATCCATGCATTTTACTGTTTTAAATGTGATGAAATTTAACATAATAGTAGTAAATAATTCATTTTCCACTTCAATAAATTATATAAAATGAATAGACAAAGATCCCGCTCGAGTTATATAGAGATCCCACTCGAGCGGGATCTCAAAAAATATTCAAGGAGACCGAGAGGGATCTAAACCTAAACGAGTGGGATTTTAATTTTGCAATCCAAAATATATTTGTTTGTGAAATTAAAGCTATATATATTTAGTTACGATTTTTTTAAATCAAATAACACATGCATTTTTAAAATGTGATGAAATTTAACATAATAGTAGTAAATATATCATTTTCCACCTCATATAAATTATATAAATTGAATACACAAAGATCCCGCTCGAGTTTTATAGAGATCCCACTCGAGCGGGATCTCTAACATTTTTAGGGATGTCGAGCGGGATTTATGGGTACACGAGTGGGATTTAAACATTGTAAATAGAAATATAATTTCTCTTTCAATTTATTATATATATATTAAGTTATTATTTTTTTAATTGTATAATGTATTCATTTTTTAAAATTCGTTAAATTTCATTTTTTAGTAATAGAAAATACATTATCGAACTCAAATAAATTATATAAATGCAAAAAATACAGATCCCGTTCGAGATATGTAGATCCCACTCGAGCAGGATCTAAAAATAATTCCATTATTTCCGGGCGGGATATCGGTTTTCACGAGTGGGATATAGAAGATGTAAAAATAAATATAATTGTTATTTAAATTTATTATATAAATATTAAGTTATGATTTTTTTAACCGTATAAGTTATGCATTTTTTTAAAATTCATTAAATTTAATCTTCTAGTAATAAAAAATACATTTTTCAAGACAAATAAATTATATAAATTCAAACAACATAGTTACGATTAATGGTAGATTGTTAAAGCCGATTACAATGTCTACGCGTATGACCTTCTTCACGACAATTACCACATCTCCTACGACGTTGATTTGTCGATGATTCTGCTTCTTGCCTTGTGGTTTGTCTCCGGCTAATTCTCTCTAATGCAGATGTTCACCGATTAGCTCTCGGCCGTCCTGCCTGTGAAGTGATTACGGGAGGCAAGACTAAGATATTGGCCACTTGAACTGGAATATCCCAATCCTCTACATGTGGAACACGATGTATATGATATTGATAAGCTTCGTCCTAAGCTTCTCGTTTGTAGTACCATTGCACATATTGGTATACATCATCAGCATTTTTTCTACATTTTTTAACAATAATGTTAATTATAATTTTTAATAATTGTAATTATAATTTCGTATGGTTATGCAAATTGAAGCAATAAAACATACCGGATAGCAGCAAAAGCATGCGAACAAGGCAATCCATCATCTTGAAATTCACAACATGTGCAAGTGTGTAAATTGAGATCAACTTTTCAATTTCTTCTACCATCACCCACGTTGAACACCAAGCCGATTCCACCACTCGTATCGTACCTAAATGACTTATTCATTGATTCTGTCATCTTCTTAGCCGCCTCTTGAGTGACAACTTCATCGTCCCCTTTGGGCAAATTTCGTCTCTCATCGAACCATTGCTCGATGATATACCTTATAGCGTCAAGCATTGAGCATATAGGGAGACCACGAGCCCATTTTACTCTATGATTCCACACTTCTGCTGCATTTGAAGTGAGATGGCTATAACGTGGCAATGGACACTTGCATCGAGCCCACTTCTCTGGTCCAACTCTCATTAGTTTGTCGTATGCGCCTTGGCTTTCTTGTTGAATAGAGGCCATTGCCTTATCATAAATTGAAGTGCGATATGCAAAAGCAGCTCGTTCGTACAATCTTACAACAACTTTCCCATAACACGTCAACTTATTCAACAAGTGATAGTAGCAAAGACCGTGAACTGCATTTGGAAACACCTCATTGACAACGTTCGCTATGGAGACATGTGCGTCAGAGACAATCAATGTATCTCTAAGCTCGCCATAAGCCATTTTCAAACGGGTTAGAAACCATCTCCAAGATATATCATTCTCGATTGGGCCAATGCCTATCGCCAGTGGAAAAACATGCTCGTTGGCATCCTTCGTCATAGCGACAAATAAAATACCTCTATTCTTGCACTTCAGATGAGTGCCATCTAAAACTATCACAGGTCTCATATTGAATGGATACGCGAGTCTGCAGGCGCCGAGAGCCACGAACAAATGCTCAAATCTCCCATCATTTCCAACTTCAAGATCAGTCAGCGTGCCGGGATTTGATTCTTTGAGCATGTGAAGATAGCCAGGCAACAACTGGAAGGATTCAACATACCCTCCGTATATACTTTGTATTGCGTAATGCCGTGCTCGCAACGCCAAATCATAACGGATGGTGATACCGAACTCGCGTAACATCTCCTCCATAATGGCCTTTGGCTCCATGATTTTACAGTTGGTTCTGATTTTTCGCTCCACGTAAGTTGCAACAACATCCATCTTGATTTTTCTCGGAGCGGCACGTCGTAGCTGACGGATGCATGAATGCTCAGGAATGAACTTGTGTATTATCCAAGTATTCGTCCCACGTGAGGCTGCACGCAACTCAAATGGACAATTCGGATACTTGCATAAGAACTTCATTCTAATATAATCTGATTTCGGAGTTTTGAATTCAAGTCCTCTCTCCATGTGCCACGTTCCGACTGCAATATTTATCTCTTTTTTGCTGTGGAAAACAGCACCAACACGCAACTCATCATCATCTGTTAGGTCAGGATCACGTGCTATGAGAGAAATCGTTGCATCGGGCGGAATCACCGGAACTAACCAGTTGGTTAGATCGCACGCGTCCGTCGTTGCACTGGGACGAATCCATGCACTGTGCTCCACCATAGTAAAATCGCGTAAACCTTCCTCAGTCCAGTCTTCAGATGCTTCACTATCAGTTTGGAGATCAGCACTGTCAACATCTTCATCGTCTGAATCCAACTCGATAGTGCATTGTGGTTCATCATCTTCGTTGTCTGAAAAATGACAATCCGGAACAACAGGTACGTGATACGTGGACGTTGCTTCGTAATTATACCCACTAGGATATAAGTTGGAAAAGAAATCCTGGGAATTGATTTGTTGTTGGATACGCTCCATTTCATCAGAATACGTGTACCCTTGGTCGTATTGAAATGATGACGACTGCCCTTGGTCGTATTGAAATGACGACGGCTGCCCTGGTCGTATTGAAAGGATGACGCCCCAGGTTCTTCGAAATATGGAACATACACATCTATTTGGCTGTGGATGAGATATACGGTTGGACGGGACTCTATGCACAATTGAGCAAATTGTTGATCTGTGCTCTAGAGAATCTTCACAGTGCGACTACTTCGAGCATGCGATAAATAATAAATCTCGTACCGAGTGCTCATCGAATTTCGACGCATCAGCACATCGATGTTATATTTCAAATTGATAAGAGCTGGAGTGGCAGCAAGAACTTGAGTGATCGATTCTGAACCGCCCACATACTCACAATCGTGCCATTCTCCACCATATTTGATGTTGAAATATTTCCATTCTTCCATATTGTGATAATTTTTTACGAGAAGTACAAAATATTTTGATGGTTGTGGTGTTTGAAGATTCATCTCTGCTACCACTTTTATAAAATTCATTCATTCATTCATTCATTCAATCAATTGGGTGAGTGAAATTGTACAAATTCACGTGAAAGTAAAATTGTTACATCAATGGTGAAATACCATTCACGTGAATATTTACAGATGAATTTTCACATCCACCAGTGTCGATTACTATCACACTCAGTTGTATAGTACAATTATTATCACATACTGTATACAAATTATTAAAAATCTACGAATTAAAATACCAATACAATCCAAAAAATATGTAAACTATATAAAAAATTAAATAATGTTATTAGTTCCAAAATAATTATATATCCCGCTCGTACAAACTTAACAAAAATGAAGATCCCACTCGAGTGGGATCTTCAATAATATCGAGTGGGATCTTCATTTCTTGTTAGAACACACGAGCGGGATTATTGTTCAATTTACAATTAATAAATTTTTGCTTATTCTAATATAGTTTACATATATTTTCATTTTAATTTAAATCACTTAATAGTTAGTCAATTTTATTATATTATTAATTTAATTAAAAATAGAGTAATTAATTAATAATTAGTTTCTAATAATATTTAGATTTAAGAAACAGAATATCCCGCTCGAAAATTCGAAGATCCCGCTCGAGTGAGATCTTCAAAAACCTCGAGTGGGATCTTCCAATATTTATGAACTAACCGAGCGGGATTTAAGTTGAGTTGTCAGATTGCTATAACTATATTTAATGTTATATATTACATATTTTAGTGTTTTCATTTTAATAAGTTAATTAGTTATTACGTATTCAATATTATTATATAATTAATATAATTAAAAATTGCGTAATTAATTACAAATTTATTCGAAATAATATTTATCCTTCACCTTGGAATGATCCCGCTCGAAAATTAGAAGATCCCGCTCTAGTGGGATCTTCAATAATCTCGAGTGGGATCTTCCAATATATATGAATTAACAGAGCAGGATTTCTCAAAAGTTGTCAAATTGATATAATTATATTTAATTTTATATATTATACATATTTTACTGTTTTTATTTTAATAAGTTAATTAGTTATTACGTATTCAATATTATTATATAATTAATTTATTAAAAATTGCGTAATTAATTAAGAATTTATTCGAAATAATATTTATCCTTCAACATGGAATGATCCCGCTCGAAATTTAGAAGATCCCGCTCGAGTGGGATCTTCAATAATCTCGAGTGGGATCTTTCAATATTATACATTTAGCCGAGCGGGTTTAAATAGATTTAGCAATTCATATAATTTTGGTTATTTTTGTAATGTTTAAATATTTTTTTGTTTTTATTTCATATAATTTTGGTTGTTTTTTATGGTTTACATATAGTATCGGAAAATCTGTTTTGAGTAAACCCTAGACAAACTAATCATTGCAACACTAATTATCTAATTATTGACCACTTTTGCTAACTTCCATACCCTAACATCACAATCATTTTCGGTTAATGAGAGTAAAAGTATGAAACAAGTCAAATCGTACCTAATGTGTAAGAGATATAATATAAACAATACACCATCAAGGGTAAATTAGTCTCTTCATACCAAACATGAACATAACTAATTTGGTTTACAACAAGTGGATATAACTAATTTAGAAAAAATGAAATTGGATATATTTCACAATTAAGACATTATTCTACGTTTTGTCTCACATTCAGTTTTATTACATTATATCCCATTAGGGTAAATCATTTTAATGACCAATAATTTTTAGAAATTAAAATTTAAATTAAGGTTCATTAGTATACTCCCTCCGTCCACTAAACAATTATCACATTGTGAACATCATGAGTTTCAGTGGTAGTGTTGAGAGTGGAGTAATTAAGTGTTCAATTTTTTATGTCTTTTGACATTGAGTACTTGTGTTTTGAGAGGAATAATGATCTCATTTTTAATGGCTTGAAATTATTAGGGTGAGTCCAATAATGACATGTTTTTTGTTTTTTTATCATCAGTGAAGTATCAGAGAGGTTAATAAGTAGACTAATTAACTTTTTCGCAAACTGATTGGAAAGGAAATTGTGATAACGTTTAGTGGATGGAAGAAGCAATAATAACTTTTTGTTTTTATAATAATAGTAAATATTATTGAATTAATTGTACACAGTGGTGGTAAACAGAAATATTGGGACAACAGATGGGAACATGGCAACAATAACCTTCCAGAATAAGATCTGTTTCATTATTCAAAAGCAATTAAAAAAGTTTGAAAGATGAAATAAGATTTGATTGTAAATACGACGACAGTGATAGTACAACAACATCGATCAAACAATTAAATTCCTTGTCTGAAGTGATGTTATGTTATTGCGAAAAACCTCGGCTCGTCCCAAGGTTGATAATTGGTAGTATGAGGAAATTGAAGATTATTCGCATCTTCTTCCCACCTCACATTCTCCATTGACGATGAACAGTTAATGGCGGCGGCTTCGTACATTCCCACTTCATCAATCGTTAATGCTGAATTCATCTCCCATAGTTGATCACGAGCACAAGATACGCACTGTCCCAAATTATTACAGTAGCAAAAATTCTCTTCCATCTGAGGCATGATGAGCGCATGATGATCGGCGAGGGTAGGAAGCGGCGGTGGAGGTGGCGGCGGCGGAGTGACGCAGGCGGGGCGTCGGTTGGCGAAGAGCTTCTTCTTGAGTCTGGTGTTCCAGTAATTCTTGATGTCGTTGTCTGTTCTGCCGGGTAACTGAGCAGCGATGATAGACCATCTTTGCCATTGCCATATAAAATCATTTTAATTTATATATAATTAAATAGAGTATTTCTTTTAATGAGCAGGTAATTTAAATTAATGAAATGAACTAGTACCTGCTTCCGATAGTGACGTAGAGGTTGCAGATTAAGTTATCTTCATCTGGGGTAAAAGCGCCGTGCTTGAGGTTAGGCCTCAGATAATTCAGCCATCTAAGCCGACAGCTTTTTCCGCATCTCTTCAGACCTAATTAATTCATTTCCATACTACTATATTTTAGAATAAAAAAAGAATAAAAAAGGTTACTATATATATAGATATACTACCATTAAGTAATCTAGACAGAGAGAGAGAGTGAGAGAGAGAGAGAGAGAAATTAAAGAGACCGATTTTGTTGGGGAGGGAGATCCAGTTGCCGCCGGTGCCGTGAATTTGGATGTGGGATTTGAGCTTGGCGTCCTCTTCCGGTGACCAAGGCCCTTTCTTCACGTTGGCTTTGTCGCAGCAAGGAGCTCTTCCCATCATTAATTATTAATCTTTTTATTATTTCTCACTCCAAAGCTGCTACTATTTCTCTTCAACTCACTCTAGTCTCTTCATATCATATGTTTGCTTGCTTGCTTACACTTTAATTGCTATCAATATGTATTTATATAGAAACGTTTTATTATGCATGTAGATGTAGTATAGTCTCTGGAAATTCGAATACTTTATACCGGGGTCAATATGATATCCCATCTCGGATAAACAAAATGAAGACGGATGTCAAGTAGTTGTTGACACTGCCAACACTACAATTTTAAATAAAAATCAAATTGTGTTTTTATTTATTTGTATTTTTGTCTGTGTGAACCTGCACTCCTCATACGATCGCTACATGTAAAATATACTATTGGTAATTAGGGTCAATATATAATAAAGAAATATCAAAATAAGTGTATCTCATACGTTGTGGTATATTTTTTAATTAGACCAATTTTATCTAATTTCGACCAAGTTAATGCTAAATTGCTACCCCTCATTGTTTAGATTTATTTTTATTTTTTTTTATTTTTTTATTTTTATCTCTCCTATATGTTTGAAGTACCTTGAAATGACAAATTGGATTGAGATGCAGTATAATCTCAAGTTCAAATTGGGAGTTGTTGTAATAATGGAAAAAGGATAAATTAAAACTACTACATCATATCCCTATTTGGTATAATTTTAAGAAGACACTTTAGAGGTTTCACTTCTGTTTACAAAAGATAAAATCTTGAGTTCAAACTGCAACGCTCCCCTATCTCATGTCAAATACAGATCATCATCATATTTTATCAAAGTATAGTAATAGTAGGGACTGATAATCTCTATTTAAGTTCCTTTGATAATTAAGAAAGTTAGAAATTAAGATACTTTGATCCCTTGAGG
Source organism: Schizonepeta tenuifolia (assembly GCA_029490685.1). Taxonomy (NCBI): domain Eukaryota; kingdom Viridiplantae; phylum Streptophyta; class Magnoliopsida; order Lamiales; family Lamiaceae; genus Schizonepeta; species Schizonepeta tenuifolia. The sequence continues at coordinate 10,647,090 of CM055958.1, forward strand.
GATAAAAGTTTCATAATGGATACATTAATTCCATATGTTCTAGAAAAGAGAACAATTTTCCTTCAAACGAAAAAAGTTAATTAAACAGAACAATTAAGAAAAAAGAGATGGACAGCTAGAGGCCAGAGCCGACAAATATGGTCCTTTATTTTCAAGGTCAAGGAATGTTTTGTTTTGTATACATTGATTAATTAATTATCTGAACTATCACGCACTAACATATGTATTATATTTTATGTCATTAACTTTTGACAATTAATTTTAACACTGGTCATTTGCAAACTATTTAGGCATATAGTCACCCATTTGCAGATTTAGATTATTTGATTTTTCATTCCAGTTATCGGCTATTTATATTTTTATCCCTGATATTTTCAATATTAGTTAACACATTTTCCTAAAACGTTTAATATGGTAAATTTCCATAGCATAGTTTTTCCTAATAGTTTTATCTGTGCTCATTTAATATGGTCACCTGTCGTTTTTTTTTTTTGTTACAGTAGTTAAATGTAAGTAAAAATTGTACTTCCTCCGTACCACAATAAGTGAGAAGGATTTTTTAGTACGAAAATTAAGGAGAATGAGATTTAAATGATAAAAGTGGTAGAGTCTACATCTTTTTGTAAGAGAGTGTAGTTTTCGTAATAGAAAATAAGATACTTGTGTGGGATAACCCAAGGAGGAAGGTGCGACACTTGTTAGGGGATGAATAAAGTAATTTTTTAAAATTGTATTTGTGCAGTGCTCTCGGAAATGAAAAATATATTGACTTTAACAAATCATGTAGTGATTCGTCTTTAAAAAATAAAATATTATATTAAAACATTTCGATCATAGTGTGGAAAAAAAATCACGAAACATATGTTCAAAAAGTGCCAGCAGAAAGGCATGAATCATAGTTTATGGAAAGAGAGGCAAATTTCAAAAATCATAAAGTAAGTGGTCACAAATTTGTGGTGCTGCAGCTGCAGCTACTACACCTTTGACCCGTTCCTTCTCCCGCATTTCAAAACTTTTTCATTTCGGTTCATATTTGATAATCCGATAATGAATATATGGTGCAGGGGGAATATTTTTGTTTTGCTTAAAATCTTTTTACTGAGTAAAATTGCTCAGGTCAGTTTGCTCGACAGATGAAAAAGTCAGTTGGAGCAGCTCAACAACTGAGATGGTCAGTTGGAGTGGATCACACAGTTAGATGCACATCTGACTTCTTTGGCTGAGGGTCAGCTGTGTAGACCATCTGAACAGTTTAGCGTATGCGGAAGTTGGTGGAAATTAAGCTCGTTACTTAAACTGAAACCTATATGAAAACAGGGAAAGTCAAGTTCCCAAAGTTAGTGCAGTTTGTGTGCAAGTACAATTTGTATGCAAATTGTATGTTGGATCAGTTGGTTAGGAAAGTGAATGTAAATGACACAGTAATTTAACGTGGTTCAAAGATTGACCTCCTACATCCACTGTTGGGAAATTTATTAAAGTTTTGATTGATTCCAAAACCAACTGACCCCAACCGAGTAGATGTTGCTAGATCCTAATGTTAGTAGTTAGGCTCGCTGTTTGAGCAATGTTGAGATTTTATCTTTACAGGTCTCCAGCTGAAGACGGCAACAAGGCATCACTCGAAAAGAACATCAGATGTAATTAAAGACAACTGAGTGTTTATAAAGGGGGAAGTTATGTTCACAAGATAGAACATCAGTTGAGCGATTCAAATATACAAGATGAAAGACAACTGAGAGTTCAAGTTTCATAACATCAGCTAAGCTCAAAGGAGGAAGATACAAGAGAACATCAGTTGTAAGAAAGACAACTGAGCGTTCGAAGCCAACTGGTCAGAGTCAGATTCAAGAAGAACAACTGAGCGTTCAAGGTGGAACATCAGTTGTAGACTCAATCAGTTAGATCAACAGCGTGAAGTTCAAAGTCAGCTGAGAGTTCAAATGTTCCTACTCAGACAAAAGCACTCAGATAGAATATCAGCTGAAGACCAATCAGATGAAGATCAGACGACTCAACCGACTATCAAATGTTGGAGGTCAAAAGTTAAGATTTGAATTTCAAACAAGGAAGTCACGTGAAGGTTTGAATCTCTGTCATTACCTCATTTGGCCCAACACAAGGCTGTCTCAGATGGAAAGCAGAAACATGCAGTTGCCAAATCTGGAAAGTCTACAGAGATGAGAGACAAACCATCGCTTTCAAAGAACAAAGATCAACAGCTCTTCCAAAGGCTAGTTGATTCTCTTCGCCTATAAATAGAGGCCTTCATTCATTCACCAAGAGTACGGAAAATATAAGACAGACAAGAGCGAGAAGAAATCAAAGAGCAAAAACCAAATACTTCACACGAGCTGAGCTGTATTCAATCTCTTAGAACATCATTAGTTGAGAGTTCTAGAGTAATAGATTCTATCTTAGTGTCTTTTGATCCAACCTTGAGAACATCATTTGTTGAGAGTTCGTAGAGTGTTAGATCATAGCTCACTTCTTGTTCGAGCTATTAGTTGGAACCCCACCCTTTCTTTCACCTGAAAAGGTTATTAGGACCCTACTCTTCCCGTAACTGAGTAGATAGATTGATTAGTACCCGTAAACTAATCTGTAAGGTTGATAAGCACCCGTAAACTTATCTCAACGGTTAAAAAGCCCGCGTAAGCTTTGTGGTTTATCCAGAAGAACTTGGACTGAGTTGTGTGGACTCACAACTCCCCGTGGACGTAAGAGTTATCTCCGAACCACGTTAAATCTTGTGTGTTGTGTTTATTTTTCAGTTACTTATTGCATATTCAACTGACTTACTAACCTGCATACAAACTGCATTATTCCATATCAACTATCTTGGTTATTGACCAATCTTGCACTTAAGCGTGACTTGATTTTAACGAGTTATTTTCCACCACATTCCGCACAACACTTCACTTCTAGCTGAGTGTTTCTTACTCAGTTGTGATTCCAACTGAGTTGCATTACTCGGTTGTGATATTTTTAGGGGGTTGTTTTAAAAAGTCTTATCTGGTGTATTCCCCCCCCCCCATACACCAGAACTCGTATCGGGACCATCAAGTGGTATCAGAGCAGTGGTTCAAAAGACTGCTGACTCTGTTTCACAAGGTGTGAATTCGAGGTGTTTTCTTCAGTGGTCAACTGAACAGATCTTTTTATCACGCTAGTGCATATTTGCTTGCATATTTCTTCTGTTGTAGTGTCCAGATGGATGTCAAGGACACGATCGTGGTCATGTTCTCGGTTGTGAACTATACATCTTGGAGAACTCGAATGAAGAAGATCTTACTGTCAAAGCATCATCGGATGCAACAAGTACTCACATCCGGACCGATCATCATCAGAGAGAGAATCACTCGCACTCCTACAAATCCCAACGATGGGAATGCAACTGTGGAGTTAGTGGAGAAAAAGCCAGAAGACTTCACTCCAAAAGAAGCCAAAGTGAGCCAGTTGGACATCTGGGCTCAGAGCATGATCATGTCCACAGTTGGACAAGATTATCTGCCTTGGATAGAGGAGTGTGAAACCGCTAAAGAGATGTGGGATATCTTGGCATCTCTGAGTGAAGGAAGCGACGAAATAAAGGAGAACAAGTTCTCACATGCCTGCCAAGATTTCGACAACTTCTGCCTGAAAACTGATGAAACCATTGATCAGTTAGAGCTCCGTTTCATGGACATCATCAGAAGGATCCAGTCCATCCGAAGAGGAAAATATACTTTGAGAGAAATCAATCTCAAAATATTACAAGCTCTACCAGCTGAGTGGGATACCTTCACAACCATCCATGAGAGCCGAGCTGACCTTGGTGAGATGGGAACTGAAAGATTGTTCTCAATTCTGAAGGGAAATGAGTACAAGGTGAACCGACGAAGGTCAACTCAGTCCTCGGTTCAAACGAGTTGACATGAGGATGTTGGTTCAGCCACCAAGTCAGTAGCGCTCCGAGCTGACTATTCAAAGCCGCGAACATCAAGGCCAACAAGATCAGCGGACACAGCTACGAAGGAGCCAAGCAGAGAAGAACTGCAACAGAACATAGCCGCCCTGTCAAAGAAGCTAGCTGACATGGACACTCGGTTCGGAAAATACAAGAGGTTCTACAAATCTAACCGAACTCGAGATAACTCAAAGCCTGTGAACAACGGTTGTTTTGAATGCGACAAGGAGGGACATTTCAAAGCAGATTGTCCAGACCTCTTGAAGAAAGAGAGAGAAGCGTTGAGGGCCAAGCAGACTGGAAAGAACAAGGCCATGGTTGCAGAAGAAGCAGCTGACGACATGGACATCTTCACTGACACTGAAGATGAGGATGAGATGACTTCCACCAACAACGCTATCGGTCAGGATCAATGCCTCATGGCACTTGGAACTAATGGTCCAACTGATGAGGAGTTGACGAAGCAGATCAAGGAGCAGCAAGATCAGTTGAAAAATCAAGAGGCTCAGATCGACCAGCTGATAAAGAAGTCAGACAGACAAACCGAGCATATAGCTGTCCTCCTCAAGGAGTTGCAAACTGAGAAGGACAACTTAATAAAGCTATATCAGTCATCCAAGATCATCGAGAATCTCATCAGTTACAGCCGACAGATAGATGACGTGTCAGGACTCGGTTATGATGTGATCAAGGATACTGGAATCCCTCCAACGACCTTCATCAAAGCTATGGAAGTCAAGGTTGTCGAACCTAACACAGTTGAACCTGAATCTCCCCAAAGTAATCCAATCTCCACCTCTCAGCAAGCTCAATCGACCAAGGGAACCACAACTGAGAAGGAAAAAGAAGCAGTAGATGGAGGACAGAACGTTCCATCGGTTGGGACATCAACCGAGGGAGAATGTTTCAAGAGTCAGAAGAGGAATCAGAAGCGTCGGAGACACAATCGAAACCGAACTCAGAACCGACCTCTGAATCAACCTCAGAGTCAACATCAGAAAGAATGGAACCAACCGCAGAACCAACAAGGATCCAACCATCTGAATCAACAGCGGTTCCATCATCAGTTCAACCAGAGGTTCCAACCGAGTCAACCGATAAGGAACAGGTCGAACAGCTGGAGATATTCATGCCACAACATGAACCACCAACAGGGCATGAACATCTATAGACAACATTCAGGGAGTTGGAATCCGAATCAGCCACAAAGATTCCAACATGGCGTCCAACCATCAAGACAAATCCAACAGGATAAAAATCGCCATCAAAATAGGGGGAAAGCTGCTCCTCCTAAAGCTCACAATGGGAGAAATCCATCTCCTCTCAAGAAACAGAACATCACTACTAACAACAAGCCTAAGGATAACCGAGGTGTTGTTATAGTTGATGATGAAGGAAAAGTGATATGGAATGATAAATCTATCAGAGTATATAGGGAAAAACGAATCACAGTTCAAGGGGGAACTGGTTCTAACCCTCCACGACCCAACTAAAATTGGGGACCTAAGCGAGTTTCTCTGTGCAGGAACAGGAGAAACAACTGAGGAAGAATAAAGATTCACGAACCATGTGGGTGATGGATAGTGGATGTTCGAAACACATGACAAATTTGAAGGATTTGCTTGAAAGTTTCGTGGAGAAAGAAGGACCCTCAGTTACCTTTGGTGACAACTCAAAAGGTCACACCAGAGGTTACGGTACCCTTGAAACCTGTCACGTGTCAATTTCTAATGTTTCATATGTTGATGGATTGAAGCATAATCTGCTCTTCATCAGCCAATTCTGTGATAATGGTTTCTCTGTCAAGTTTGATGCACAGGGTTGCAGGGTTAAAAATGTCGGAACAAAGCAGGTCATATTGTTGGGAAATCGATCCCCAACCGGGAATGTCTACTATGCTGACTGGAACAGTAGTCCTCCTAACACCTGCCTATTATAAAAGAGCAGTTCAGATGTGAGCTGGCTGTGGCACAAAAGGCTCAACCATCTGAACTTCAAGACTATGAACCGACTTGCTAGACAAGAACATGCAAAAGGCATACCAAACCGAGTGTTTTCAACAACACATATCTGCAGTGCATGCCAGTTGGGAAAGCTCGCTAGATCCTCCTTCCGGTTGAAGACAACTCCCTCAACCGACCGAGTGTTACAGCTGATCCACATGGATCTCTTCGGGCCAGTTACACGAAAGAGCATGAATGGCAACGAGTATACCCTTATTGTAACTGATGATTCTCCAGATACACGTGGACCATTTTCATGCGACACAAAAGTGAAACTCGAGATGAGCTACCCAAGCTGATGGATCGGATATCGAACCAACAAGAGATGAAAATCATTTCCATCCGATCAGATCGTGGAACCGAGTTTCTAAATGAAACCATCATCGTGTACTGCGAGAAGCACGGAATTACACATCAAACATCAGCTGCGCGTACTCCGCAACAGAATGGAGTAGCTGAGCGAAGAAACCGAACACTAAAAGATGCAGCTACATCCATGTTGACAAGCTCAGCTCTGCCAAAGAGATTTTGGGCTGAGGCCATCAACATAGCATGCTACACCCAGAACCGGTCTCTTTTAACCAAGCAGTTGGGAAAGACACCATACGAGCTATGGAGACGCAGGAAGCCAGATATTTCTTATTTTCGCGTTTTTGGTTCTAAGTGTTATATTCACAACAATGGGAAGACTCAGTTGAAAACTTTTGATGCCAAGGCTTCGAAAGGCATATTTCTTGGATATGCTGCTCGGATCAAGGCTTATAGAGTTTTCAACAACAGCTCTCGTGTTGTGGAGATAACACCACATGTTAGTTTTGATGAATCTACTTTTTTGAGTGCAGGGAACAGGCTAAAGGACAACAGGCTGATCCACATGTTCCACCAGCTCTCACAAGATCTCAGATTCTAAGGCAAAAGAATCTAGCTGAACCATTGGTATGGGCAACTGAGGATGATGATCCATATTCCTCTGAAGATGAATGTGAAGACCCCAGCTCATCTCAAGGGGGAACTCCAGCTGATGCCTCTCCAACTGCATCAGCATCCGAAGCCCAACTGAGCCCGGTTCAAAATGTTATCAATGTTGAGGATCCAGACTCAACAACTGATAAATCACCAGCTCAGAAGAGTCCAGCATCTCCCACAGCTCAGATCACGGAACAGCCATAGTTGAAAGAAGAAGGAAGACGCAACAGAAGATGGTATGAAGATCATTCCACTAACAACATCATCGGAGATCCAATCGAAGGTGTACGTACAAGGAGCAGAGTTGCGATTCCAGATTCAACCGAGGAAGATTCCAACACTTATGCCCAATATGCTGAGGAGTTGGCAGTTCTTGAGGAGTTCGAGCAAGCTGGAGATGTTGCTATGATTTCTTGCTTCGTAGCTGATGTGCCAGAACCGAAGAATATTGTGGAAGCTCTCAACTGTGTTCACTGGACAACAGCCATGCAAGAAGAACTGAACGAATTTCTACGCAATTGTGTATGGGAGTTGGTTGAAAGACCAAATGGTGTCAAAGTCATCGAATTAAAATGGATTTTCAAGAACAAGAGAGACGCCATTGGATTCATCGTGAGGAATAAGGCAAGGTTGGTAGCTCAGGGATATTGCTAACAAGAAGGAATCGACTTTGAGGACTCCTTTGCACCAGTTGCAAGGCTGGAAGCCATCCGAATCTTTCTAGCATATGCTGCATTTCACAAGTTCAAGGTCTATCAGATGGATGTGAAGTGTGCCTTCCTAAAAGGTGATATCAAGGAAGATGTATATGTTGAACAGCCTCCCGGTTTTGAAACTGGAGATGGAAGAGTGTACAAGTTGAAGAAAGCAATTTATGGATTAAAGCAAGCACCCAGGGCTTGGTGTGATACTCTTTGTGGTTTTCTTCTGAACTCGGGTTTCAAAAGAGGGTCAGTTGACAAAACACTGTTCACCATCAAAGTTGGAGAAGATATACTCGTTGTGCAAATCTACGTCGACGACATCATATTCGGTTCTAAGTCGGAGGAACTGTGTGAAATTTTTTCAAATCTCATGAAGGAGAAGTTCGAGATGTCGATGATGGGTGAGATGAATTATTTTCTTGGACTACAAGTGAAGCAGTCACCAGAAGGAATTTTCATCAATCAGTCCAAGTATACAAAGAAGCTCATCACCAAGTTCGGATTACAGACAAGTAAGACCACAAGGATCCCGATGAATACTAACTGGAAGATTGAACCTGGAACTGAGGGAAAGCTCGTGGATGCCAGTAAGTATAGAGGGATCATCGGTTCTTTGCGATATCTAACTGCCAGTCGGCAAGACATATCTTACGCGGTTGGAGTGTGTGCTCATTTTCAAGTTCAACCGAGATAAGCTCACATGTTGGCAGCAAAGAACATCATCAAATATTTGAAGGGAACTGTAAATGTTGGGTTGTGGTATCCAACCGACGACAACATCCAACTGACCGGATACTCAGATGCAGATCTAGCCGGAGATCGGTTGGACAGGAAGTCCACATCTGGACACTGTCAGTTCATGGGAAGCAAGCTAGTTTCGTGGTTCTCCAAGAAACAAGCATGTGTTGCCACTTCTACAACCGAGTCAGAGTATATGGCTGTCGGTAGCTGCTGCATGCAAGTGTTGTAGCTCAAGCGACAGCTGAGAGACTATGAAGTTGCAACTGGACAGGTTCCCATTCATTGTGATAGCTCTAGTGCCATTGCTATCTCTTTGAATCTCGTTCATCACACTCGGACGAAGCACATTGACATCCGACATCATTTCATCCGAGACCATATTGAGAAGAAGGACGTATCCATGGAGAAGATTCCAACTGAGATTCAGAGAGCTGATATCTTCACCAAACCTCTAGCCGAAGCACGGTTCAAGATGTTATGTGATTTACTTGGATTGTTGGATCCATCAGATGAGGAACCAGCTGAGGTGAAGAGATAGATATCCATCTGAGGGGGAAGCTCAGATAAAGGGGGAATCTCAGATGCGGATCACCAACTGAAGACATCAGACATCAGCTGAACAGACGAACTCGAGTCAGCTGGTGGTATGCTGCAACATTGGATCAGACGTCAGCTGAACAGACAAACTCGAGTCAGCTGATGGTATGCCGCAACATTGGAACACAGCTGATTCTAACATCAGCTGACAGGTGAACACATCTGATTCCGACATCAGCTGGCAGGTAACATTTATGGCTGAAGGTGTTATGATCTTAAATGAGAATGTTTGAAATAAATTCAAACATTCCTGAGCATGTCAGTTACATTAAAATAGCCATCATGTCGCATTTAATGTAAAGTACGGCTGAACATCAATAGCCTACTTTATAGTGCGACTGGGCTGACATGAAAAACTGTACACCTTCTCACGCGCTGGTTGGAACTCGGTTCATGACGTCAAGTCAAAGATAGTCAACAGTCGCGTGATCTCAGCCGTTGATGGATTCGCGCCACCATTCAACCCTAGCCGTCGATTTCAACCGAGTCAAAAACCTATAAAAGGCAGAAAATCAGGAAGTGATCTCTTACCTTCCTCATTCGTGTTTATCTGCAGTTACTATTCATCATCTTCTCAGATCTTGTCTAACCTTTTTCTGCAAGATTTTCCTTCCTATATATATCTTCTCGGTGATACTTAATGGCTCCTAAAGGAAAGAAAATGGCTTCTTCCGGACCCTCTCTAGTCCCCACCTCGTATGAAGAATCGTTCGACTTGCTGGTTTCGAAGATTCACTTCGAGCAGATTCTTTCCGATGATGAATTGGAGTCGCCGGTGTTGGCTCCCCTCGCAAGTATCCTCAAGGAGAACGGCCTCCTGGAATGGGCAAAACTCTTTCCCTCCCACCTGCTCAGGCGCCAAGTCGGAGAATTCTATGTGAATCTGCAGTCGTCCATCGACAGCAGAGAAGGAGTCACAACAGAGGTCTCTTGTCGGCAACGCGACGTTCCGGCCAGAACCATTCGCCGTGTTTCTTTTCTCATTGCAGTTTCCGACGTACTTCGCCACGTCATACCAGTAAACCACACCGCCACGGAATTTCTTGAAAACATAACCGACGAGCAAGCCGATGAGTTTCTGGAAAATGCTCTGATCACTCCGGAGAGGTTGAAGAGCAATATGCAGAGGACAAAATTAAAGCCAGAACATCGACTCATGTTCGATGTTGTGTCCAAGGTCGTGTTCGGCTATAGCGGAGCCTTCGGCGACATCAGCCGACCAAAGTTTAAGCAGTTGATGGCTTTGGAGCACAAACACGAGATCAACTGGTTCCAATATTTTCTGAACCAGCTGACATTGGAGAAGCAGAAGATCTCCGAGACCACAACCGACTCAGGGGAGAGACTGTTGAGTGTCAAGGGGACGCTCAACTTCGGTTGCAAAATTTCAGCTCTCATCCTGCTCGCCACCAAGGGTCGGAACATGGTATGGGAGGACTGCGAGGAGACCCCAGTGAAGAAGTTGTTGCTGTTTCCAACAGCAAAGAAGGCACATGAGGTAATTAGGAGTGTATATACTCCTAAGGAAAAGAAGAAGGATGCTGGGAAGACTGCTGATCCCAAAGACACAGCTGAGGAGGTACCAGCTGTCAGTCGCCCCACAAAATCAAAAGCTGCACGCCGACGCAGAGCTGAGTCGGAGAAAGAGAAGGAGGCGGAACCTGCCCAGAAGAAGCTGAGGGTGAGGTTCAAGAAGACGGTTGATGTGCCAGCTGAGGACATACCGGCTGAGGAGCATGTCGAGGAGCCAGCTGAAGAGCCAGCTGAGGTGCCAGCTGAGGAACCAGCTGTTGATGCACCAACTGAGGAGGAGGCGCCAGTTGAGAAGACACCAACTGAGGAGCCATCCGAGTCAAGCCACTCAGCTAAGGCAGCTGCCTTCAAGATCGTCCCTCACGTTGCTTGAACTGATGAGGCGGAAGGGATGGAGACGGACGTGACATCGGATGCTTCTTCCTCCTCTAAGGAAATTGAAGACGTTCCAACCTCCCCCACGGCAGGAGTTGATGCCGTACCGCCCCAAGAGCCTCTTGCTCACTCAACCGAATCACAGCTAAATGTTCCGAGCCCATTGCTCGATGCCAACATTGAGACCGTTTCTTCGGCCAATGTTGAGGAACCTTTTGATACCCCCCTCCCCATAGAATCTGATATTCCGAGCTCCCAGCTCGATGCCAATGTTGAGACCACTTCTTTGGCCAACATTGATGACACCCTTGAACCATTGCCTTATGAGACTCTATCTCCCTCTCCAATAGATGACGAAGCTGACCTTCAGGCCGTCGCACTGGAGCATGAAGGCAAGGTGGCCTACTGCTTCCAGAAGTTGATTGGGATGTTCCCTGAAGCTCGCGACATGCCAATCTTCGCTACTCTTGGAACCGAGCTACTGTACCAGTTCAACCTGATCTTCAGTCACTGGTATATGAAGGAAGATACAATCAGGGTACACAGCTGGGACAGACTGAAGGCGGACGAGTCTCGCATCCGAGACTACTTCAAGTATGCCAACCTGGAAGTCGCCTACAACAACAAGGTGGCCTTGCTGACACGTCGTCTGGACCTCAACAAGGCAGAAGGCAAAGATACAAAGGAGAAAGCTGGACAAGACTGCATTGATTTCCTCGACAACATGCTCGTCAAGTCAGCTGAGTTCCTCAATGATTTGGACGCAGCCGCCGCCGCAGCAAAGGACGAAGAAGAAGAGCTGAAATTGTACCTGGCCAACCGTCAAGCCATGGTTACAGTTGAGGAACCAGCTCTGATTGAACAAGCTGCTCCAGCTAATCAACCAGCTCCATCATCTGAAGAAATCTGTGAGCGGATAGCTGAGAGGGTAAACCAGCTGAGAACCGAGATGCTTGCCAACTTCCAGCAACACAAAGACGATCAGTTGAGGATGTTGGAAGCACAAGAAGAGAAGAACAAGCAGCTGGTGGAGGAGAATGTTTCACTGAAAATAAAGCTGGATGAATTCTCCTCCTCCACCAGCCAAGACGTGTCGGATCTGAAGTCAACTGTTTTGGGGATTAAGTCTGAGTTGAACGTCCTTCAATCCTTGTCTGATTCCAACCTCGCGAAATCCCAACAGACTCAGGATGAAGAATGAGAGTCCCGCTTCGAGTCAAGATGGGCTGAGTTCGTTGCTTTCCAGACTGAGGTAACTGAAACATTCGCTGGATTGAGGAAAGCCGAACAAGAGCGCCATGACTCCGAACTGGCGAAGAAGGTGGAAATCGAGTGCGCGGTTGATGAACTCTTCAACCGCATTCAACTAGCCGAACAACAGCTCACCTCTCTGGATGGTTCAGTAGCAAGCCTTGTTGCTGATGCCAAAAAGGGGGAAGATAAAGAGGCGGATGTTGAGATGTAGGAGGAAGAAGAGACCCATGATGAGGAAGAGATGCCAGCTGCTGCAAAATCCCAGCTGAGAAGGAAGATTGCACAAAAGAAGAAGTCCGCTCCCAAGTCAACCGAAGTCGGTGGAGCTGAAATGGAAAAAGACTTGGAGCAGGCGGAGAAGTTTGGAGTTTCTTACAACTCCATAGCCGAGATCGCAGCCGAGCTTGATTCGGAACTCGACGGTATCACAACTGAAAAGTGTATTGCAGCTGCCAAGGCTATGGATGTTGCTGAGAAGGATTATATGAATCCGAGCTGGATCAAGAAGTTCGCTGCCAGCCAGGCCAGAAGAGTAAACCAATTTGAAGAGGAGCTGAACAAGATAACAAAGAACTTGGACCGGAACATCGCCTCCTGTAGCCGTCGCCGAATTGACAAATATCAGGTTAAGGCTGAAGCTCGGCTGAGACAGCAGAGGTTGCCAGGGAAGGTCAAGGTCCAAAGTCGGTTCAGGCACGTGGACAAGTGGATGCCAGTTGAGTGGAATGAAGAATAGGAGTCATTCAAGCAAGAGTTCGTGAATGACTTCTATTACAGAAAAGTCTACACAACTGACGATCCAAGGAAAGCTTTCAAGGAAGCCCTGACCGAGCTGCACTCAGGAGACCCGGGCATATTCAGCCAGTTCAGGCGTGCAATGATAGATGCAAAACTGGATCTGAACACAGTCACGGTTCCTCAGAAGGTTACATATAAGCCTCCCTTCCTCCCAGACTCTCGCACCCCCAACAGAACAAAGATTGTAGCTGAGGCAAGGCAAGTCTGCAAAGAGCACGGGGTTGACATTTCGAAGGAGTCAGCTGAAAAGAGAGAGATTTTTGTTAGAATGTTTAGTAAGTATGGGCTCAAGTATTAGCTCAGTTAGTTTTTGAGCAACTGATGTAACTTTTGTCTTTTTGTGCTTACCTTTGTAATCATCAGTTGTAATAAAAACTATTCAGTTATACGATTCAACTTGACGTACAATCTCTCATTGTCCAAGCTCTGAATCGCAAAGTTATTTCAATATCATGTTATAACTGTGCTAACCCTTTGATGTTTTAATCTTATAGACTGTCTAGAATTTCAGCTGAAATTTTGGATAGGTCAGTAGGATTTAGATCAGTGTGCCATGTAAGAATTTTTATAAGGGTTTTGGTATCATCAAAAAGGGGGAAATTGTTGGGAAATTTATTAAACTTTTGATTGATTCCAAAATCAACTGACCCCAACCGAGTAGATGTTGTCAGATCCTAATGTTAGTAGTTAGGCTCGCTGTTTGAGCAATGTTGAGATTTTATCTTTACAGGTCTCCAGCTGAAGACGGCAACAAGGCATCACTCGAAAAGAACATCAGATGTAATTAAAGACAACTGAGTGTTTATAAAGGGGGAAGTTATGTTCACAAGATAGAACATCAGTTGAGCGATTCAAATATACAAGATGAAAGACAACTGAGAGTTCAAGTTTCATAACATCAGCTAAGCTCAAAGGAGGAAGATACAAGAGAACATCAGTTGTAAGAAAGACAACTGAGCGTTCGAAGCCAACTGGTCAGAGTCAGATTCAAGAAGAACAATTGAGCGTTCAAGATGGAACATCAGTTGTAGACTCAATCAGTTAGATCAACAGCTTGAAGTTCAAAGTCAGCTGAGAGTTCAAATGTTCCTACTCAGACAAAAGCACTCAGATAGAACATCAGCTGAAGACCAATCAGATGAAGATCAGACGACTCAACCGACTATCAAATGTTGGAGGTCAAAGATTAAGATTTGAATTTCAAACAAGGAAGTCACGTGAAGGTTTGAATCTCTGTCATTACCTCATTTGGCCCAACACATGGCTGTCTCAGATGGAAAACAGAAACATGCAGTTGCCAAATCCGGAAAGTCTGCAGAGATGAGAGACAAACCATCGCTTTCAAAGAACAGAGATCAACAGCTCTTCCAACGGCTAGTTGATTCTCTCCGCCTATAAATAGAGGCCTTCATTCATTCACCAAGAGTACGAAAAATATAACACAGACAAGAGCGAGAAGAAATCAAAGAGCAAAAACCAAATACTTCACACGAGCTGAGCTGCATTCAATCTCTTAGAACATCATTAGTTGAGAGTTCTAGAGTAATAGATTCTATCTTAGTGTCTTTTGATCCAACCTTGAGAACATCACTTGTTGAGAGTTCGTAGAGTGTTAGATCATAGCTCACTTCTTGTTCGAGCTATTAGTTGGAACCCCACCCTTTCTTTCACCTGAAAAGGTTATTAGGACCCTACTCTTCCCATAACTGAGTAGATAGGTTGATTAGTACCCGTAAACTAATCTGTAAGGTTGATAAGCACCCGTAAACTTATCTCAACGGTTGCAAAGCCCGCGTAAGCTTTGTGGTTTGTCCAGAAGAACTTGGACTGAGTTGTGTGGACTTACAACTCCCCGTGGACGTAGGAGTTATCTCCGAACCACGTTAAATCTTGTGTGTTGTGTTTATTTTTCAGTTACTTATTGCATATTCAACTGACTTACTAACCTGCATACAAACTGCATTATTCCATATCAACAGTCTTGGTTATTGACCAATCTTGCACTTAAGCGTGACTTGATTTTAACGAGTTATTTTCCACCACATTCCGCACAGCACTTCACTTCCAGCTGAGTGTTTCTTACTCAGTTGTGATTCCAACTGAGTTGCATTACTCGGTTGTGATATTTTTAGGGGGTTGTTTTAAAAAGTCTTATCTGGTGTATTCGCCCCCCCCCCCCCATACACCAGAACTCGTATCGGGACCATCATCCACGACTTCCTTTTTGAGGAAATAATCCACTAGATAAGCTTAAGCGTGCTTACCAAACGCTCCACTTAGTTTCCGGGGAGTACCAAGCAACCTTACCAATTCGATTACGGGTTCGAACAAGACCTTACAACACATTTCCGAGCAAGTGCACAGACTAGGCTTAGATTCCGGGTTCTAAGGAACTTAGTCTTGGATTGCGGATTTCAAGGGACCTGGTCTTGGATTGCGGGTTCCAAGGGACCTGGTCTTTGATTACGGGTTCAAAGGGACCTAGTGATTTTGATTGCGGGTTCAAAGTCGGACTGAGGTTTGGGGATTTTCCAACTAAGAAACCTTCAACACTGAGGGAAGTGGAGGCTTCGTCCTAAGGTTTCAGACTCGATCTTTTGGGAGAGAGTTGAAGGGTTGTATACGAAAGCAAGACTTTTGTTTATTTACAATTGATGTTTATTTCACTATAATTCTTCCATATGAAATGTTTATTATTGCATATCAATTATTTGTCCAATTATCTCAATATTAAAGATTATATAGTGTGTTGTAGATCACAGAAGATTATATAATCGGCATTGTATGAGATATAAACTAATATTCACAATCGAGACAACTTGGACGAGTTGTTGGTTTAGATTGTAGCATAATGGTATTAAATAGTTTATCTTGACTATTTATTTATGCTAGTATGTTAATCGTATTGAAAGAATCACAGTGATATTAATTCTCTGTTCTGACTTATTGAGAATTAAAGATCTCGGTGACTTAAATAGTCTTAACCTTAATTGGGCTTATCAGTATGAATAAGTGTCTGACTATTCTTTGATCTATTATAAATGAGAACTTGATAGTGGTTCGAAATTTTGTATTTTGGGCAGTAGCAGTTCTTATTTGATATTGATAGAGCTGCAATAAGGATCTGTGTCCTATGAATAATGGGATGATGATATCCTCTCGAGGAACTTAATAAGTTTGTCGTATTAAACCCTGCAGGTGGAATTAGTTCCGATACGATAATAAGTTTAAGTGGTAGCACTCGAGATAATTATTTATTAGTGAATAATTAATTGATTAATTAATTGCAATCAGAAGTATTTAATTAATTAATGGATATTCGATAATCTTAAACACGGAGATTAATTAAGTCTAATACTAGCCCCGACTCAACTAAATAAATAAGAGGGTAAGTCAGTATTAATTCTTTAGTGGAATGAATTAATATTTATATCTGATTTATATTTTTGGGCTGAATAGATTAAATCAGATATTATTGGGTCAATCTTATTTAAGCTAGTAGATCCATGAACTGGCCCAATGGTCTGTGTCTCTATGTGGGCTAGGCGTCTGTCTCCTATGACCCATAAGGGTCATCTAAGTTTAATGAATGTGAGCAGTTATTTATCTATAAATACAAGACTCATAAGACTCATTACTTACTTGCATTCTAAGCAACTAAAACCTAGAGAGAGAGAGAGAGTGTGACCCCCCTCCCCCCCCACAGTGAGAGAGAGACCTCGAAGTCGATCCCATCCATCGTCGTGCTCTAGCCGAGAACAGTTCGGAAGGTCAACTCTGGAGTCCTTGTTCGTCAAGTTTGCAGGTATTCCGAATAAACATCCTATGATTGTAATTAAATTCATAGGAGCATGCTAGGTATGGATTTTGTGTGTGTTTGTTAGATATCCATAACTGATCCGTGGGTGAAAACGAATCGGTTTTCAATAATCGGTTCCAACAAGAGTATAGTCAGACACAAAATATGCAAGAACCTATATTTAACACTTGATCAAAGAAGGTGCTTTTTTAGAGGCTAGATGGAAGAACATGAGGAGGTTTGGACCTCGACTTCTACTGGTCTTCAACTGAGGTCTTCTTGCTGGAGAGAGAGGTGGTCTGCTGCTGCTACTTCACTCTTAATTTTGTCTCTCTTGGCACTTCTGCGTGCTTGTGTCTGCCCCCGAGCTTTGATGTGGAGACCTCTATTTATAGAGAAAGATCTGACTAAAAGTATGACACTCCACCCGTTTTTCTGGAAACTTTCCTAAAATGGTAACTGCGACCTTCGCTTTTTGAACGTCGATGTTGTCGGTCCATTTATGGTAAGTTCTCTAGCTGACTTGTGCTTCCGAGTAGATTTGAATCTGGACTGCAACTCTTCTGCCTTCAATGTCTTCAAAATTTTCTCTTCTCAGCTTTGAGACGTCTGACTTCAACACAACTTCTCTTCATGCTTTGAGCTGCATGGGTCAGTTGAAGAGTTAACTGAGTTGCTGTCCAACTGAGTCTGTGGTTCAACTAAGGTTGAGGTCTCAACTGAATTTGGGTCTCAGCCAGAGACGGAGCCAGGGGGTGGCTGGTGGTGGCCACCGCCCCCCTCAAATTTTATAATTTTATGTGTATATATGTACGTATAAAGTATGAGTTATCTATAAACAATTAGTTTAGTTAATTTTGAAAGTAAGGCTGTTGGGCTGCGGATTTCTTTTTTAGAGTCTGAAATTGCAAAAGTAAGCTTATTATTTACTTGTTGGACCTTATTTATGATCTTGGATCTAAATTGATTTTCGAATTTGGCATGTCTTTGGTTTAAAGAGTGTGGATTTAAACAGTATTAAAAAAGATATAACAGAGTTGTGCAACAATTCATATAATCCTAATTATCAATTAAATAAAAAGAAATTAAAAAAATATGCAACTACATTTAAATCAATTTAACTGTGGTTAATAATACATTTGCACCATTCAATGAAAATTTATACATTAATTCACTTGAACTTACTTAAAGGAAATTTTTGCTCTTAACTTCAAAAGTTGAAACCATATTTGCACATTTTATACAAAACTTAAATAATACTAGTATATATATATAGTCATGTTGAGTATGACCGAAACACACAATTATTAATCATAGAATAATATTAATTGTAAATTATAGCTACAAGTAGTGAAGTCCACGTTGTACGTAGAAAATGAATAGCTCATCTTTGACTTAAAGGGGGAAAAAAATAATCTCAGCTAAAACTGCTAAAAAGTAAAATTTTCTTCTGCTGTTCACACGCCCTTTTTTGCTAATGCAGTTCTTTTTTTTTTTTTTTTTCCTGTTTGATCTATATTAAATTTAGGCTGGTTCGAAATCTGCAGCTTTTATGCTCCAGGCATTTTCTTCATCATTTTAAAAAGTAAAAGGATTAGGTTGTTGGCGAATAAATATACTACTCCAGTCTCCAGTGACTGTAAAGATTTGCCAGAAATTTCTTTGAAGTAACTCCCAAAAATCAATAAAATTTAAAAAATCAACAATACTACTCGAGATTTTGACAATATGACAAGATCTGTTTGAACAAAATTCTTTACAAACAGAAACATATTAACCGAATGTAAGGCCATTGCATGGAACATATACATGAAATTTGCATAAACAGAAACTCTTAATAAACATAAACCATACTAGTATATGCCTTCCTCAAGATCCTATTGAATATTAATTTGTTATTTAATGATAGTTTAATAAAACTTTGTTATTTAAGACCTAGTCAGACTAGATATGCCTGCCTGGCCATTCAAATGTGAATGAGAACAGTCCGTAATTGAATTGGGAAGAATGGTAAATTTAACACAATATTAATATTAATATATACTACTATATTTTAGACAATTTATTCAACAATAACTGACGACTTCTCATAAAGCTTATTTTTAAAATTAAGGGGAAAGGCTTAACCTAAGGATGAATAATCAAAAGTGAAAGAAAAATGTTGATATTTCCTCATATATTGATTTCCGCATAAAGGCACAAATTAACCATTAAAAAACGAAAAAGAAAAAAAAATTGCAGGATAACAAACTTCTTTTTTTCTCTCATTCATAAGATATTTAAGAAACGCCAACATGTAAACTGGGCTGAGCTGACTAAGTAAAAAAAATTCGCATTATGAATTTGGAGGGTAATTGCTTGGCTAAAAAAAGGGGGAAGATAATAATTCAGAAAAGTTACAACCAGAGCAGAAAAGTTTACATAAAAAAGTAGCGGTGAATAAAATAAAATTATGACCGAGTTTGGTCTTTGGAGGTGAAGACAAAAATCGAGAGTGCAAACTACAACACAACACTCTTTCCCAAAGTCATAACTGAAGTCAAATTTCCACAAATTCAAACACAAGAAGAGAACAAAAGGCTACTTCTTTCTATTTGAGCTCAACTATCCAACCCATTTTATCCTCAGTCAGACCCATCTGCAGGCTCGTCAGTGTCGAATATAGTTGTTGCGAAACGCGCCCCACTCCCTCGCTTCCGAAACTCACCCTGCAATAAGTAATACATGCATTCATCAAATACATCAGTTTTACATTTCTCGTCACTTCGTTTCTTTTCATCAATCACACTATAACAAAGTCGGTACCTCTTATTGAGATAGGTTATGCTGCCTACTGGTGAAACCACAACTGCAGTTCCAGTGCAGAAAACTTCATCAGCATCAAGCAAATCATCCACTGTCACCAGACGTTCCTCGACCTAAATATCACAAATTTATAAGCAATAGTAAGTCGACTTTCACAAGTTTTTCTGATACAACAACCAATATGCTTGCCATACAAGAGAGAATCGCACATAGTCTAATGCACGGAGAGGCACCCTCAAACTTGTTATGTTTACTCCCACAAATATAAGCTTAAAGTTAAACTCCGATACAAAAACGTAAACCATAAAAAGTATGACAAATTTGTCTGCATTTATTCAACATAACATAACTTCATCTTTTCAGTTAGCATGCAATTGTATTGGCCAATCCCCAAAGATGCAATGACTGTCATTGGACTAGTCCATAGTTATAATGTCAAATTCGAAAACTGGGAAATGTACCTGGAATCCTTGACTGACAGCAACGTCGATTATGCTCTTCCTGGTGATGCCGGGTAGGATGGTGCCTTTTATTGCAGGAGTAGATATCACATTGCCCTGACGGTTTAGTAATTCAGTTTAGAACAGATTTTAAGTTTTAGTGGTTGAGGAATGAAAAAATGGACTAATAGAAAATGATCCAGTATACAAAGTTCAGCATTTAACAAACATGTGGACATCAAATGAGTATTTACTACAACAGAAACTATATGAAAAGAAAATTAACCAAAAACAAAATAAAATGGTCAACACATTACAACTTGGATTGTACAATCAAGACCTCAAACTCAATGATATCAATCAATTTCCAAAACTATAGATTCTCATGAAAGTTCATCACGACTGCAGCGAAATCATTTGGAAAGAAGTCAAACTCAAGTCATTTTTCCTCGAATATCAGAAGAGAGAAACGTAAATAAAAGTCAAAGAGAGAAGCACTATAGCCAATGAGATTAAAATTACGATATCATTAATCAACTACCCATACTGATAAAATGCGCTGACTGTGTTGTTGATTAGAAGATGTCTTACCTTCACAACAAACACGTTGCACGAGGAGACTTCCTCCAAATATTTTTTGTGAGTACTATCTAAATACAGCACATCAGAAAACCCTTTTGCTTTAGCAGCACTCTGCGCCTGTAGAACCTATTAAGTGATAGTCCAGAAGATGTAAAGAGTCATCATCATAAGGGGGGAAGAGCTCAAAATCAGAATTCAGAAATTTATTTACAAAAGACCATAATTATATAATCTAGAAGAAAGAAGCAAAATTACAATAAGCAAGAGACTATCTTGAGCCTAGTTAGACAATAATGACAAAGCACAAAGTATCAAATGGTAACTTAATTTGGCATGTTCGAGTTTTCAAATCAAGAGAAAGATCTATAAATTTATCTGAACAAGAGATTAGGGCGTACGCAAAATATAAATTGTTAAAGATGAAATAGAAAATATAGAGGACTCAGGACGCCTTCTTGAAAACAACATAATAATTTGATAAAAGAGAAGATAAAATCTACACCCAATATATAAATTGTTAAAGATGGAAATAGAAAATATAGAGGAAGCCTTCTTGAAAACAACATAATAAACAGATAAAAGAGAAGATAAAATCCACATTAAGACAAAGTAATCAACATGAACATAAAAATACTTACTGCAGCATAATTTCCAATGGTCTTCACTCCTCCAGTACCACCAGGCGTTGCACGATGCATTTCTGTCTCCACTATTAAATTTATCGGTGCCATTCCTTCCTGTATCGTAGAGCAGCAAATCAGCTATAAGTTGTAAAGGGGATCTCATATAATGATATTTGACGCGCACAGAGTAATTCATAAAAAAGAAAACATCTGCACCTAATTCATACATAAACAGGGAGAAGTGAAAACTCAAAATCACATTCCTTTATGCACAAAAGGCAACATAAAGCATATATCGAACTTGTTGCACAGGCAGGTTAAATAGGAAGTTACCTTGAAATAGTTTCCCACGGGTGAAACATAAATCAAAAAGGTGTACTCAGGAGCTGGTGCAAGACCTAGAACAGCTCCGCTCCCCATGAGCAATGGTCTTATGTAAAGAGAACCTTTTCCTGGTGGAGGAATCTGAAATTGGCAACAATTAGAAAAATAAGCTACTAACGTTAACAATACAACTGCAACACTTCAAGCTAACAACAAATCACAAACTACAAAGTTAAATCAAAACATTACCCATCTTTCATTTGCTAAAACAGTGGCTTTTACAGCCTCCACGAACTGCTCTACAGTCGGAGAAGGCATGCACATGCGCACTGCGCCCTCTCTAAGCCGTGTTGCATTTTCCTCAGGACGGAATAGTAAAATATTACCATCGTGTTTCCTATAAGCTTTGAGGCCTTCAAACAATCCCTACAAATTCAGCATTTACATAAATGTGCATGCTCTCATTGAAGAAACCAAGCACATTACTACATTACAACACTGAAACTAACCTGACCGTAATTCAAAATACCAGCAGATGGGCTCAACTCAATGTTACCAAATCGCTGCAATTCACCTTTAGAAAATGTTTCATCTTGGGAACACTTCATCATATACATATAATCAGTGGGCATAAACCCGAAACCAAGATTGTCCCAATCAATGTCAGCTAATTCTAATGCAACATCGCTGCCAAAATCAGAAACAAAAAACATAAACCCCAAATCCTAGAATCAGAACCGAAGCAAGAACAAAATAGTAGCAATCGAAAAATGTAATGCTGTCATTTCCTATAAGCGGAACTGAATAAAAACAAAAGCACTAGCAAATCGAAACACGTCATTCTAATACCAAACCTGGCGGGCGACGCCACTCGAAGCAAATTCGAATTGCTATTGTTGTGGTTACTGAAAGGAACGAAACGCGATTGCTTCTGCATCAGCACAGAGTCATAATCAATACGAAGCGAACAAGCATTCACACATAATTCACACAAATTATAATGCGAATAATGAGTCCAATAAATTCAAACAAAAAATTAATTAAGAAACGGATAAATCGGGGGCGAAATGAATACAGAGAAAGTGGCTGCTGCAGCCTGGAGATGAAGAGGGTGAGGAGAGAGAGCTTTCTTGTCGGTGAGAGGGGGAAGAAGTTTGATAGCGCTGCGGGCCGGGTCGAGAAGGAGGTGGTGGGGAGTGGGGTTAGGGTGAAGACCCGCAAACACAGCGCCGCTCTCCATCTCTCTGCAACCTCAAATTTTCGCTTATTCTGCTTTGACTGATACTGGAAACTCTGATAACTACACTGTTTATGCTCATGTAATCTTTTATTTATCGTCTATTTCTTTATCTATATCAATCTATTTACATAATTATTGTAGCCTAATTCCATTTACCTGGTTTACAAATTTGGATGTGTGTGATATAATGAATGATATTGGACTGCCTTACTCTACCAAGAAAATTAAGTATTTTTATGTCATTTATCGGATATAAAAAATATTATATCTGAGTATGAAATAATGTTTTATTGTGTAGCTTGAAATTAATAAAAAGGTGCTGATATATTTGGCTAACTAACTAAACTAGTATTTGATGCCAACAGTAGTGGACACAAAAGTGGAGATCCTCAAAGATCCCCATGATGCTTCAAAAAGTTTTTTTTTTTTTTTTTTTTTCCGTATTACTAATTGAGGCATATCACAGCGAGTCAAGTAAACTAGATCTCATCAGCTAGTAATATTTTCTCTGTATTCATCTTCCATCAATAATTTCATCTTTACGTAATTTCTTATTTATTTAACAAAATAGAATGATTTATTTTTTATTTCTTTACTCAAGAAAATACTCCATTTAATTCCAAGTAGGTGTGTTCAAAGTTTGGTTTAAACCGTAAATCAAATCGAACCAAACTGCAATTACGTTTTGGTTCGCTTTTTTTTGGTTTAAAAAAAATGGTTTGGTTTAGATTTTTCAAAAATTATGGTTTATGGTTTAGGTTTGGTTTTTAAGAAAATTCAAATCAAACCAAACCGTAAACCGAAAAACCGTATTTGATATAATGATATTAATATTATCATTTTATTTATTATGTGAGAAAATAAAGATTGTCTTGATTGCAAGTCATATCTGAGTATTATACAAATTTAATTAATGAAATCGTACAATTTAGAATCATTAAACCCTAAAATCTACTATACATTTCTAATTAATTGTTACAGTGACATATCTTCACATTTGAATACAAGGTACGAATTTCTATTTATTTTCTTTTCTTCTATATGCTTTTCAAATTCAAGTTGTTTTCAATAGAAAAAGTAGAGAATGTAAAATTATTTTGCTATAATTTACTATTAAGCTAAATAATGTTATCCTAGACTTCTAATATATTTATCGTAGCAAAAGAAAAAAATGTATATGATCATGACAACAACTTTATTTAATTCGTTTTATTTCTAAAATGAAGAAAATGAAAAAAGTATTGATAAACCGCAAACCAAACCGTATTATACAATTTGATTTGGTTTGATTTTACTACTTAATCAGTTCGGTTTGGTTTCAAAAAATTATCAAACCATATTTTACGATTTAATTTGGATTTAGTATCAAACCGTACCAAACTAGACTGCGAACACCCCTAATTCCAAGTTTTAAATTTTTAATCCAAACACGGATCTAAGATAATAGCGAACGGAATGGCGTGGAACTAGTAAAAGAGTACTTGGAAGCAGTGGTTGAGAAGGTTTGTTAGTAATTGTTAGGGACCTTAGGGTCAACTAGACGAGGGTGTGTGGCGGCTGGGTGAATTAAAATAAAAAACCTACTTAGATAAATTGGATTGGAATTTAATTAAAAAAGTTTAGCGAAAATTGTCAAATAAATAGTTAATAAATTTATCCCAAGATACAACTACGTCCACTCATATTTTTTTTTTGGTACAAAATACATCATCCTTAATGTTACCTAATGAATTGCTATTCCTGCCCTCCACTAACTCATAGCCTAATCTTGTGTTAACTCTTGTCAATAGAGATTGCAATGGATCGGATACCCATCTATTAAGCATTTTTTAAATTCAAACTCATAAAAAAATTTCACACTCAAATTCGTTCCAAACCCGATTAAAAAATAATTTTAAAACTCATACCCGACTTGAACTCATTGGGTAATACCCATTTATTACCCGTTTAAAATTCGAATACTAAAAAGTAACTATCAA
Organism: Schizonepeta tenuifolia; assembly: GCA_029490685.1. Taxonomy (NCBI): domain Eukaryota; kingdom Viridiplantae; phylum Streptophyta; class Magnoliopsida; order Lamiales; family Lamiaceae; genus Schizonepeta; species Schizonepeta tenuifolia. The sequence goes on from CM055958.1 coordinate 10,671,802, forward strand.
ATAACAAATATTATAAATATTATTAAAACATAAACATCAATAGAAAATTTCACTAACATTAATCTCAAAGCAAAGTACTACGAACGTACAAAATCTTAAAACATAACTAGAAAATTATGAATTTTAATGTTGTCGTTGTATCGTCATATTTCGGAAATAGATTTACAGAAGTAGAGGAGAAACATTATAGACTCGACTCTCACGGAATGTGTGTGGATTAAGAAAATAATATAAAACCCTAAATCTATTAATATTTATACTAATATTTGTAATTATATAATAAACTATACATATAATATCTTTTATTTTATATATATAATGGGTTTGGGTAGCGGGTATCCAGAGGTAATTGCCCAAACCCGACCAAAACCCGTGACGGCTTTGCATGTTTCTACCCAAACTCGTCCCAAAACCATTTAATATTTCTCAAACTCGTCCCATCAGGATTTGGGAAGTGCGGGTACCCACAAAAACCCGACCCATTGCCATCCCTACTTGTCAAGATTTTGTTTTTATTTTTTATTATTTTACATTTACATTCGACCTTTTTTCTTCGTTATTTGTCTCCATTGTGACAATTTCTTTTTCCATTTTGGATAAACTGGTACCTCTTCAGACTTCATTTTATGGAGATTAATTTTGTCATTTCTTTTGGATTATCGACTATTATGTCGCTAGTCAAATTAATTGGTTTTTCATTTGCTGGGGTGGTAGTTTCTCAAGAGTTAACAAGGAATACAAAAGGATTATCCATTGCATTCTTATATTTTCTGCTCTAAATATATGTATCTATATTAATATAAAAAAAAGCCTTGTTTTATAAAATTTATTTTGCCTATTATATTCCTATTATACATTAAATTTAAGGACAATATGTATAATATATTATACTTTTATTAGGAATTAAGTAGTATAATTATTTGATTTTATATATGGTAATAATAATAAACTATATAAGGTAGAATCAAAATTCTAATATTATTTCATTTTTTTTATGTCAATTATGCCCCCCTCAAACTTTTCTGTAATTAGTAAAGTCTGTATGTCTCTTTGGGGATGATCTAATGATAAAAGTGAACACATGAGACTGAAAGGTCTCAGGTTCGAACTTCATGACATGTCTCTATAGGTCGAGCCCGTCACACTTGTACTTGGAAAGACCTGCTCTGTGTGGTTTGCAAACTACTGCATAATGGACGGGAGTTTACATAATGCCACTACAAGAAAACTAACCTATTGCGACATATATACATGCGTCATTATATGTAAGTGTCGTAAAATTACAACATTTATGCTTTTAGTGTCGTATATTTGCATCGTTAGTGCGTCACCTACATATTGTGTCACATATTCGTGACACACATGCAACACTTATTTTTATGTCTTTAAATTGCGACAATTTATATGCGACACCTTGGTAAATTGTCACAATTATACAACACATATAGAATTGTGTTGTATTTAGTGTCTTATATATGCGTCAATTGAATATTGTGTCACAATTTTGTAACTCATATGCGATACTTATTTTTTTGTCTTTAAATTGCGACACCTTAGTAAAATGTCATAATTATCCAACACATACAGAATTGTGTTGTATTACATGTCTTATATTTGGGTTAATTAAATATTGTGTCACAATTTTGTGACACATATGTGACACTCGTTTTTATATTCTTTGAATTAAGACAATTTATTTGTGACACCTTAATGAATAGTCATAATTATATGACACGTATAAAATAGTGTTGTATTTATTGTCATATATATGTGTCCATTATGCGTCATCTAAATATTTTGCTACAATTTTATGACATAAATTCGACGTCTAATTTTGTATTTTTGAATTTTGTCAGTTTATTTGAGACACCTCAATGAAATGTCATAGTTATAAACAATTAAGATTAATAACGATAATAAAATGTAGAATATTAATATTATAAAAGTAGTTTAGAAAATGTTGATTATCTAAATATTTTGAAAAACATTCTCTAGAATTAGGATTAATTACAATAAGATAAACTAAAACAATTAATTAAATTAATAGTAAATTTAAAGTTAAAACATATTAACAAAAATAATATTAAATGACTAATACTTACTCAGTTACAAAAATAACACGCATGCACTTACCAAAATCAAACCATTGATAAGAAAAATATATTTTTTTATTCTCAATAGAATCACATTAAAAAAAGGAAGAAATAAAAAGTACGGGGAACAAAGATAAAATAAATACTTAACTAAAATTGAAAAGGATAGTAGTAATACGGAAATTAATCAAAGAAAAAAAAAAGAATACAGAATAGAAACTGAATATCAAAGGAAAAAAGAGAGAGAGAATGTAGAAACTGAATGTTAAGATCGGCATTTTCATTCTTCACCCATATCTTAAAATCCCAAATTGAAAAGAAAACAAACTCTTCATTCCCACATCACGCCGCTGCCGTCGCTGCCACGAATCGCCATATCTCGTCTGCTAATTTGCAAGCAATGTGCAGGTTCATTTCACATTTGGGCTTGGTGATTCGAAAAAATTGTTTGCTTTCGGTAATTTATGTTTGGCTCTATGATTTTGCACCAAAAGTTTCCAGTAATGTTTGATCCTGCACTTTAGCCTAAGATTGAATTTGTCTGACTTGTATACATTTGAATTATATTAGGTGTATTCGTGTATTTGTGCTCAATTTCTCTTTTCGATTTCACAATATTATGTTGTCATTTATATTTATCTGGTAATCCTCTAGAAATTGGGAACTTTATACATCTGCACTCGATCGATGTGATTTTCCTGCTCCATTCTCAACATTTATGAGCTTTTAAATTCTAAATTTCGTTTCCTTTGATAATTTGTAGAATTTTTTGTATGATTATGATAGGTCTAAAAAGTTTATATGCTTCGTATTTGGTCTGAATGAGTGCTTCAATTCCTATAGATTTTTAATATAAACACTGTCTGTTCCATGGTTCAATTTTAAGAAAAAAAGGAAAGTCAAGTAAGCTTGATTTTCTATGTGCATAGGTTTTTTGCAGGGTAACTATATAAGTGGACATATTCCAAGTATGCTCGGAAACCTCGCTCAGAACTAGATGAAGGCCTTGGGAATGATGTCTTTATGTTATGATATCACTAGTTTCCATTTTATAGAGGAATAAATTGGTATAGTCTTTATTGTAAATACATATTACTCAAACTACAATTCCATCACGCTAGTAACATTCTTATGCTTTTATCTTTCAAATTGCTTTTTCTTCTTTTTCTTTTTTCCTTTATAAGGCAATGTGGCTAGGTTTGAGTGACGGTCTGTAGTCCAAATACGTAGTCTTTTCTATATATATTTTGGTAACTTAGGTTGGATTGAGCTTGCAACTTTTGAGTTTTCATCACTAATTCTGCTGACAAAATTCTGGTCATTGTTTTGCAGGCGTTAGATTTTGGTGTTTCATTCCATGAGTAGTTGATAGAATATTTTTCGAATTATATAACCTCTGCTGATGAAGAAAATATCTTGACTTGCCTAATAGACTTATTAGGTAGAGATTTTAAAATGTGTAATATCATTTGCTGCATTAGATAGAATCTGGAGGAATGAAGGCACTACTGATGATTAACATGTTTTATCGCTATGCTATCAGTTTCACTATCTCGTTTTAAGCTTGATCATGCAGGAAGATTTGATATGTCCAACTGCTCGTGCTTGCATCGTTCTTTAGTTGGGTGATTTCATTGCACTACTTGTAAGATATTGTTCTTTCCCCTAATCTTTTCTAACTTCTAGTACTGAAGTTTCTATGTTGCAGGAAACTATAAATAAGTTGATTAGAGACATCATGAACAAGGTGGAGTCATTTTCCCCAGTTTACAATTGCTGTTGTGAATAAAAATTCTAAAATATCTAGATATTCTTCTAGTTCTTATTCAATTATTATAATTGTTTTGTTTATTGCTACAAACAAACTCGACATTGACACATTTCCTTTAAATGTGAAGCATGTACTACATTGTTTTTGGAAGGAGGAGCATGAATGGGGATGGATGAAATTAAGCTAATACTTTGATGGAGATACTTTGACACAGGTTATGGATCGGTTTATAGGTGCAAATACTTTTATAATTAAAGCTCAAGTTTATGTTATTAGGAATAGTTTATTTATCTTGTACGCAATAAAATTAGAAATATTGTTGTTGGTTGTTGTATTGATATAGAATCCTAAGGATTTGACACTTTGTTCTTGAATTTTTATATATGAAAAAGTTTTAGATCTTGATTTCCTATTATATTGTTTAATTGGATATAAACATTGTGGACGAAGAAATACGGTTAAAAATCATTCTCTATGAGCATTTTCATGTAATGTATTGTATATTTTTGCGACATAATATCAATATTTACAACAAATGTCATATGTTGCAATACTACACGACACTTTAAATATGACATCACATGTGTAGTGAAAAACTACGTCACAATAACTATAATGTCACAAGCTAGTGTCGTAAATTATGATGCGTCATTTCAACTAATTTCACGTCATGTGTCACAAATAAACATGCGTCACTAAAATTAATGACACACAATATGTCACTAATTTTGTGCATCAATTAATTAAGTGAAGCAAAAAGTGTCGTATATATTGTGTCACTGTTGAAAACAAATGACACAAAAATACAACATTACTATTTGCGACACAATTGGACATGACGCAAAGAATGTCGCAAAATAGCTTTTGCGACGTTTAAACATAAATTTGCGACATATTTTTTATGTCGCAAAAGGTCATTTCTCTTGTAGTGTGCGCACCGAAAGTAGCGGCTGCGCGTTCTCACGACATAAAAAAAAATCTAATGTATTATATTCTTATATATGGTAAATAATAGTAATAGATGATTTAAGGTGAATCTAATACATCCCATTACAATTGCATTGAGCAAGAGCTGTCGGTGGATTTTATTAATCTACACAAGTGGAGATCACAAGATAGTTATTTCTAAGATCACAAGATAATCTACATGCATTCATTAGCTCTTTCTATGATTGGTAGTGTTTTATGATTTAGATTCAAGCAGTGGCGGAGCCAGAAATTTTTTCGTGAGGGGTCTAACTAAATATAAAAATTTAGAAGTAATATTTTGAATAAATAATAGTTCAATAAAAATAGTATATATAACACAATATTGTTCTAATTTTAAAAATAACTATCTTACTGTGCTTTTAACAATATAATTAACAATCATACATCAACTACAAATTATGTTATAATTAACTATCATGATATTTTAATCATTTTATATGTGGCAAAAAAAATTTGCTGTTTTTTTTATTTTTCTAGCATACTTTGAAAAAGTAGGGTCGTGCTTCCATTTATGACCGAAGAACAGTGATAGACAAATTTTTTTTTCTTTTTTCAAAAACAAAAAATGATCATGATGTGAGATAATCATGATATTAATTAAGTACTGATATAATGATATTAGAAATTAATTAGGAGCACAGGTGTTTAATAAAATTTTGTTTGGAGTGTACGGTAAAGTTCGGTATGTTGTTATATTTCGATCTTAGACTGTTTATTACTACTATACATGCATGGAAGGGATGGAAAAAATTCTTAAAAAAAAGATGCAACGAAACCTGTATGGAAAACTCCTACTGTTTCCTATATTTATATAAGGTAGTCTTAAAAGGAAGATATATATGAAAATTGAGTCATGGATTACATTTACAGATGCTTTTGATCAATTGAAATTCACGGCATTGCTCGTAAAAATTACCGCCATTCATTATAAAATTGTGTATTTGTGATCGCACAACAGGAATTTATTAATCATTTAGAAAATTAAAGATAATGAATCAAAAAGACTGACCTCCATTATATTGTTGGCGTCGAGTATGGGGTTTGCACGAATTGAAGAAGAAGCCCTCTTTGGTTGTCCCTAAGATTAACAACTGTTGTTATGCTAAACCCAAGAAAATCTATTTATAAATTTATATATATATATATATATATATATATATATATATATATGCTTATCGGTAAGAGCTGTTAATTGCAGGACAGGAAGCATATGTACCATCTATTTATATACAAAAATTATGCGCTGATTTATATTTGTTAATTGCAGGTTGGTCCAGAATATAACGAAAAGCCAATAAATATAGGAAAAGCATATGTGCTCTCTGATTACTAAAATATACTGTAAATATTTACTCAAGTGTTCTGTAAAGTCCTAAGAGAAATAAGTTCAATAAATTAATACAGTACAGACATCTAAAATCACATGATCTCCTTTCATATATAACACTAAGTATGAATCATGAATTTTTGAAAAAGCGTGGATTTATTGTTGCCGATACTTCTGCTCTTCTCTTACACCTACGAAAGATTCTCATAACTACAGCAACTATAGGTCTAGTCTTACTTCTTGATTAGCTACAAACAAGACAGCGCTTACCCTACCTTCTTCCGTCTCTGTCCTTTTCACTTCTTATTACTCTTTTCGTTCACTTTTTCTAACATTTCTAGTACCAACCTCCAGCCAAAAGCGATATAAACCAGTTAAGAGAAGGAGAAGGAGAAGGAGAAGGAGAAGGTGATTTGTTTGAGAAGCACCAAAGGAGTGCAAAAATGTAGATGAAATGCGTTGTTTCATCTTAGTAAATGCTCTATATTGCCGTGATAAATATCTAAGTATCCATCTTCATCTTCATCTTCTTCTTCTCTTTATAATTCTGATGCAGCAGCTTTACTTCTGTTAGTCTATATATATTCCTTATAATTTAGTTAATTTTGAGGATCTTAATTTCTTTTCTGTGTGCAACACTGCTTTGTCTAAAGATCTCCTGGGGGATTTTACACCAAGATAAAACAGAATATCCTCATAAGTACAGTAAGGTGTATTCTTCATGTGCCAAAACCGTCGTCTATGTCGAATAATAATATTTTCTAGAAACAACTCACATCCTCGGTCTACCTATGAAAACCTTGACAGCCTATCTGGCTACAATTGTAGAACATGTACTCCAACTATATATTACTCCCTCCGTCCCAATAGCAAAGTCTCACTTGCTTTGGGCACGCTTATTAAGAAATAAGAGTAAAGAGATAAAATGTGGTAGGTCCTACAGGCTTTGTAGAGTTAATTGTTTCCATTTTTTGGAATGGGACTATGCTAATAGGACAGATGAAAGGGGAAAGAGGGACCTTGCTAACTGACGGAGGGAGTAATTTGACTTTTCCCCCTCCATTTGCCGTCTTCTAACATACACTTTAACTGTTGCTTACCTTCTTTGCAGATTTCTCTCAAGAATTGTTGATTCTTTGGAATCGCTTCTTTAAAGTGGTGCTGATAAGGACCCAGAGATAATTGAGCAGGTCTAACCGTCTAAGAGTCTTTCTGTGTATCTCTACCCTTACACTTATCTTCCTTTTTCTGGAAACATTTGATTTGAAGTTGTTGCTGCTGCAGATAATCACCTCATGGTCATATATAATGAAGCACCTGCAGAAGTATTTTAGAGAAGATGTTAACTATATTCTAAGGTAGCATTAATTTTATTCATGTTGTAAAAAGTGAGATGAAGTCACAATAATTAATTTTGAAATACAACATATTACTTAGTATGAGAGAATGCTGAACTCTATCATGGCCATGGTTGTGTATACTGTATGTTTATGGATTGCCTATAGGTGTCACATGCATGATATTTTATTGATTTGAGCTACTTCCATAGAAAAACTAACGAAGCAATCTCTGATCCTTAGAAAATCATATCCAAAGTTGAAATGGTTAACATTGTTGGATTTTATGCATGCTTAACTTTTTTTTTTTTTTTTTTTTTTGCTTCCCTCTTCCTGTTGTACTCTTCCACAGAATCATGACAAACTTGAGATACTACCGTAAAGATTATGTTCGAGAATTTATGACTAGCGTCATTTCTACTAAGGAAAGTGCCTATTGAGCTGCTAAAGAAAGGTAAGGTTTTCCAGGTGAAGCTGTCGTTATATTTCTCTAAAGAAAATACTTCAAACAATGAGTGATTAGTCCCAGGTGCATATGTCTTGCATAAATCATCCATTCATCTGATTGCCTAAAGAATTTCCTCACATTTTAGAGGGTTTTAAATTATTTTATGGTATGCATGCAAGTCCATTTCATTTCATAATTGAGTATATGCATTAACCATTACAGTCACAGAGAAGGAGGTATTTTATGGTCAGCCAGTTTTGTCTTTATTTTATCAATTAAAATAAGTGTGATCAATTATGTGTGCTCTTCAGTACTTGTATGTGTAGGCTATTTTGATATTCTTCTGGAGAGATAAATCTTTTATTTCTAATGTTGAGCAGGAATTGTAAAACTTATGAATGAAGTTGTTGAGGAAGCATTGGAAATAAAGAAATGTATCTCATGTTATGAGAATCACTAGTGTGGTCTGTACATGAATATTGCTTGGTTTTCAGGTATTCTTTTAGCTATTGTTGTAGTGTCCACTAATTAGTTTAAATATAGTGGCATTATTGTCATTACTATGCTGTAAGTCTTGGCAGTTTATAGAGATTTGTATTTTCCTGTTAAAAAAGATGAAAACTAGTAGTCTAGATACATTCTGACAATGAAAAGATCTATAAAGGAAAAGAATGGAAGGGAGTTGATAAAGAGTGGTTAAGTTTGATCAGTTTGTTGCGCTTTAGATGGAGGAGGTCCATTTTTGAAAGATGTTCTTCTGTATATAATATAAGTCGTTGTTACATGTGCAAGCCTTTCTGATTGAGACCTAAAAGGGCGGCCTCCCACAAGCAGACATTAACAACTAACACAGCATATTTGTTCTTGTTTTGCCGATGAAGATTGTCTTCAATTTTTACATCTTCACCTACAACCATTGTTGCCGTTGTACACAAGAGCCAAGAGGAAGCTCAAGCTCAAGCTCACAAGAAAAGGAAACTGGTGATCATCATCAAAATGGGTAGACGGATGCTTTAGTTTCTCTCTAGATAATAATTACTGATTCTTCCATTTATTTATTTTGTTGAATCCTAAATAGCGGACTTCTTCCTTGACAAAATTGTTACCAACAGAAATGTGAAAATTTTCGTTCCAATTTAATTTTTACTTCGATTTTGTTTTGGAGCAAGACCGGTATATATTGCCTGGCTTTGGTTTTTTGGACTTCAAAAATAGTTTTATTTAAATGTATTTCCTCCTTTAATATTTCGTATTTTCGTACTTTTACACGAGCCAAATGGTTCGTCAGCTATTCGGAGTTCGGCTCAGAAAAAGCTCGTTCGAAGTTCGTTCATTTACTAAACGAGCCGAGCTCGAGCCTTAAACCCTACCTATGTTCAGCTCGTGAGGCTCGCGAACACATTCGAGTTCGATACTAAACGAGCTAGCTCGCGAACACGTTCGAGTTTGATACTAAACGAGCTAGCTCGCGAACATGTTCGCGAATCTTCTAAACTAAAATGTTCATGAAATTTTTAATAATTTTAATATACATTTTTTATTTTAGTACTTTTTAATATCAATATAAATTAATAAATTTCGACAAATTTTAGTTTGTCGAGTCGGTTCGAGCCCGAGCTCTGACCAAACAAATATACAGCGAGCCGAGCTCGAGCTTGGTTGATATCCGTCGAGCCAAGCTCGAGCTCGAAGCACAAAGCTCGAATTGAGCTCGAGCTACCTTAAATTTTTTACGAGCCAAGCTCGAGCCTACTAGTATTCGGCTCGGCTCGTATACCCCCTACTTTTATAGAAGTAGTTTGCTTCATAAGTTGAAATAAATTAAAGGATCAAATAAAAAGATCCCCCCATGAAAACTAAAGTTACGGTTAATTTTTGCATAAGCAGATTTTCTCAGTGGAAAAGAAGAATGTGTATGTAGATGAGCAAAACCAGATTTTCTTCCAAAGACCATCCTGTCTTGTCTCATTGTTTATAGAAAATGAATAAATTCATCACTTTTGAAGAGTTAATTTTTCCTTTTTCTGAACAGAACATTAATAATGGGACAAAAAAAAAAAGCAAGACATTAATAATGGGACTGGAGAGGGTAAAAGCAAGGGAGAAGAAGCCCCAATTAAAAAAGACGAGCATTGATAAACAATGAAAGGGTTAATAAAAATCAGCCATCTTCAAAAGACTAGGATTCATAATAAATCCCTTACATCCAAAGCCACTAAAACAGAAGCCATCTTCCACACAGCTAGAAATCTATTATTCAAAACCAACATCTTCAATCAACAAGTACTACTATACAGCAAGAACACCAACCACAAAAACACTCCCAACTCTTGAGGATCACTAAAGGCACACATTTACAAAGAACTAGATATGTTAGCTGGATCATTTTTACGCCACCCACGGTCCGACACAGGACATCACCTTCCACAAACTATAAAGCAGGAATATCTTGCGTACATCATCACCAAAACCAACAATATGCATTGCCTGAAAAATATAATTAAAAATTAAATTTATATTGAAATCAAGTAAATGACAAGAGAGGGAGAGGTGTGTACTTTCTATGTAATCCTATTGAAGGCAAACTATAAGTCAGAAAGGTTCAAGCAGAACTAGAAATCCCTTCCCAATACTTCTAAGAAGCTAATCTGATTATCTCTTACTCCACGTCACCATTGGTCTCAACTTTTTTGCCATTATGCTGGAATACAGTTTCCTGCAGTAGTGAAATAGGAATAAGCTTCTTGCAAGTTATAGAATTAAAATAGATGGATGTGGAAGACAAAAACATAAGCATTCCGATGTGATCTAAATTTCAAGCGAGCAAGAGTATTATGTAAAATAGCAGTTCAGATGTATTAACACGATTTAATAACAAAACAGAGAAGGAACATTAAAAGCAACACTTCTAGATGAATATGCAAATTATGTAAACGAAAATGACACCAAGGAAGATTATCTCAAGTCTTAACCAGATTAAAAGAATGCCTCACATTTGTAAAACATCCTACAATGAAACTGCAACACATTTTACAAGCTAGTAACAAATGATCTTTAGGACTTCTATTTGCATAAAGACGAAAAAATAAACCATTTTATGACAATAAACTACCTCATTGTTTCCTGTGATCCTTTCAATGTCAAACTTTGTTATTTCTTCGATTGTCACAACTTTATCAATATAGACAGTGGTCTCTGTGCCAACTGAAGTTTGATCAAATTGTTCGACAACACAATCGGTCTTGGATGTGTTTGAGTACTTCTGTAATGAACTGCAAGAAGGGGAAAATGATGAATTTGCAATAGCCATAACAAGAAGAAAGAAAGTATAAGTAGAATAACAATGACATGATATAAAGTTAGTATGAACTTATTTATAGTGGATTAGTACCATGGCGCCATATCTTCTGATCCATGATCTGTCACATCATTTTCTTTCTTTCTTTTTTTGTTACTATGCCTCTGCTCAAGAATTGTATCAGCACAACGCTTTAGCCATGACAAAGGAGCAGAGAGGGGAGAAGAAGACGTATCCGACTCTTTTCTACCAGATATATCATGTCCAAACCCATTGTTAACCATCCCATTTTGACTCGGAACCATTTCTTTTGATTGATTCACATATCTCTTAGTAGCAGGTTTCCGATTCTTTGACTGCAAGTTAGATTGCATTTCATGTACAGCAATAGAGTCTAATTTTTCTTTCAAATCCTCCAAACCCTTCAAGGTTTCAGTCTGAGCAATAATCCCCTCTCTATCAGCTCTTAGTAACTCCCTCTGTGTCTCCAATTTCTCCCGTTGTACTTTAAGCTCGTCTATTGAACTATTCAACTCAGCCCATTCTTGGTCCCTCTTTTCACGATCTAAATTTATCTCTCTTCTTTCATCATCAAGTCTCTTCATTTCAGAATTAACATGTTCCAGTTCCTTTTCTATTCCTTCTTTAAGCGAATTTATATGCTGAAGTTCTTTCTTTTTTTCTTCCTCGAATTCCTTCTCTTTTTCAGAAAGATAGTTCTCAATTTCTTCACGTCTCTTCTCAATACAATTATTCAACTCCTTCTTCTGCATCTCAATATCACGCAAGAAATCTTCACGCTCTTTCTGCATCTTACTAAACCACTCGGTGCGTTCATTCTCGAGTTCTTTCATGAAAGACTCCCGATCGTGGGAGAGCGACTCAAGATCACGCTTATATTGGTCCCTCATCTCATCCTTTTCTGCTTTCAAGCTTTGACGCTCCTCATTCAGAAATTTAGAGACACTTGACCTCTCCTCAGCAATACGCTCTGCTTCTTTTAAAAGTTGTTCTCTTTTTTCATCAATTAGCTCCCACTCAGCTTCAAATTTTGCCTTCTCCACTTTCAGGCGATCTGCCTCAGCCTCCAGTTCCTGTTTCTGTGCACTAATATTATCAATCTCTTCTTTTAGTCTCAATTCTAGTGCAAGCAATTCATTTCTTTCAGTCCTCATTGCATCCATATTCTCCTCTGCATCACTGACGTGTTTTTTCTTCTCCTCCAGCAAATCAGAGGACTTTTTAAGATCAAGCTTCATCTGGTGGATCTTTTCCTTCTCTTGCTTGAGAGAACATATTTTCATTTCAAACTCTTCTTCTCGAGCCAAAAGATTCTTTTGTTTCTCTTCAATTAGACTTAATCTCTCTTCCACTTCCTTCTCTTTTTCTATAAGATGCCTCGATGCAATATCCAACTCCCTTTCCTTCTCTGAGATGAAGTCCTCCCGTTGACTGATGTCTAGTTCTCTCAACTCCCATGCCCTCCTCTTGGTATTAATTTCCTCTTCCAACAATTTGCGTTTCATTTCTGCTTCTGCCTCAAAAGCAGAATTCCTTATTGCCAAAGCTGCTTCGTGATTAGAAATTACTTGTTGAACATTATCCTGGAAGTGACATCAAGGAGAACTTGAGATACTGCTAAGTAAGATCTATTGCTTCGTTCTAGATATTTCTTGAGACGATAAATCTACTTTTGGCAGAACCAAGTGGTATTGCATGACACAATCAGATTAGAAATAAGAAAGACAAATGACGACAGCTAGCCACTTAACTGCTAAACCATAAAAACCAATACTTTTAAATAAGTTTCAAGAAGTCGCTATACATCAAACATTTAGTGCACGCATGCATATAAGAAAATATAACATCAATACTAGAAAGCAATATAATGCAAAAGTCAATCATAAGTTATGTTTCATATATCAAAATAATACAGATATCATAGAAATATTATCTTTCATTCATACTAAGGGCAAAATAATGAAGAATATCATTGCCATATGTCACTCACTGTGTTTCTTTTGCCCAAACAACATATATTTATTGTTGTATAGTTAATTTTTCTATCACATTTGGGAAAACCAATTCAGTCCAGAATTTCACCAGCACCTTGTTAATTTCAGAAAAAATTGCATTGTTTGCTATGATACTGATTCTTCAGTTTCCAGATCCAACAATTTTCACCAGAAACCGTTTTGATTCTACCTGTTCATGAGAGAAAACTTACAGATTCTTTGCTCGTCAGTTTAGCTTGCAACACAAGGGCCTCTTCCTCCTTCTTGAAAAGATCACATTCTCTTTTGAGAACAGCCTAAGGGCGCAAAAGTGAAGTGCATGAGTAATTTTATGTTCAAGTTAGATAATAATGCAGGCTAACTATGAAATATGATCTGTTAACATTAAAATGAAAGATAAAGTCAAAAATTGACCTCCTCTCTTGCTGATAAAGAGCTCGCTCTTAGCTCCAGAGAAGTTTTTTCTTCAGTTAAGGCCACACGCTCTTGGGCAATGCTCGACTTTAAATCATCCAGCTCCTTCTCAAATCTCTTCAACTGTTGTGTTTTGTCTAAAACATACTCTTCTCTCTGGTTCAGCAAAGCTTGTGCATCCAGTAACCTTTCTTGTGTTTGCTGCATAACTTTTTGCCTCTCAGATAAGGATTGCCGCTCAAGCTGAATTTCTTTTTCTTTTGCTTCAAAACTAAAATGATGACAATGAAAAAGGCATCATCAATGAGTTTGGTTATAAGTAATGCTAAAGGCACATAGCGAAAACAGAGCATCCAGATATGGGCAACCAAATGCGGGAGAAAAAAGACTATTCAAACAATTGGACCAAAAATACATATACCACACCAGCTTACTTAAGCTAACATAATTCCAGACACCAGTAAATCAATCCCTGATTTATATAAGGTCCCAACTAGAACTTACTCAGACTTTGACGACATGATGCGTCTTCTCAAGTCATCTTCACGGTCTTCAACTTCATGCAACTTTCTTTCAGCAGTTCGGTGATACCGAGTCGCCTCTGCTTCAAGTGTCTCTGCTGCACGCATTTTCTCCTCAGCCTCTGTTAACTTCCTAAGTGAATCTTCCACCATACTTTTTGCTTCTGCAAATTTACAATCAGCTGCCACCTTCACCTCTGCATACTCAGCTCGCATCTCATGCAATGTCTTCTCAAGCTACAGAAACCCTCAGATTATTAATACATCAAAGAATACAGAAAGTACCACAAATAAGCACAGATGAAGAGATATATACATTCTTAACACATTCTTTTTCAATGCCAAGAGATTTCTTGAGACTATCTTCCCGTTTTCTAGCATCCGCCATATCAGAGACATGAGAAGCCCGTTGACGCTTGAAATTCAGCTCGGCAGAATCAGCAATGGATTTAGCTTCCTCGTACTTTGACAGCCATTCCTTTCTTTCCAAAATGAGTAGGCCCATCTGATGTTGGTGTTCATATATCTGATAATAGGTAACAAGGCACATCAAACAGAAAATACTGGAAACATCACAAATGATAAAACACAAAAGCAAATTTTGAAGCTATATATATTAAGAACCTAGCACACATTCATTTTTATGAACGGGGTTACTTGGTACTCATCAATGTTTAAGGTAAGCATCACTGTTTCTAAAACAATCAATACAGTAAAAATTAGTGAAATAATCCCGCCTATTAGCATTTTCAATCAAACATCAAGTTATGCATACAATAAACACGAACAGAGACACCCTTTTCTCTAAATTAGCTAAACTTACATCTCAACCAACAGTGCAACAAGGATAATTAAGGTAAATTGCACGCACTAGAAATTCAAGAAAATATCATAAACAGGACGAACGCTATAATTATAATAAATGCACGCTCTAGAAATTCAAGAAAATATCATAACGGCAAAGATTATCCATCTACGAACAATACAGCTAAATTTGAGTAAAGCAAAAAAGAAAACACTGTGAAACGATACCTCAACTTCTAGTTTGGCAATATAAGCAATGAGTGCCGCCTTATCTCTCCGTTTAATTGAATCTTCATCAAAACCGGCTTCTTTGAGCCGCTTCCATATGGTTTCATCGCTTAACGGAGTTCTCAAAACCCTAGCTGAGCCTAAATTTGGGGACACTGCAATTGTTCCGGCGCTACGCGGCGTCACCGCCAATTTCTCCGACCGCGAAGCCGAAGTTTCCATTGACAACGGATCAAATCGCAAGCGCAGAAGATCAGTTTCTCTCTCTAAAACAAATTGATTGATTTTTGAGTTGGGGAATTTTCTCAACTTCAGTTGCTTCTCTTTTTACTTTCACTTCATGTGCGGAGTCCACTACCTACACTTTCTCTCTCTAAATTCTTTACTTTTTTATTTCGTTTTTGTGGTCATTCTCGATGCTACGACGTCGTATGGGGTTCAAGAATACTAGAATAGTAGTGTAGAATCTTGTTATTGATTACGTGATTAACTAATTATCCGCAATTAGATCTTTAAAATTTAAAATTTATACCCTATTTTGGTTGTGGATACAGTCTGGATTGTGATTATAATTGCTGCCGATTTCAAATTATGAGTTTCCATTAATACATGTGTCCTGGGCGGCTGGGCCTCCTGGCTCGACCGTAATTAAAATTAAGTTTTATATTATATGAATTAATTTCAATAAATAATTTTGTACCTTATTTGGAAGAGGTGAGTTTGGTTAGGGGTGAGCATTCGGATTACGGATCGGATTTTTGCTCAATCCGATTCGAATCCGAAATCCAAATTTCTAAAAAAAATTGAATCCGATCCAATCCGAACCGAAAAATTCCAAAATCCGAACGCTAAATCCGATCCGATCCGAAAATTCGAAATTCTAATGAAAAAATAAATAAAAAACAATTCAAAAATTCAAAATATATTAAATTTAAAATAATAAATAATAAATTGAATAAATATATTAAATAATTCATAATTCATAATCAAAAATAATAATAATAAATTGAATAGAAATATTAAAATATTAATTATTAATAATAAGAATAATAATATATTATATGTAATTCGGATTTCGAATTTGTTCGGTTTTTTAAAGCACCGATCTGATCCGAATCCGAAATCCGAATTCTCCCAAAAATTGAATCCGATCCGATCCGAAATTCGAAAAAATCCGAACCAAATTTCATATTTCGATTTGGTTCGGTTTGAATTTTCGAATTTCGATTTTTTTGCTCACCCCTAAGTTTGGTGCAAAATTAAACCCGATTTAAAAAGAGACATTACTATCCATATTGATCTTAAACTCGTTGAATATCAACGAGAAATTATTTATATTATAATTTATATTAATAAAATTTTTTAAGTAATTAAAACAAAATATATCTATCAAAAATAAATTATAATTTGTATGTATACGTCTAGAATGTATAAATATATACTTGTAAATATTTTAAAAGTTATTTCACTAATTATTCTTGTCTCAATTATGTATAGTAAAACCCCCTAATTATTCAATCTATCTAAGTTTATAAATATATGTTGTTACGATATTGATTATGTATTATCAATCAAGTCAATCCCTTCAATTTTTAGGCTAACATGCACCATTGATCTCGGGCTATTTTTTATTCAGGCAAATCGAATTAAAAATTTTGTGGCTAGAAATTATCGACTGTAATAATTTCTTCTCGATCTATTTAGGTTATTCTCCTGGTTTTATGCTTGGATAGACATGATGATGGATTGATTACTGGTCAATTAGATATTTTCAATCTGAATCGAAATTTCTTTACCTGTACAAATCTCAAACCAAACTAAAAAGAAAAGAATTTACTGTGTGTACTCATTCCAAACCTTGTTGTCTAATATCTACTAATTACGAACCCATTCACCCCAATTAAAAAAAATCATGCTACTGTTATTTGGACCTAACCCTTTTTCTTTCCCACCCAATTCGGATTGGCCCGGCGATCTTGAAATGAATTAACATTCATACTTGTCAAGCTCAGCTCAGTCATTATTATTGGTAAGTTTATCTTATTATGAATATTGGTCTTTTATGATCAATGTTTATAGTAAGATTTTTGTAGAAATTTCTGCTTACAACTTCCAATAACATCTTAAAATATAATTTTCATTTAAAATTTATTTGTCAGTTCAAGATAAATTGGCTTAAATCTATATTTGTAAATTATACAATCTACAAACATCTATAATTAATTTATATAGATATATTCGACCTGAATTTGATTAAATAATGATATTAATTCTCATTTGCGTCCCAAACTCTTCTAACATTACATAATTTAAATTTGTAAAATTCTATTCATTAACATAGTAAACCTCAAGGATACATACATTCCTCCAAAATTATTTCAAGATAATTAAATAAATAAAAGTGAAAGTATAAGGGTAAATGATTTTTAACTTCATTGTCTCGTTAGATAATATGTACTTGTTAACGACTCATATTTGTCTCAAACTCAAATAAAGAGATTTTTATTACCTATCTTAAACCTGTAGGGTAATACGCCTTAATTATGCAATGACTATTCGAGGGCCTGGGATCCAACCACATACACGCACACATCGAACCAAGTCAAGACCGACTCAAGCATGACCTCTATATATGATGTACTTCGTGTTTTATTTCAATCTTTGTTTCTAGTTCATGTTAAGAGTGTTCTAAACCAAAACCAAACTCCATAACACCGAGGTCATCACATCCTACCTCCCTTGGGTTCGACCCTGAATACTTACTCTAGTTGTACCTAGTGGTGGGCATCAGGAACTACAAATCGTATTTTGATGCGTCTGGGTTCCCAACAACAAACTCGACGTCGTCAAAATTGGCATCGTTGCCAAGGAAGTATGTTTGCCACTGATAATCTCATTTTGTTTAAGCTAACCTCTTTTGTTTCCCCTGTGTATGATTGGTCGTGGTCTTGCAGGTATACCTCGAGGACATTTTTGGTACTATCCTGAGATCGAGAAACTAGCAAGGCGGTAACGAGAGCAGACAAGGAGGGAAAATGAGGCAGAGAGGATACGAGATCTGCAAGCTAGAGTTACAGATCTAGACAAGAAACGTGGAGATCTCGAATGAGGAGATCCAGATCTAGAAGCAAAGAACCCGACTGAAAACGAGATGGAAGACAACCATCAGGAGGAGCGTGAGCGCACGATGAGAGAAATGGTGTTTCCCACCAACCTCAATTTGCGACCCATGGGCATAAGGTTGCCCGAGCCCACCAGGAACTTGGAGCTGAAGCACACTTTCATACAAATATTCCTGAAGTTCAGCGCCATGCCTGGTGAGGACCCTCAGAGACATCTACAAGACTTCGAGATAGCGGTCTCGACAGTCCGTACGGAGAAAAATATGGGAGAATTTATTCGGCTAGTGTCTTTCCCCTACTCCATGACAATGCTAGAGCTTGGCTTTATTCTTTGAAGGAAGGGAGTGTGACGACGTGGCACAACTTCAAAAAATTTTTTTGGAAAGATACATCCCAGCTGCACGTATTATGGCTATGAGAAAGGCCATCACAAGCATCAAAATGGGCACTGGGAGTCCTTCTATGAATATTGGGAAAGATACAAAAAGTTGATAGCAAAGTGCCCACAACACAACATCTCCACTCATGATTTGGTGCAGAATTTCATAGGAGAGTTGAGAGCCACTGAGAAGTCCTTTATCAATGCCTGATGTGGAGGGAATATCGCGAACAAAGCCCCAAGTGAAGCCTTCAAGTGGTTAGGAGATATGGTAGAAGACTCTCGCGACGATGGGGGAGAAACATTCAAGCAGCCTACCACGGAGCCCACGGCAGTAGAGGCCAAGATCGATGACCTATGCTCTGCTGTGAAGATGTTGGTCAACAACTTGGGCTCACAACAGAAGAAAGTGGTCAAGCCCTGGTGTTATCCGTATCGTGTTCCGCCTAGAGGGTACGTGATTACAGGGCTCCCGAGCCGATCGTGGTATCAGAGCCAGGTCGTGTTCCGACTTGGCGGCGGGAGAAAGCAAACGTCTGTGAGGTTGTCTTGAGTGATGAGTAGGGAGGCCTCAATCAATGGATTCGTCTTCGTCTTTGACCCAGCAAATACTTACCCAATCCTCAGCACTCTCACTTCCTAAACAGTTCACCTCTAGTATAGAACACCTTGTAGAATACACAACAATACCTAGCGATGCTATCGTAGAAAAAACAATTCCTCCTCTTGTTAGTCCTTACAATATCTACCGTAAATACGGAAGTCTTACCAAAAGCATAAAATCTCTTGTTTCCTCTAAAGATCCTCCCCTTCGAGAATATGTTCAATCTTCTAAAATGGATCAGTGCGGTTTGCCAGCAACTTCACAAGAGCAATATGTTACTTTGGCGATCCCACCAGAATATATTGAAGCATGGCGCAAAGATGGATACACTCATCTTCATCTGGGCGCTGTTCGTCTAGTCCTTTCATATAATGGAAGGAAGGGACTTCCTGTTACAGCAAGAATTGCTCTATTGGATACTCGATATCTGCACTATGAGCATGCTGTAATCGGAACGGTTCTTACAACTCTTAATTCGGGAAGTGTAGTCATCACTTTCTTCCCTAATTTTGCGTTGTCCCTCCGAGATGCTTCATTAGAATCCACCTTCAAGGTCCAGATCCAGATATCAGGGGCAGATCAATCTCCTAACAGCTTTATGGCGACCTTGCACCACCAAATCGTCTACAGGCTGCAGAATCATAGCCTTGATCTTAAAAATCAAGATACTCCTGACGCCTTGATGATCTTGGCTGAAGCCGGAAATGAAGTTCCGACAATCGTTCAAGTCCCGAGACAGATTAATAGAGAAGATCTCAAAAAATTGGTTCCCACCGAGTGGATTACCAATTACGAGTCATTCCATCAGACGATGGAGTCAATTCAAGCCACGGAGTTTAAATTCTCAAAAACAAAGGATGGGAAGACCAAGACCATCTTCACGCCAATCAAAGAAGACGGTCCATCCAATCCGATGTTTCAGCTCATAATCCTCCCCGTTCAAAATGTCATACAAACCTTATCTGATGGGTTTCCTCTCCCTATTGCTTCATTTAAGGCAGATGGGAAGGAAATTTATACGGATAGGATTGACGGCCATTTTATTTGGGACTGCGATCCATCCATGTGCGATCCAAGATGTACCTGCCAAGACGATGATTCCAACGATGATGATAGTGATGGCGATGAAGATGAAGATAACTATTATGAGTTTGGGTTTGATGATGATGAATACATACTTCCGCCCAAACCATGCCTGATGTTAAAAGGTTATGATGTTGAATTTCCACCACTGTCTCGACATGAAGATTCCATCAATAATATCATTTCCAGACCGTATGTTCAGAGTACAATTATTGAGTCTGGTGGTCAACGAAAACCTTTAAATCAAGGAGAAGAGGTTTTGAACTGGCATACTTGTAATGCTAACGCTCAGAACAAATCTCTTCGACTTATTGATTCAAAGGTTTCTCAAATACTGGAAAAGGTGCAAGATTCCACCGACAAAGTGAATTCGCTCGAGACGCAACTACAAGAAATCGAGAAAAAGCTTTCTGAAAGGATTTCTCAACTGGATGCAGAAATTCAGACCCTAATTGCAAGCCGTCATTTTGGAGCTGAATTCTCACAAAAAGAAGCAGAAATAAGAGCGCTCAAAAGGGAGTTGCAAAGGATCGAGGATGACAAGAATCGAGCCAAATCTCTTTTCATCCCTCAACCAAGCTTCATTCATTCCCCACCAGATTCACCAGAATATTCTAAATATTTTGGGATGGTTTCAAGCATTCCTCTAGATGTTCCCAAAAGAAGTAAGAAAAAGGAACCCCGACGGAGAGAAGAGCTTGAAGGAGACACTCAACCTGCAGAAGCACTTATGGTGGATGAGATACCAAAAATCAACAATATCACGGAGTCACCAAAGTCATCTAGCTATTCTCTTAATAGCTTGGATGAAGAAGATATAGGAATGACAGACCTTTCTGTTATTCTTATGGCGGACCGATCGGACCCAGGATACGGCCAGCCATTTACCGAACCAGTCTCAGAAGATTCGGAACCCGAGACCACTGAAGGTCCATATATCAGCCAACCAAATGAAGGACGGACTCCAAAACCAGCAACAGGCCCATGGTTCACCTTTGATGACATCCCAATCCTCAAACGAAGAGATCGCATGCACACCTTTGCTGCTTGGATAGACAATCAACTCAACAGGGATGACGCTGATCTCAGGTTAGTCCTTAAGGAATTTACCTCTAGATTCCTTGGGACCTTGAGAGAATGGTTTCTTAGCCTTGGAGAATATCGACAGCGTCAAATTCTTGGTGCTCAGACTCCAGGAGAAGCTCTAGGAGAAATTCATCGTGAATTTATCGGTGATCTCTCTCTTTACACCAAAGCAATATCTCAAGAATACTTCTCTATGAGATGCTGCTCTCTTTCGAAAAAGGATCTAGACTGGCATTTTAAAAGAATGTCAGAAAGATTCTACTGCCTGAATGGATTCAATGATCCAAATCTGAAGAATGTCTATCTAGCTTCTCTTCCCAAAGAATTGCAACCAGAAATGGCACGAATGATGCAGGCCGCCAGAAAAGACGTCGCAAGTACCAGTATGGGACAAATCCATCAAATTTGTCTAGCAGCACTTGACAAGCTTTGCGAGCAACAAAATCTTTTCAAAGAAATGATGGAACGAAGGAAGATTCCCAAGTCCGTGTGCGACAAATCCTATATGGAAATCAAATGCAAAGAGCACGACTGCAAGTGTTCATCTTCAAAGAAAAAGGGGAAGAAGAGCAAATTCCGGAAGAAGGAAAACAAGAAGAAGTACAGATTCTTCCGACGCAAGCCTTTCCGACAGAAGAGATCTAAAAGGTGTTTTCTTTGCCATAAAGAAGGACATTTTGCCAAGAATTGTCCTAATAAAGCAGGCACAGCTTCCAAATTAGCTTCACAGGCTTTCTTATCTCATGAAGCCAATCTCGCAGATGCTGATATCGAGTCCCTCTACTCAGAACAAGAAGAGCAAGATATAGATACTGCATTTATTTTGCAGGAATCTGCCACCGAAGATGAACAATCAGAGACCGAAGATCCCGAAGATAATATTCCAATTTTCATGTTGCAACCGATGACATCTCAGTCCAACATGATGATCCAGGAAGGCATTCCGTCACCCCATCTTGAAGTTCGAATTCTACAAACCAAATATGATAAGTCGATCAAGGTGATTGGAGTGTTGGATACTGGAGCAAGAAGAACCATGTTGAATCCTGATATCCTTCCGAAAGAAGCATGGGAAATACATCATCAATATTTCTATGCAGCTGATGGTCAAACCTTTCATACATCATTAATTTCCAAGCATCCAATTGGAATTCAACTTTTTCCAGATTGTGTCATCTGGATAAAAGTAATTGGAAGCAAACTACATGGGCATGATCTCTTGATGGGCTTTGATCTGTTTTTCAAAGCACAACGTCTTCAAATACTTCCACAAGGCATAAAATACAAAAGGAGATTTCAGGCCTATACAACTGTCCAGAAGTTATTCTCCCTACAAGAGACTCCTGATGAGTATGGTCGCTTCTCAAAAGAGCTGAAAGGATGTTGCGCCGACTCTCATGCTGAATTCCAACATCCCTATCCTCTCTGGAAGAATGAACAATTCTTTGTTCAGCTTCCATTCAAAAAGAACGAGGATATCAATGCCACTAAAGCCACTCATCCCGGAATGAATCCTGAAGAATTAGCTTTGGCAAGACAAGAGTGTCAGCAGCTGTTATCCCTTGGGCTCATCGAACCAACCAATTCAAATTGGGCATGTCCAGCATTCTATGTCAATAATCGGGCTGAACAAGCTAGAGGGAAAAAGAGGTTAGTCATCGATTACAAACTCTTAAACCTTTTTCTTCTTGATGATAAATTTCCTTTACCAAGAACCCAAATGCTTTTTGCCCAACTATCTGAAGCCCGCATATTCTCCAAATTCGACCTTAAGTCTGGCTTTTGGCAATTGGGTATTGATCCAAAAGATAGATATAAAACAGCTTTTTGTATTCCCATAGCCCAATATCAATGGAAAGTCGTCCCATTTGGCTTGAAGGTTGCACCCTCCTTATTCCAAAAAGCCATGATCAAATTGTTTGAGCCAATATTATACTCTTCATTGATTTACATTGATGATATTTTGTTATACTCAAAAACCAAGGGAGAGCATTATGTCCTGCTCAAAAAATTTCTTGAAGTGGTTCGCACTTTTGGAATAATGCTATCTGAAAAGAAAAGCACGATTGGCCAGTCTTGTATAGACTTTCTTGGAATGAAGATATCAGATGGGAATTATGAACCAGGCCCACACATTGCTCAGGAACTTCTAAAGTTCCCAAAAGAAAAGTTCTCTGTGAAAGAAATTCAACAGTTCCTTGGAATTGTGAATTATGTCAAAGATTTCATCCCAAGCTGCTCCCGGTATACCTGCCATCTTTCTAAACTTCTTAGAAAGAATCCTCCACCTTGGGGAAAGTTGCAAACAGAAGCTGTCCAACATCTTAAAGACATATGCCAGAATTTCGCACCTCTACGAATCCCGGGTGATGGCCAAAGAATCCTCCAAACTGATGCAAGCGATGATCATTGGGGAGCAATTTTACTAGAAAAGAAAGACGCAAAGATACACTATTGTGCACATGCCAGCGGCCAATTCAAAGATTCTGAAAAGCACTACCATGCCGTCTACAAAGAAATACTGGCGGTAAAGAATGGCATCAAAAAGTTCGAGTTCCATCTTGTCGGCTACGAGTTTATTGTCCAACTGGATAATACATCTTTCCCAGCTATAATGGAGCTCAAGCACAAAGGAGTACCTGAAAAGCAACTTCTTCGTCTCAAAGATTGGTTTTCCAAATATCAGTTCACCGTCCAACACATCAAAGGTAAAGATAATATTATTCCTGATTATCTTTCCAGAAAACCAACCTTACAACTCGTATCTTCTACACAAATTCTCCCTATAATCTTCATGGTCAAGAAAAAGAAACCACGACAGTCATTCATCTGTGTAGGGGGGAAGGGGAAAAATCCATTTCTTTCAAACAATTCCTTGGCCGTTCCAAAACCACCAGATCTCACTTTTCCTCCTTATGTTAAATCATTCGAAACCATCCGTGAGATCCGGTTATTTGCAAGGCAAAACATGTTCAAGTTTCTCTCTAGTTATATCCTGGAGACACCTCCCTACTCATCACTCAAGACAACCTCACAGAATATTTACTTTCTCCCGCCGCCAAGTCGGAACACGACCTGGCTCTGATACCACGATCGGCTCGGGAGCCCTGTAATCACGTACCCTCTAGGCGGAACACGATACGGATAACACCATGACTAGTTTGTCTTATGGATAACTTGGCATCAACGCCTCAATCCTTAGACCAACATATCATGATGAAATCTTTACCAAAATCCACCGTACATAATACAGGGACCGTAGCTAACACTTTTCTGATGTACAGGATCCTTTTAACAAAGGCAAGTACAGAGCATACTTTGTGTGTATATACAGACCTTGGGAGATCATAAATATCTATGAAGATATCTAGAGGACTTTCGGGAGAAGGAGAAGGTTTAGCTGGAATTCATAAGTAAAGAGATAGGTTTTATTTTATTTTTTCCGTATCTTACATTCAGCATGCACCAAGCCTATATATAGGACTATGGCTGCAACATGCATCTCTATCTCTATTACAACAAGGTAGACGCGTATTTACAAGATGAAGGCCACGTATCTAGGATGAAAGACACGTATCTATGGCTGCATGGATGAAGAAGTAGCATGAGGTGGCAAGCTCTTGTCATCTTTATCTATATCCATGTGATTGCCTTGGTTGTCTTCATCTTCCGAGGACCATGGTATTTGTAATTTGATGAAGTATTCCAAGATGATTTTATCATCTTCTTCAATGATGTGTCTCTTCCTTGCTTCTTTGTCTGCATTAGGCTGGATGGCTTTATTGGGCATCTTGGAACTTGCTTCTTTGTTGGTATTAGGCTGGATGGCTTTATTAGGCATCTTGGAACTTGCTTCTTTGTATGCATTAGGCTTCTTGGTATTTGGTCCTTGGCTGGTTCCTTCATCGTCAGAAGAGTAAATGCTGGCCCGTATTGATTCGAGGACAAAAGAGGTGTAGGTAAGTCCTTCGGGATGATCCAGAGGAGTCACTTTGTTGGTGAGACATAGGTGGATATACATCTGCCTTTGTTCGAACAAATTATCTCCGGTTGAGCCAGCTGTGGTCTTCCATTTATAGTACATTGGAAGAGGGACCAGATGTCCTTTTATGTCATTGGAATAAGGTCTATGACACATCAGGACTAGGTGTGGATTTGGTTTGTCTTCATTAGCATCTTGTAATTCATGATAGAGTAAGGATAGCCATTCTTCTGCTGAGGCATACCATGTCAAGAGGTTCCATTGCAGAGTGTTATCATTCTCGGTGTTGCAAAAGAATGATATCATTTCTTCAATACAGAGTTCGATGGCATGATAATAAAGAGATGATAAACACCAAAGATACCAGAACATGTTGGGTATGACAGAGGTTGAAAGGTTGAGATAAGTTACCATAAGAAAAGGTTTATGTATATCAAAACACGCTTTTTCTAAGGGTAACTTGGTCTCCAGGATATAACTAGAGAGAAACTTGAACATATTTTGCCTTGCAAATAACCGGATCTCACGGATGGTTTCGAATGATTTAACATAAGGAGGAAAAGTGAGATCTGGTGGTTTTGGAACGGCCAAGGAATTGTTTGAAAGAAATGGATTTTTCCCCTTCCCCCCTACACAGATGAATGACTGTCGTGGTTTCTTTTTCTTGACCATGAAGATTATAGGGAGAATTTGTGTAGAAGATACGAGTTGTAAGGTTGGTTTTCTGGAAAGATAATCAGGAATAATATTATCTTTACCTTTGATGTGTTGGACGGTGAACTGATATTTGGAAAACCAATCTTTGAGACGAAGAAGTTGCTTTTCAGGTACTCCTTTGTGCTTGAGCTCCATTATAGCTGGGAAAGATGTATTATCCAGTTGGACAATAAACTCGTAGCCGACAAGATGGAACTCGAACTTTTTGATGCCATTCTTTACCGCCAGTATTTCTTTGTAGACGGCATGGTAGTGCTTTTCAGAATCTTTGAATTGGCCGCTGGCATGTGCACAATAGTGTATCTTTGCGTCTTTCTTTTCTAGTAAAATTGCTCCCCAATGATCATCGCTTGCATCAGTTTGGAGGATTCTTTGGCCATCACCCGGGATTCGTAGAGGTGCGAAATTCTGGCATATGTCTTTAAGATGTTGGACAGCTTCTGTTTGCAACTTTCCCCAAGGTGGAGGATTCTTTCTAAGAAGTTTAGAAAGATGGCAGGTATACCGGGAGCAGCTTGGGATGAAATCTTTGACATAATTCACAATTCCAAGGAACTGTTGAATTTCTTTCACAGAGAACTTTTCTTTTGGGAACTTTAGAAGTTCCTGAGCAATGTGTGGGCCTGGTTCATAATTCCCATCTGATATCTTCATTCCAAGAAAGTCTATACAAGACTGGCCAATCGTGCTTTTCTTTTCAGATAGCATTATTCCAAAAGTGCGAACCACTTCAAGAAATTTTTTGAGCAGGACATAATGCTCTCCCTTGGTTTTTGAGTATAACAAAATATCATCAATGTAAATCAATGAAGAGTATAATATTGGCTCAAACAATTTGATCATGGCTTTTTGGAATAAGGAGGGTGCAACCTTCAAGCCAAATGGGACGACTTTCCATTGATATTGGGCTATGGGAATACAAAAAGCTGTTTTATATCTATCTTTTGGATCAATACCCAATTGCCAAAAGCCAGACTTAAGGTCGAATTTGGAGAATATGCGGGCTTCAGATAGTTGGGCAAAAAGCATTTGGGTTCTTGGTAAAGGAAATTTATCATCAAGAAGAAAAAGGTTTAAGAGTTTGTAATCGATGACTAACCTCTTTTTCCCTCTAGCTTGTTCAGCCCGATTATTGACATAGAATGCTGGACATGCCCAATTTGAATTGGTTGGTTCGATGAGCCCAAGGGATAACAGCTGCTGACACTCTTGTCTTGCCAAAGCTAATTCTTCAGGATTCATTCCGGGATGAGTGGCTTTAGTGGCATTGATATCCTCGTTCTTTTTGAATGGAAGCTGAACAAAGAATTGTTCATTCTTCCAGAGAGGATAGGGATGTTGGAATTCAGCATGAGAGTCGGCGCAACATCCTTTCAGCTCTTTTGAGAAGCGACCATACTCATCAGGAGTCTCTTGTAGGGAGAATAACTTCTGGACAGTTGTATAGGCCTGAAATCTCCTTTTGTATTTTATGCCTTGTGGAAGTATTTGAAGACGTTGTGCTTTGAAAAACAGATCAAAGCCCATCAAGAGATCATGCCCATGTAGTTTGCTTCCAATTACTTTTATCCAGATGACACAATCTGGAAAAAGTTGAATTCCAATTGGATGCTTGGAAATTAATGATGTATGAAAGGTTTGACCATCAGCTGCATAGAAATATTGATGATGTATTTCCCATGCTTCTTTCGGAAGGATATCAGGATTCAACATGGTTCTTCTTGCTCCAGTATCCAACACTCCAATCACCTTGATCGACTTATCATATTTGGTTTGTAGAATTCGAACTTCAAGATGGGGTGACGGAATGCCTTCCTGGATCATCATGTTGGACTGAGATGTCATCGGTTGCAACATGAAAATTGGAATATTATCTTCGGGATCTTCGGTCTCTGATTGTTCATCTTCGG
This sequence comes from Schizonepeta tenuifolia, assembly GCA_029490685.1. Taxonomy (NCBI): domain Eukaryota; kingdom Viridiplantae; phylum Streptophyta; class Magnoliopsida; order Lamiales; family Lamiaceae; genus Schizonepeta; species Schizonepeta tenuifolia. Next base: position 10,699,931 of record CM055958.1, read on the forward strand.
TGGCAGATTCCTGCAAAATAAATGCAGTATCTATATCTTGCTCTTCTTGTTCTGAGTAGAGGGACTCGATATCAGCATCTGCGAGATTGGCTTCATGAGATAAGAAAGCCTGTGAAGCTAATTTGGAAGCTGTGCCTGCTTTATTAGGACAATTCTTGGCAAAATGTCCTTCTTTATGGCAAAGAAAACACCTTTTAGATCTCTTCTGTCGGAAAGGCTTGCGTCGGAAGAATCTGTACTTCTTCTTGTTTTCCTTCTTCCGGAATTTGCTCTTCTTCCCCTTTTTCTTTGAAGATGAACACTTGCAGTCGTGCTCTTTGCATTTGATTTCCATATAGGATTTGTCGCACACGGACTTGGGAATCTTCCTTCGTTCCATCATTTCTTTGAAAAGATTTTGTTGCTCGCAAAGCTTGTCAAGTGCTGCTAGACAAATTTGATGGATTTGTCCCATACTGGTACTTGCGACGTCTTTTCTGGCGGCCTGCATCATTCGTGCCATTTCTGGTTGCAATTCTTTGGGAAGAGAAGCTAGATAGACATTCTTCAGATTTGGATCATTGAATCCATTCAGGCAGTAGAATCTTTCTGACATTCTTTTAAAATGCCAGTCTAGATCCTTTTTCGAAAGAGAGCAGCATCTCATAGAGAAGTATTCTTGAGATATTGCTTTGGTGTAAAGAGAGAGATCACCGATAAATTCACGATGAATTTCTCCTAGAGCTTCTCCTGGAGTCTGAGCACCAAGAATTTGACGCTGTCGATATTCTCCAAGGCTAAGAAACCATTCTCTCAAGGTCCCAAGGAATCTAGAGGTAAATTCCTTAAGGACTAACCTGAGATCAGCGTCATCCCTGTTGAGTTGATTGTCTATCCAAGCAGCAAAGGTGTGCATGCGATCTCTTCGTTTGAGGATTGGGATGTCATCAAAGGTGAACCATGGGCCTGTTGCTGGTTTTGGAGTCCGTCCTTCATTTGGTTGGCTGATATATGGACCTTCAGTGGTCTCGGGTTCCGAATCTTCTGAGACTGGTTCGGTAAATGGCTGGCCGTATCCTGGGTCCGATCGGTCCGCCATAAGAATAACAGAAAGGTCTGTCATTCCTATATCTTCTTCATCCAAGCTATTAAGAGAATAGCTAGATGACTTTGGTGACTCCGTGATATTGTTGATTTTTGGTATCTCATCCACCATAAGTGCTTCTGCAGGTTGAGTGTCTCCTTCAAGCTCTTCTCTCCGTCGGGGTTCCTTTTTCTTACTTCTTTTGGGAACATCTAGAGGAATGCTTGAAACCATCCCAAAATATTTAGAATATTCTGGTGAATCTGGTGGGGAATGAATGAAGCTTGGTTGAGGGATGAAAAGAGATTTGGCTCGATTCTTGTCATCCTCGATCCTTTGCAACTCCCTTTTGAGCGCTCTTATTTCTGCTTCTTTTTGTGAGAATTCAGCTCCAAAATGACGGCTTGCAATTAGGGTCTGAATTTCTGCATCCAGTTGAGAAATCCTTTCAGAAAGCTTTTTCTCGATTTCTTGTAGTTGCGTCTCGAGCGAATTCACTTTGTCGGTGGAATCTTGCACCTTTTCCAGTATTTGAGAAACCTTTGAATCAATAAGTCGAAGAGATTTGTTCTGAGCGTTAGCATTACAAGTATGCCAGTTCAAAACCTCTTCTCCTTGATTTAAAGGTTTTCGTTGACCACCAGACTCAATAATTGTACTCTGAACATACGGTCTGGAAATGATATTATTGATGGAATCTTCATGTCGAGACAGTGGTGGAAATTCAACATCATAACCTTTTAACATCAGGCATGGTTTGGGCGGAAGTATGTATTCATCATCATCAAACCCAAACTCATAATAGTTATCTTCATCTTCATCGCCATCACTATCATCATCGTTGGAATCATCGTCTTGGCAGGTACATCTTGGATCGCACATGGATGGATCGCAGTCCCAAATAAAATGGCCGTCAATCCTATCCGTATAAATTTCCTTCCCATCTGCCTTAAATGAAGCAATAGGGAGAGGAAACCCATCAGATAAGGTTTGTATGACATTTTGAACGGGGAGGATTATGAGCTGAAACATCGGATTGGATGGACCGTCTTCTTTGATTGGCGTGAAGATGGTCTTGGTCTTCCCATCCTTTGTTTTTGAGAATTTAAACTCCGTGGCTTGAATTGACTCCATCGTCTGATGGAATGACTCGTAATTGGTAATCCACTCGGTGGGAACCAATTTTTTGAGATCTTCTCTATTAATCTGTCTCGGGACTTGAACGATTGTCGGAACTTCATTTCCGGCTTCAGCCAAGATCATCAAGGCGTCAGGAGTATCTTGATTTTTAAGATCAAGGCTATGATTCTGCAGCCTGTAGACGATTTGGTGGTGCAAGGTCGCCATAAAGCTGTTAGGAGATTGATCTGCCCCTGATATCTGGATCTGGACCTTGAAGGTGGATTCTAATGAAGCATCTCGGAGGGACAACGCAAAATTAGGGAAGAAAGTGATGACTACACTTCCCGAATTAAGAGTTGTAAGAACCGTTCCGATTACAGCATGCTCATAGTGCAGATATCGAGTATCCAATAGAGCAATTCTTGCTGTAACAGGAAGTCCCTTCCTTCCATTATATGAAAGGACTAGACGAACAGCGCCCAGATGAAGATGAGTGTATCCATCTTTGCGCCATGCTTCAATATATTCTGGTGGGATCGCCAAAGTAACATATTGCTCTTGTGAAGTTGCTGGCAAACCGCACTGATCCATTTTAGAAGATTGAACATATTCTCGAAGGGGAGGATCTTTAGAGGAAACAAGAGATTTTATGCTTTTGGTAAGACTTCCGTATTTACGGTAGATATTGTAAGGACTAACAAGAGGAGGAATTGTTTTTTCTACGATAGCATCGCTAGGTATTGTTGTGTATTCTACAAGGTGTTCTATACTAGAGGTGAACTGTTTAGGAAGTGAGAGTGCTGAGGATTGGGTAAGTATTTGCTGGGTCAAAGACGAAGACGAATCCATTGATTGAGGCCTCCCTACTCATCACTCAAGACAACCTCACAGAATATTTACTTTCTCCCGCCGCCAAGTCGGAACACGACCTGGCTCTGATACCACGATCGGCTCGGGAGCCCTGTAATCACGTACCCTCTAGGCGGAACACGATACGGATAACACCATGACTAGTTTGTCTTATGGATAACTTGGGGATTTTGCCAAGCCACACATCATGAGACGGATGATTGCCCCACACTCTTTGTGGAGGATGTTAATGCATTGATGCAAGCTGGAAACAACAACAACCAGCAGAGGAGTACAATCCTGCTTGGAAAAATCATGATAATCTGAGATGGGGACCGAACCCTGGGCATCAAGGGAACCAGCAAGGGCATCAACAGCAGTATCAACAGCCTTAAAACTAGAACAGAGGGCCTTCTTTGACCGATGTGGTGAACACATTAGGAGACAACTTCACCAAGAAACAAGAGAAGAATTCTAAATTCAAGCAAGAAACGAAGAATACCCTCCAAAACCTACTAAATCAAGTGGGCCAAATGCTGAATGCCATGGCTAGTATGGAGAAGAGACAGGGTGAACTCCCCCTCAAGTAGAGATACCTCAGAAGGCTCAACTCAACGCCATTGCTTTGCGAAGTGGGAAGCCACTTCCTGAGAAGGTCTTCATGCCAGGGACAGAGCCCACGATGGATGTTGACGAGAGCACAACAACGAAAGGCAGAAAAATGAAGGAATCAGTCGAAGAAAATCTGGCGGAGAAGGAAGTCGAGGTTGAGAAGCCATATGTCAGACCCCCGACACCTATAATACAGGCCCCTTTCCCACATCGATTGGCTAAAGGAAAGAAGGAGGAGGAATTGATGGAAATGTTTAACATATTCAAGAAGATGGAAATTAACCTACCCCTCCTCCCTGCACTCAAGACCATGCCTCATTGTGCCAAGTTCCTGAAGGATTTAGGCATGAAGAAAGTGAGGATTCGAGACAATGCAAGGATCATGGCGGGGGAGAATGTGTCTGCAATAATTCAAAGGAAGATGCCACATAAATGCGGAGATTCGGGGATGTTTGTGATCCCATATGTAATTGGAAACACACGGATAGATAGGGCGATGTTGGATCTGGGTGTTTCAATCAATGTCGCACTTGTCGATGTACAACGAGATGAATATCGAGGCAATGAAGGCCACAAGGGTAGTGATTCAGTTGGCTGATAGATCGGTGGTATACCCGGAGGGCATTATGGAAGACATTTTGATCAGAGTTGGGGATCTTATTTTCCCTGCTGATTTTTATGTCTTGAATATGGGGAACAACGAAATCAAATCCGGTGGACTACTGCTAGGAAGACCCTTTATGAGAACAGCAAGGACCAACATCGACTGTCATTCAGGGAAATTAACTTATGAATTTGATGGTGAGAAGGTACAGTTTGATGTCTACAAAGGCACAAAGGCTGTCGTCGGGACTGAAGACATGGAAGTGGTGATACGATCCTCGCCGGAGTTGCAGACGCCGACGAGAATAGTATACACCCAAGACCAAATCTGAACCGAACCGGATAAGATGGAATATCCCAAAACCTCTGAATCAGTTTCTCAAAGTGAATTAGGCGTACAGCTGTTCTAAAACCCAATGATAAGACGACACAGCAACTCGGGGACGATGAATGACACCACAAACGGGATGGTGATCCGTTTGATAAAGTCGATAAGAACATCATGGTGGCATGCCGCCAATCCACTAGTTCGGTGAACGAACTGAAGGAGATAAACTCACAAAATATTATTCATCAAATCGTTATTTAATCCATGCCCTACTAGACCTATTTATAGGGGTGGAATACAATAGAGTCCTACTCTAATAAGGAAAACAATTCTTTAAATAAAAAGAAAACATAATCCTAATCTAGTAAGCAAACAATTCCTAAACTAATAAGGAAACAAATCCTTAACCTAATAAAATATAAAACTATCAAAATAACTAAAATAAAGCCTTATTATTTGTCTACAATAAATAAAAATGAAAATTAAAATAAAATAAATAAAATCTTCAGATCTTCAATCTTGAATTGCATCAAGTGGTGGACTATATAGAGCACACAATGGCATCCCAAGAGCAACTCCATGATCAATCAGGAGGGATTCTTCCATCAGTGGAAAAGGTCTTGGGACCGAAGATCACGAGATTTACAGAATTTAGGCATCATAAAACCTATTCCAGAAGGAGAATGGCTCAATTCAGTGCTCATAGTGCCCACCATTTCTGATGAACATGCCATGAAGGATGAAAGAGATTTGTTGGTTCACAAGAATCTCACGAATGGATGGCGCGTATGTGTGGATTATAAAAGGGAAAGAGAGAAAATTAGTAGGCCACAAATTTCGATGAATTTCATTGAAAATTTTCTGAATTGGTTAAGAAGAGAGTTCAATCAAATGATGCAAGCAAAAAGGTTTGAACGAGGACAACGGGTGCTACTTCATCAACTTAAATTCAACATGTGGAGGTGCAAAGTGACAACCAAGAAGAAAGGGTCATATGAGGTTGTGGTTCACTATCAAAGTGATGCTATTGAAATCAGGGAATTAAAGTCAGGGAAGTTGTTTATGACAAACAGTGAAAGGCTCCGCACGTATTATGAAGATCACGAAGGAGTAGATGGTGTTCTCACCACTGCTCAGCCTCGTAGCCTTATATTAAGAAGGAGGAAGTCGAGCTCACGACTATAACCAAGGGCGTTCACCAGGAGGCAACCTGGTAAGAATTTTGTCATCTTGTTTATTTTCCTTTTGAAGAGAGATTGTTGTGCTAACCTAGGTTGTAGAGGGTTTTGTTTTGTTTTGGAGTTGTTTGGTCTCTGTGTGTAGGTAGGAGGGCACCACCAGTGCTACGGAGGGCATGAAGATGTGGTCAGGAGATTAAGGGGATTCCAGAATCATCTGCTGATATGGAATTTATCAGCAATAAAAAAAATTTCTAAATATCTATCTGCCATGACCCTTCGTCTTCCCCCATTTTCAAATTCAAAACACTCGCCCCCAACTTTTCAGCAACCCACCACCCCACTCTCTCTCAACCACCACGAACCTCCGCCTTAACCCTCTTTCTCACCCTCCACAACCGCTACAAACTCCCAACTTCAATTCGGCAGAAAAATGGCAAGAACTAAAGCCTCTATTTATAGTAGTACATGGAACATGTTTAGGGTTAGTTACTTAATCGTCAAGCAACTCAAATCTTGGCCATCAAAGAACTAATTACTTGGCCACCAAGCAACCCACTTGTTTGGGTGTCATTCAACTTGAATATTTACAACAAAAAGTGTTATTATCCTTATCCCCTCTATTATTAATATGTAGAATAGAATATATGTTATTGTGAATTAATAATGCTGAAAATACGAGAATGAAGATAAATAGGAATGGAAACTTGTGGTCGTGACACGTAGTGCGAACAAAATTTCGTTATTATATATACTATTGATTATATACTTATATAAATTGAAATAAAACCATCAAATTCATTTAATTGACATATTTATCCATTATATAAAGCAAAACATATTTACTTTTTTTTTCTTCGTTAAATACTCCCTCCATCTCGTTCAACTTGCATCACTTTTCTTTCTGGGCGTCCCACTCAACTTGGCTCGTTTCCTTTTTTGGCAAATATCATGTAATATTTTAGTGTTTAAGTACTATGTGTACAGTATTCTGCTTTTATAAACTGTGAAAATACACTCACAACCAATTTATCATCAATAATTAAATACTCGATAAAAAATACACTAAATACACCTTTTACATTTAATCCCTTTATTCTTAATCTCCGTGCCGAAAAGAAGTGAGTCATGTTGAACGGGACGGAAGGAGTAGATTTTTTGTACAAACTTCTCAGAACAACAAACCCAACAAAGCAAACCTATTTAATTTGTACATTAAACGAGCTAATTTCTTATTCTTGCTACAACTCAAAGCAACATAAATTTGGCATTGTTTCACAATAGCTTTGATTGTAGCTTTCTTCTGGTGAAATCTACGCATGTCCTTTCAGATGAAATATATCGCAATTTATACCAAAGCCCTATACATTTCTCATTTCCCAGTATTAAAACTACAATGAGTGAGGAAATAGATTTTTTCTGGTTTCCAACCTTGCTTACTTTGAAACTTACATCATGCACTTAGCAGACTCCAAACCTATATTGAGAAACAACATTCAAAGAAAAGAAGAGGGATGCTGTCATCTACAATACCACATAAAATACAAAGCTACGCACAATGTAATCCAATTTTAAGTCGATAATCACAAGTTGTCAACTTTCCCATCAAGGTTAGCCAAGATATGAATATACACTTAAGGTGGAGCTTTGTTATTACAAATCATTCTCTTCCATGAAACTAGAATGAAAGGCCACTACATATCCTTATATAGCTTTCTAGTGGAGAATTTATGATCTTGTAAAGCCCTTACTCCCTTGTTTGTCTACCCTAAACACTTCCTTGCTTTCACTATTTTTCTCACTACTCATGGTACCTGCTGAGAAATTCTCATGGTACTGATACATTCTATTCTGATATAAAAGTCATGAACTTACTTAACTCAATAAAGTTTACATATCATAGCTTTGTCCCACAGTTGCATTTGGATACTATTCCACCTTCATGTTGCGTTGGGTTAACATATACTCCCAAACAACTAATGTCCTTTTAGTGATTTCTGATGTTTCAGACTAAATAAATTATCTACAAGTTTGTTGAATGAGTTTAATCATCTTTTGTGGCATCATAAACACTTGGCACCAAAATGTTTGCATACTATACAAAATTGATTTGATACTTAGGTTGGCATCAACTGACTCTTGCCATCCAGGATAAGAATTTTGAGGTCTAGCATTCAATCCTATCAAGAATTTTCTTAATTAGAGCACCCACAGTGGCACTAGCGGCTCGCTGCCGCTCGATGTGGATGCCTAAATTATGGTTGGCGCTCCCGTTGCAACCTTTCAACTGACAGTCCAAAATGGTAGAGTTCCGCTATTCTTATGTGCCTGGGCGCTGCTGATGTGGCAGACTAAGTGGTCGCCATTTATACAACTATTTTATTGTTACTTTTTTTTAATTAATTTAAAGGGGTCGGATAGCACCAGCGATAAGCCGCTGGCGCCGTTGTGAGAATTCGGAAGTTCACAAGCGGAGGAGTATTTTTTTACGGCGCCCATCACCGTTGTGGATGCTCTTAGGGGTTGGCATTGATTATAGTCAACTTTTTGGAAGAAAGTCTATCTCCCAAATATTTGAAAGGTAGCTCTACTCGTACCAAGTCAAACTCTTCAACAATGACCTTTTTCTCCCTTATACCAAGTCCACTAAAATAAATACTATCTTAACTAGATTATATGTAAGCCACATACACTAGAAAACTTAGCAAAAGTTGTCATAAGTTTCCTTGTTGAGATCAAATCTCATCTGGTGAACATGAATAGATGATGAGCAAAACAAATATGGATCAGTCCAAATCATTTATATTTTGGATGAAAATTAAAATCACCATCTGATTTCAATTCCAATAAGGATTTGCTTAGATATTCCATACAAATCACAAACATATAAGGTGAAATAGGGTCTTATTGTCTCAATTCATTCGTTGACTGAAGAGGGCTCGGTCAATTCCCCTTTCACATTAGTTGTATAAGATACTGTTAAGATACAGTCTACGATGTGTTGCATAAACCTATATGGAAACCCCAATTCTAATAACAATCGTTGTATAAAATGCCATTTTACATTGTAGGCCTTTTGTATATCCACATTTATCATGTATTTAGGGAAAATATGCTTCCTAATATAATCATTGATCAATTGATGACTAATCAGAATATCATCACGTATTACTCTCCCCCTGACAATAGTTGATTGACTATCACTTATTAAAAATACCAACACACTTTGAATTCTATTTGCTAGCACTTTAGAGATTATCTTATTTTAAATGCTATAACAAGAAAAAGGTGTATAATCTCTAATAGTGCTAGGATTGTTAATCTTAACAGGAAAGTAATAAGAGTGTTATTCATAGTATCAGATAAAAAATCAGTAGAAAAAGAAAAACTTTTAACTGTCATGATTACCTCATTGCCAATAATTTCCCAAGCTCTTTTGAAAAAGAATGTTTTGAACTCATCCATACCTGGAACTTTATTGGAATCTATGCTTCATAAAGCATGTTTTATTTCCAAATCTTGAGACACGTTCACACAAAAAGTGAGCATTAGATTTAAGTCTAGCAATAATGTTTTAATCTACAATGGGTATCTCTACCATGAGCAACTCTCTTGCAACACTTCATATTAAACTGATATGAAAAGTTCTTACTTCATCTCTAATTTAATTCTATTCCACCTTGTCAGCTTTTAGTAGGAGTTTCATAGCTTGATCACTCCTAACTTTAGCATACGAATGATAACTGCATTGAACAGTAACCATACAAGTTCAATAGGATAGATGATAATATGACTTAATTTACCAACACTACAACAAAAAATGGTTTTCCAGACACGAAAAAGTGCCCCAATATGTGCTCTATTGGGGCACTTCTTATTTTCGGGTTACTTAGTATATGTGACACCAAGTATCGTGTCCCAATAGGGTTGGGGACACTTTTAAAGTGTCTCTACACCAATAGATTACCCGACAATTTAATATTCCCCGAGATTAATTTCTAGAGGCACATAAAAATGTCTTTTAATATGTTTCAAAATACATTGACAAGTGTCTAGGGATATTTATTTGTGTCCTCAAATGAAATATCGAAACACTTATTTGTGTCTTTAACATATGTGTAGGGACAGAAAATGTATAGCCTTAAAATTCATTTTATGTCCACAGATTAATGTCTTGGGACACTTATTTATAGCATGTATCATATCTATATGTCATGTCGCCAAATATTTTAGTCACATGTTATAAACCAATATAACCATATCTTATTAGTATATCATAAGTAGAATACTACATAAATTTACTTAAAATCTGTAATGACTTCAACATTTCAATAAATAAACAATTCAAATGACAATTACATTAAATTTCATGTTCTATCATTCATGTGTCGGACATATACAAGAAAAATAGAGTTATAGAGTTACTTATACATAATACAAAATGCAAAAATATCTAAATTACAAAGGGTCCTTTGAAGTTGAGTGATCTTGTTCCTCCAATAAATTCTTTGCATCAATTTTCATCTTCGTCCAAGACAATCTGCATATTGGATATAGAAGAGTGTTAACACAAAATAACCAAGAAATCAACAAAATACTAAAATTTCTAACATATAAATGCCATGCATATAAGACTAAATAAAAGATTAAAACATAAATGCCCCCTCTATATAAAACTAACAATTAAGTGAAAGAAGTCATATTCCCTAAGTTCAGATCACCTAGAAGAAATGAATAGCATAATTTTTTGGATAAGTAGTCCTTCTACTCTAACATTACTCGTACTTTATCTATTCATTGGTGTAGCTATATACATCTACTGAACAATGATATAAATGTTGATTAACATAATTTTGAACATCTAGAGATAATAAGGTGAAGTGCTAGCTGACAAACTTATTCAACGTATATTTGTGCGAATTAATCAAAGATATGATGCTTGCAAACAAAAATGTCAACACTTTATTTTATCTTTGCACAAATTAACTTTTAATATACCTCGAATCTATCTTGCCACATAAATTGATTGAATGAATCCACTAGGTAAATCATATGCTATCATCATGTAAAGTGTTACCATGCCATCCTTAAATTTGAAATATAAAACCAAAAAATATCAAGTAAATATGTGATCGCCGTGTCTCGTGTCTCATCCCCTATTAAATCACTATGACATAAATAGATTATTTCAAAGTTCTACATAATTCCTCAACAATTCAATTTATCATGTTTATTCATATTTAGATTAGTGATTATATTTATCATTAAAAACAACATAAATGATAAAATCATACCTTTAGTGCTTGTTTGGTAGTATTAATCCATGTTATATTATTTATATAAGTTTATGCATTGTTTGGTAAGAAATAGTATTAATGCTAAAAGCCCTTTAATAGGCCCAAGCCCGGTTTTATAATACAAAAACCTCCACTTAAATAATATCATCAGACCATTCGTATTATTTATGTGAGTTTCAACAGTAATCTATATTAAACATCAAAAGACAATTGTATCGTCTCCTTCTACATCTTCTTCATCTCTTCTCTCTTTTGACTCCTCTACAAACTCACCCCACAGCCGCAGCCATCCCCGTCCGCCAGCGCGTCGTCGTCTGCATCACGCGCGCGCTTTGTCACAAGCAAAAAATTACAATGAATCTAATTTTTTGTTATAGAGGTAAAAGAAGAGTACGAGGATGTTGAACGAAAAGAGGGTTTTGATCAGTTTGAAGTGGTCAGACGACAACCGCATAGCGGAGATCAAGCGCGAATTTGAAGCATCATCCAACATCCTCGGCGTCGGCGGTGCAATCTAGACCAAGGCTTGTTAGATTAGGGCAAGATAATTGTTAATGGGGTGATGGTGGTTGAAATAGAAGGCAAGACGTCAATTATGGTATTCTTTTTTCTATATTTCGAGAAAGAGGTAGGAGGAGAGGCGGTATTGTGTTGTGGTGGTCCTCGATAGGAACGACAGAGAGCGAGATAGAGATGGAGATTTGTGCGGTGGTGGTGGTGGCGGTCGGAGAAATGAAGGGTGGTTGTGGCAGCAGTGGTAATATCTCTGTGGTGGTGGTACTGCTGCGGTTGAGAAAAGAGAGTGGAAGAGAGAAGCAGAACATTGGAGAGACAACGAGAGATGGTGGTGGAGAGAACATCGGAGAGAGATTGAGAGGGAGACATAATTTTAGTTAATTTTAGGGGAGAACAGATGAGCAAATTGATATCATGGACATTCCTGTAATTTTAGAATCACGGTAGGGGTGGAATTGAAAGTTTACGTTTTGAGTTTTATATAATCTACCAAACAAAAATTTCTAATAAAGTTAATTTTTATCATATCTACCAAACATCCAAACTACATAAACAATCACACCTCATCCATATTATTTATCTCTATATTATTAGTATACCTACCAAACGAGCACTTAAGAACAACCAAATCATAGACTGTGTAAACCTTACAATGATCAAGCATCGTATCAGAAATATGTTTCATGTTGGTATGAGGTATAGTATCTTGAGCTAGTAATCCTTCAAACGTAGTAGAGTTGATGCTAAAGTAGAGAAACATAGTTAGACAAAAATAAGATAGTACATTTAAGTCTGTAGTCCACTACGTTGCGGTGCTTTATTTTGGCAATCTACAACAATTGAAACATATAAAATATCTACTTTCACTTTTATGATGCATCACACTGGATTCATCAAATAGTCTATACCTCAAAAATAATTTCGGTGTAGTAGCCTAGGTAGCCAATGGGTGCATCAATCTGGATCCACTCAGAATAACCATACTTTTCAGCAAGTGAGAATAGATGCTTTGACTCAGCAAGGGCCTCAGTTGAAGAGCCGAGTTTCTCTTTTATGATGTATAAGCAAGTAAAGAGATTAAGATTACATTTTCTATAGATTAGCAAAAAAATAGCCTTAATGTCTCTTAGGCAACAGAGTATAAGACAAAGCATGAAAATGTCATACTACCTTTCAACTCTTTCAAAGATTTCACAGTAAGAATTTGTAGCAGCTCTTCAATCGTGTGCCTTCTCTGATAACTCGGCAGCCACCATCTCCTTCTTGATGTCATTCATAGGAATCTTCTCCAACTGTTAAGAATGAAAAAATAACCCCAAAAAATAAGAATCAAGACATAACTGATAATATAATAGTATTAAACTTAGCATGAAACAAAGACATGGAATTAAGAAGCGAAGAATGTTGTGGAAACTTTTAGATTTAGATACTTGTCTATTGTCAAACTCACTTTATCTATTGTCACTCAAACCCTGCTATATATTCTCTGGTACAGAGTTGCGCCTCAACACTTCATGCAAATCCTGCAAAATGCCAAAATAACAATAATTTACCGCAAATTATCAGTGCAAGAAAAATCAAAGATTTATAACTTCATCTCTGGATTCAAAACTTCAAAATAAAATTTAATTTTGAATGGACCTAAACTTAGCAGTCTCTTGCTTGAGTTTAGTTTTAATATTTTAAATTTATCACCCATAGTTTCCTTCCCCTTTCCCCTTTCTTTCTTGGATGGTTACATCCATTTGTTCTTTTCCAACTACTTTATATATATTCGTCAAGCTATGAAAACTACCAAACATGTAAGGTGGAACAAAAAGAAATCAATAAACATCTCATCAAGAAGCAGCGAGAAGGGAAAAAAAAGATACAATATATATTATACAAAATCAGAAATTGAAATCAACAATTACATACACCGAGAAAGAAACAAATAAAGTCAGAAACCAGATAAATAAGAACAAAGAGCACCAACGCGGGTTCTTCTTGGTTGGTGTATGGAAAAGGGTTTTGTGTTCACCGCTGAAAAAGAAAAGAAAGAGGAGAATGGACGCGACTTATTCCCTTAGTAATTTTTGAACGAGATTTAGTAAGTGCCCCCTTAGATTTTTAATAATTAACATATTTGATCAAATGTCACTAAATAAATTTTAGAAGTGTAGTGGACAAAATTCGTCTTCTTATAAAGCCTGCTAAATCGGCCCAACTAGCTTGTCGGACTATACGGATCGGCCCAACACAAGTTCAACTAAATCATTAGGCTTAAGGAGCCTATATCCGATTCAGGGGTGTCCAACAGCCTAACCAGACATGTCGGCATAACTGGCCACGATTTCTGAATAAGTCAGCTGGACTAACTGAAAACTAATTCAAATTAGTTTCTTCCCACGATAATCGGAACTACTGGAGAGGAGATGGTGGACGGATAAGACCAACGACTAGGGTATAGAGAAAACCCTAAGCGGCCAATATAAATAGGTGGCCATTAAGTCCGCCGGAACCATCCAATGATTCACACTCTGACTCTCTACTCCATCTCTTGCCCTATCCACCGTCATCCATTTTTCTCTGATTCTCTATTCTTATAGACTATCGGATCCATCGGCCGCACCGGCTACACCGGCACCACCTACCCTCCCGACGCTTTTATTCTTTATCATCACCAACCGGACGTCCCAGACATCTCAGAATCCATTACTATTGTGTTTTACTATTATTCAATTACTTTCTTTATTATTTACATCTTGTTATTACGATAACTGACTTGAGCGTCGGAGGTCTATCGGCCGACACCCCTTCCGGTGTACCGTTGGACTCTTACGTGTCTTACTTGTGATAGGTTGCTTAGTTCCCTTTCAACCATGTCATCCACGTCTTCCGAGTAGTAGGATTTATCCCCTACAATTTGGCGCCCACCGTAGGGTCTAGCAACCGAGTTAATCAACGACACCGAAGAGTCTTTCGAATACCAACCATGTCTGACGGACGTGGCGGATCTGAAACTCCCGACGGACCCAACATGACTGCTCACGCTGACCTAGCTGCCCAGATCGCTGCCCTCACTGAGCAGATGAATCGGGAGCGGGAGAGATGCAAGAAGTTGGAAATGGAGAACGCTAACTTGTACGACCGTCTCGAGGCTTTGGAGCCCGTCGAGATCGTTGAAACTCTCGACTTTCGGGCCCAAGTGCCTCCCATGCAGCCTTTGGGAGACACACCGATCACTCGCCATGATGGATCCAACTCTCTCGTGACGGGCCCGTCACCCTCGGTAAGAAACCGTAATGTCATCGGTAACCCAACTGATCCGGCTCGCGGTATTTCGAATGCAGGTATCAACGTTCCACCGTCTGCACTTGAACAAGCATTGGGGCAAATCAACGCGGACACCATCGGAGCTGGAGGAATAGTCCGACCAGATGGAACAATCACCACTGGGGGACAACATGCTCGAACCATCTTGACCACCCCCGGCGTAGCAATGAGTAACGCTGTTATTGGAGGCACACAACCAACCATACCAGTACCCAATCAGACGATTCCATTGGCTAATGTTAACCAACAGATGATCGGAACCGGTCAAAGAGAAATCACTCAAGATCAGTTGTTTGCCAACGAGTTCGCTCAACCAGCCATGACCGGCCACTATGTAATAAGAGATGAAGACCTGGCCCGAAAGTTGGCCGAAATGGAGGCCCTGATCAAGCGGATTCCTGGTGTGTCGGCACCAATCCACAAAAGCTCAAAAAACTGCTATGCCGACTCACCGTTCGTAGATGAAATTGCCTTGGTCAAGATGCCTGTCAAATTCAACTTCCCTACCATGCAGATGTTCGACGGCACAACCGATCCAACAGATCACATTGTTCAGTACAAGCAAAGGATTTTCACCGCTGCAATTCCCCATGAATTAAGATAGGCTCGCATGTGTAAAGGGTTTGGTTCTAATTTGACGGGACCGGCCCTTTAGTGGTACACGAACTTTTCAAATTATTCCATTTCAAGTTTTGCTCAATTAACCGATATCTTCATACAGCAATATACTAGTAGCAGGAAACTTGAAAAGATATCAGAGGATTTGTATGCCGTGGTTCAACGACGTGGAGAGTCTCTTCGAGACTATATTGGACGCTTCAACAAGGAGAAGGTGTCCATAACCAACTGTAACACCCAAACAGCGGTCACGACCTTCTGAAAAGGCCTTCTGCCCGACTCGGACCTCTACAAGAACCTCACCAAATATCCTTGTAGGACAATGGAAGATGTTCTGGCTAAAGCTTGGGCACAAATCAAGTGGGAAGAGGACCAATACAACAATCACCGATCTTCGCCCAATAGAAACACTAGAAGAGACTCCAGAGTCGACCGGAGGATGATAGAAAGACGATCAGAACCTTACCTGTCTCCACGCAAGGAGTACATAAGGAGGCCATATGACCATTCCTCAGAGACACGATCACGTGAAAGAGCAAGAATACCAGAGTACAACTTGTCCATCTCGCCTGTTGAGGCAGTCCTAGCTCTCAAAAGACTTGGAAATAAAGTCAAGTGGCCCGAAAAGATGAGGACTCTGGCGGATCAACGAGACAAGTCAAAGTGGTGCGAATTACATGCTGATCATGGACACAGGACTGAAGATTGCATTGCCTTGAGATTAGAAGTGTCTCACATGTTAAAGGAAGGCCATCTTACCGACTTTCTGACGGACAAAGGAAAGAAAACTCTCCAACAAGGACGAGATAGAGAAGAAGGTCATGGAGACGTTACCCCTCCAAGACCACCAGAACTCGACCGAACCGTCAATATCATCACTGGCGGTTCTGAAGTAAGCGGCATCACACATTCGATAGCCAAGAGACACACAAGACAAGCTGGACATGTCAGAATAGCATCTAGCAAAGCTGAGAAAAGCTCAACAACTCTACCAGCTCAGACGATCAGCTTCACTACCACTGAGTCCACTAAACTCCTTAACCCACACCACGATGCACTTGTCATTTCACTTGTTATTGTTAATTGCTTAACCAAACGTGTACTAATCGACAATGACAGCTCTGCCAATGTTCTTTTTCTTTCTACTCTCAGGGAAATGGCCATTAATGAGTCAAAGATAGTCAAGAAATCCACCGTCTTAATCGGATTTAGTGGAGAACATAAGAACATAATCGGGGAAATTGAATTTCCAGTCTACGCGGAAGAAGTCAATTTACACACCAGATTCTTGGTGATCGATTCGCCATCAGCCTACAATGTCATACTAGGAAGGCCTTGGCTCTATGAAATGGAAGCAGTCCCTTCCACGTATCATCAGGTCCTAAGGTTTCCAACTAAGTGGGGGGTGAAAGAGATACGTGGTGACCAAAGAGATTCAAGGACGTGCTACCAGACAACCATGAAGGCCAAACAAGTCACCTTATAGCAATTACAGCATGAGGGACCATCGGACCCTCAATCAAGCAAGACACCACAACCCGAACAACCCGACCTAGTGGAGCTGGATGAAATCTCTATCAACCCGAATTTTCCAGACAATAAAGTCCGGATTGCAGCACAACTAGAGCCCGACCGCAGAGAGAAGCTTATTCAATTCCTTTCAGAGCATTATGATTGTTTTGCTTGGTCCCATGCGGACATGACCGGAATTGATCCTGATATTATTGTTCACAGGTTAAATGTCGACCCAAACTATCCTTCTCAGAAGCAAAAGCGAAGAAAGTTCGCCCAGAAAGGAATAAAGTCATCAATAATGAGATCAGACAACTTTTGGACACCAGTCTGGTCCGAAAAGTTCAGTATCCCGACTGGCTAGCAAATGTGGTGGTAGTGAAGAAGAAAAATGACAAGTGGCGTGTCTGCATAGACTTCACGGACCTGAACAAGGCGTGCCCAAAGGATTCTTTTCCTTTGCCGCACATAGACATGTTGTTCGATGCCACAGCCGGACACGAGCTACTCAGCTTCATGGATGCCTATTCCGGATACCATCAAATAGTGATGCATCCCGACGATCAAGAGAAGACAGCTTTCATGACCAACATTGGCATCTATTGTTACAAGTACATGCTTTTCGGGCTGAAGAATGTAGGGGCAACATACCAACGTTTGGTCAACAAGATGTTTCAGGGTCTGTTAGGAAATACGATGGAGGTTTACATAGACGACATGCTCGTCAAGTCTCTACGAGCAGAAGACCATATTGACCACCTCAGACAATCTTTCCAAGTACTCCGAGAGTACAACATGAAGTTAAACCCTACAAAGTGTTCATTCGGCGTAACGACAGGAAAGTTCCTTGGCTACTTAGTAACCTAGAGAGGGATAGAAGCCAACCCTGCCCAAATCGACTCTATACAAAGAATTACATCTCCAACATGTGTCAAAGACGTACAAAAGCTTACAGGAAAGGTATCAGCCCTCAACCGGTTCATCTCGAGATCATCAGAGCGGTGCCATCCTTTCTTCAACACATTGAGAAAATCAAAGGCGTTTGAGTGGACACCAGAATGTGAGGAAGCACTCAATCAGTTGAAGCAATACCTGACGAGCCCGCCGCTCTTGTCCAAACCCGGAGACGGTGAAACACTTTACATCTACCTAGCCATGTTCGAAACAGCAGTCAGTGTGGTCCTGGTTCGAGAGGACGAGGGCCAACAATCACCGGTCTACTACATCAGCAAATCATTATTGGATGCAGAGACAAGATATAGTTTGCTAAAGAAGCTAGCCCTCACCCTCGTACATGCAGCAAGAAAACTTTGTCCTTATTTCCAGTGTCACCCGATAGTGGTTCTCATTACATATCCTTTGAAGACAATCCTTCACAAACCAGAGTTGTCCGGCAGACTTGTCCAATAGGCAGTTGAACTAAGCGAGCATAATATATCCTACAAGCCACGTACTTCATTGAAGTCACATGTATTAGCTGATTTCGTGAATGATTTTGCGCCTAACATTTCTATGCAGGCAGACAAAGAGTTATGCTGCCTCACCGAAGACGAATCAGTTGGAACATGGAAACTCTTTGTTGACGGTTCAAGCAACAAACATGGAAGCAGACTTGGACTCGTCCTTTCATCACCTCAGAGCGACAACATAGAGCAAGCAGTAAGATGTGGATTCAAGGCAACCAACAATGAAGCCGAGTATGAAGCTATGTTAGCCGGCCTTGGATTGGCTAAGGAGTTGGGAGCAAAGAAGATCAACGTCTTTAGTGACTCACAACTCATACAGAATCAGATGCAAGGAACCTACCAAGCCCGAGATAACAAGATGACGGCTTACTTAGACAAGGTGAATGAGCTGCAGTCAAGCTTCGAAGAGTTCACAATCAGCCAGGTGCCTAGGGAAGAGAACAGTCATGCCAACATTTTAGCCAGTCTCGCATCCTCTATTCAAACCACTGGTCTGAAGACCATTCCAATTATCTATCTACAATGGCCGACCGTGTGGAAGAAAGAAGAAGAACAGATGCATGACATATCAGACAACCGGACTTGGATGACTACAATACTAGAATACCTTGAGCATGACATCATTCCAGATGACAAAAATCAAGCACGCCGAATAAAAGTTCAATCTGCCCGATTCTCCACTATACAAGGTAAGTTGTACAAACGATCATACTCTGGTCCATACTTAAAATGTATTAACCATGCAGAAGTAAAGAAGGTCTTGGCCGAGCTGCATGATGGAAAATGCGGAAACCACTCCGGCAGAATGAGCTTAGCGCATAGAGCTCTAACAAGTGGATACTATTAGCCCACAATGAAGTCAGACACAGCCGATTATGTCAAGAGATGCGACAAATGCCAGAGGTTCGCCCAAGTATCTCATCTTCCACCAGAACCATTAATCTCAGTCACGTCACCTTGGCCCTTCATGAAGTGGGGGATGGACATCATGGGCAAATTACCTAAGGCACCTGGACGATTAGAATACATGCTGGTTGTAACAGACTATTTCAGCAAGTGGATAGAAGCCGAAACATTCCACAAAGTCCGGGATATAGAGGTGAAAGGATTCATATGAAAAAATGTGATATGCCGATACGGAGTACCAAAGGAGATAGTGACTGACAACGGCTTCCAGTTCATCAGCTACGACTTTCAAAACTTTTGCAAGTCTTGGAATATCAAACTCAGCTTCTCAATACCTAGATATCCCCAAGCACACGGCCAAGCTGAATCATCCAACAAGACAATAGTCAACACCCTGAAGAAGAGGCTCGAAAAAGCTAAGGGCTTATGGGCCGCCGAAGTACCCAGCGTACTCTGGTCATATCGAACGACCCCCAGAACCTCGACGGGAGAAACTCCATTCTCCTTAGCCTACGGAATGGAAGCAGTCATTCCAGCCAAAAGCAAAGTACTAACTGTAAGAACTGAGCTTGCCTCGGACGACCATAATGATTAAGGAATATGTCATGAGCTCGACACACTTGACGAAAAGAGAGATATGGCTAGGCTACGGCTGGCCTCATACCAGCAAAGTGTCGCCAGACACTACAACAATCATGTTCGCACTCGAACCTTCAAGCTAGGCGATTGGGTACTCCGGCGTATATTCCAAAACACTAAGGAGGTTGGGACTGGCAAACTAGGCCCGACATGGGAAGGTCCATACTTGATCACCAAGGTATATGGGAATGTAGCATACAAGCTTCAAGAGAAAGACGGACGTGACATAGGCAACAGCTGGAATGCCATCCATCTAAGACAGTATCACGCCTAAACTCAACTTTTCACTTATTTCAATTGATTAGGTCCTACGGGATCCACCTTTCTAGCCACACTAATTCTAACAATTTTATGCAGGACATAAAAGAACTACATTGTGGCTTGATCCATTTTCGGGGTATGTAGGCAACTCTAAGGAGTACAACCACTCTTGCCTTCTCTTCCGACATCTTTGACCGTTTATTGCAACAGGTCAGAACTATATCGGGCTTGATCCCACAATAGGGGTATGTAGGCAGCTCTCCAGAGTGCAGCCCTATCAACCCTAAAAGAAAAGACGAACGCGGCTCTGCCAACAGTCGCAATTGAATCAGCACAGGGCGGTAACCTTACTTGCTTTTATCAATAAAATTTAAGTCCTACAGAACTCACATTCCAACCATACTAGTTCTGATAATTTTATGAAGAAAATTCTTAGAACTACATATCGGCTTGATCTCCGAAAGGAGTATGTAGGCAACTCTCCGGAGTCCAGCCAATGTCTTTGCAGGTCGAATTCCCAAGACGGAAAACGACAAGATGCTCAATCACCAATATCGCATACACCGAACCCATTGGACGGTATCAAATCTAACTTACTCAGTTTCTTCATTTTCTTAGTCCTACGGGACCGACCATTCCCCACACTAGTTCTGACAATTTTATGCAGAAAAGTCTCAGAACTACATATGGGCTTGATCTCCAATCGGAGTACGTAGGCAGCTCTATTGAGCGCAGCCCTCTTATAGACCCAACTTCATCGTCTTACCAACATAGGGGGACAAGTAAAATAAAAAACGACTAAGTGTCAACAAAATAAACAAAAATCACAAAGAACATTCTGAATTGGATAAGCTGAATGTGCAAGTCCAACAACATAATAAAAAAGACCAAGTGTCTATAAACTCAAAAGCCGCTCCAAATGTGTCGGACTAGTCGGAATATAAAATGACTAGACATAAATGAATCCAATAGCACATATTGAAGGCATTGGACTAAATTAGGGATAATCAAAAACAACAATACAATAAAAGAAAACAAGTAAAAGAACTTGCAAATAACAAGAGAACGCCCCGGACGAGCTAGTCGTCGTCTATAATTTATCAACTAATTCAAGTTATGTCTTCCGACAATAACTTGAACTAGGGGGAAAAATGGGGATACGAACCCTTACAAACGATAACGAAAACAACAAGTCATGAGTTCATAGTACAGGCTCAGTCATCGGGTACATGCACACGGCCAAATAAAATAAATATTGTCTAAACATCAAAATAAATATAGAAGTCTGCAAATAAACATATAATAATGAAAAACCAGATCAAGCATCGGCTTCCATGTCCGATCCAGTAGTAGCTCCCGGCTCGAAGTAATTCGGCGGCTGGTCTCCAAGAGCAAGGTCTGCAGTAACCATAGCCTCAAGAGTAGTAACAAGACCGCCATTCCCCGCATCCTCATCGGCCACCCTCTTCAAGTAAACATCATGGTCGGCAATAAACTTTTAACATCCCATGTTTCTGCCTTACCGTCTACAAAGTCGCGAGCCATCTCTCCACGCACTTGAACCTCCATGTCATCAGAAGCATCCACAAGCCTTTTCTCAAGTAATGTAACCGTACCCTTAACGGTTTGGAGCTCACACCTAACACCTTCCAGCTCGGCAACCTCGGACTTGCAAATGTCGAGTTGACTCTTTAACTCTTTGTTGGAAAGCTCCATCTCTTTACACTTAGCACGGAAACAATTCAGTTCTGCCCTCATCGCCTTCAACCGACTTGTCAAACTTTTGATCTTCTTCCTCATCCATATGGCTGTCGCAATACTCTACACAAAGTATATGATATAAGTATAAGTTAGAGAAATAATAGATTTCATGAAAAAAAAATGCAATGAAAACAAATTACACTTACCCGGAACATATTCATAAGGCATACACCAGATGCAACATCATTTCCAATGGTGTCACAGACCTTCTCGTCTTCCGAAAGCAATAGTCAATCTACATTCTCAAGAAGTGGACTAAAAGCTTCCACACTAGCAACAACAGAAGTCGACTGTGGCAATCTACTAGCTGTAGAGGAGAATGATAACTTGATTAAGTAATCGAATAGATCGGATACAATGTCTTGGGATGATCTCCCTCCTCTTTGTGTCGGGGTGAAAAGTGGAAGAGCGTCGGCAGTATCAACTCGCTTTCCTTTTCTGGAATGAATCGCGATGGTTTGTTGCTTATCTTTCCGAGGCGCAGCCGCAGCTCTTCCTCTCTTTGGTACGATACGATACATGTTGTCGATAATATCTATCACCCAAGCTCGATCGTTAGGAGTCAAGCCAGGATCATTCGGATCCGAAGGAATAAAGTGATTATCGTAAATCTCACGACCGTATCGTATAAATGCTAGGTCACGCTCACCTCGAGTAGCAGGCGCAACTAGGTCTGTTTGACGAGGCGGACGAACGTATCTCTTATCCCAAAGGCTGGTGGAGTAAAGAGTTTGCTCGGTCAAGAGTAATCTACGATGGCGATCCTCCTCCGGATAGCTAAAGAAATGGTCAACCTTCTCCTCGCTCTCGTTGCGTACTAGGGAGTTCTTACCCTTCAAACCTACAGGAAAACATAAAAAGAAAGAGTTAGTATAAAACAATATGATCGAGCCATACAAGTATGAAGTAAAACCACTCGGACATGGAAGCACTTACCAACAACAGACCAACAAGGCGGAATATCTTTATAATCTGAAATTCCCAACAACTCGTTAGGGACATAATAGTAACGATGTTTCCATCCAGACTTATCGCCCTCGGACAAACCTACCACCAAATGCTGGCCCCGTCTCTTGACAAATTTATATCTCCCCTTTTCGATAAACTCCGCCAAAGAATGTGCATATAGTACATCCCCCAAAGTGAAATCACAAATATTATTCAACTTGCAAAAGACATGTACCCCTATTAGGACACGCCAGACATTTGGCATCAATTGGCTCGAATGTATTCGCTGATGGTTACAGAGCTCCAACACTAGTCTAGGCAACGGAAATCGAGCACCTACCTCAAAAAACATCATGTACATACACCCATATCTTGGAATAAGCCATTCGGCCTTCTCGACAGACAACGGAAGCTTCAAGTTAACATGTATTGGAACTCCATAATTCGACCTAGCCCAACCTAAATGGTCTTTCCTAAGTTTGGTAACATAATGGACATTAGGGAAAAGTATGTTGGTAGCCACACTACCCAGAATCGACTTAGTAATATCTTTACCACGAATCACCACTCCCACCGAAATCATATTAGTTTGAACATCATCATCACTACTACTCTCGCAAGAACACCTATCGGCTCTACTAGATGATCCAATGACAATACTCCGATTATGGGACGACATCACCTAAAAACAAAGACACTATCTAAGGTTTAGCCCTCCGATCAAGTAAGACATGTTGGAATATGAAAATAATAACATAATTATGCACAAGTATAGTCGGCCGCCGGCCTCACTGGACAACCATGCAAAATGTTCATAGCTTAATTATCATGATAAAAAGTATATACTCTAGCATGCTGGAGCCGAGTTATCAAGCAATACTGGACTTACTGGACTAACATGCAAGAGATTCGTTAACACATCGGCACAACCGAAACTAACGGAAAGTAATATTGCATACATTCGCTAAACAGTAAAATTCATGACTTTTACTACTAGCAAAGATCAAACAAAAACATATGTTATCTAGGAATCAAAAATTTACAACTACTACTTTCATGATTTTACTATGAAGAACGCGAAGAACATTGGAAAAGTGAAGAATGAAAAGAAAAACCAACCTTATAGAGCTCAAAAATCTTCTCTCTAGAACTTCATTCCTACACTCCAAGCTCACAACCCTCTCTAAAGAATTATCTCTGTAAAAAGTGAAGTGAGAATGGTATTGCAAGTTTATCTTTTATAAATAGTAGAGTATGGGCTCAACACAAAAGCATTTATTACACCGAACATACCACAATTCCAGTATTGGCTCTTCTTTCACACATTCTCATTCAAAAGAAGTTGATCCTTTAGCAGCAAACCTCATCAACTCACTTTTACTATAGACATCGGCCTTGTTGGCTTCATTGACTCGTCCAGAAAGCAACACCGAAAAAGAGGGAATATCAGCTACTGACCTTGCAATCTCTCTATCTCAATATGGAACAAAAATCAATAACTAATACCACATGCATTGAACATATATATATAGGTACAGGTTATAGAAACAAGGTAATTCAAATTACTAAAATCTCAAGTGCATATATATATTCATATGTATACTTTCTCCATAATACATATTATATATATATATATATATATATCACATGCATATATATATATTCATATGTATACTTTGAGGACAAGTGAAGAAAGATGCCAGTGAGTATACGTGTATATATATATTCATTATCAGTAGCCTTCTACCATTTACAAATCAATAACTATTATATCATTTTGCATACATATATGCTACACACCATTATCACTACCAAGAAGCAGGAAGCTTTCACATTCATTTCTCACTTGCGAGGAATTGAACGAGTTAGATATACTTCTAAAATATGCACATCTACAAGATATATGCATATTGTTTACACGTTGGCAAGGAGTTTATAATCAGCATACCTGAATATACAAATGCATCATCTTCATCGGATTAGAGCTACCGTACAAATGAGCAGAGATAGAAAACTACGTACGCTAACCTCATTAGTAGCACCGCCTATGGAGCTTCCACCATCGACTCTTCGATATATCCGACTATTTTACACGGCCAGTCTAAATGTAAGCATTAGAATGTTCGCCGTCTACTTCCTCATCACCTCTATTGGACTCGGGGAAAAGCAAGAACATCTCAAAGTGTTTAAAGGGTAAAGATAAAAAAATCAAATAATAATGTGAAATGAAGTGAAGACGACATACAATTTCAGCTTTTTTAAAGACCAACAAATTATCTGGATAATTACTCCAACCGACCACTGGGTAAGAGATGGTTGTCATTTAAATAATCTTTATTTACTTTACTCAACCTCCTGCGAGTATAGCCGTTCCACAATACTTCTTTCTACCTACTAGCCTACGTGAAAGAAGGATAAATCAGCAAATCACTCAACCATTGGTCTCTCTGCTGTGATCTCTTTACCAAAATTGAGTTAGCACAAAAATGTGTTGAGTAGTCTCTTCATCGTATCAGTAGTCAGGATTTGTTGTCAGAACCATTGCTTTTATAAGATAAGTTCTTGCTACTTGCAACTCCTGCAACTTTCCCCACTTTACTAAATGAGGCATTTGGCATTAATCTCTAACCACTCTAGTAGAATAGGCTAAGAGCTATCGAGGACTTATCCACCTCATACCATAGGCATGGCGCTGGTATCGAAACACACAACAACATCTACCGAATGTGATAACGCCGCCGACTACAGACGACGGCAACGTTGCCGAAGATTCTGCCAACGACTAAGGAGCTCTGTCGTCACCTTATCTCCTTTTCTCATTGCTTCCATCGGCATCGACAGACATGTCGAACACGGTGAGGGCAATGCTGCAATTCTTCTCTCCCTCCCCATCTACCTTGGCTACTGCAATTCTTTGGTAATGGCTTCATGAAGATGAACAAATAATTTCTCTTGGATTTGAAATAAAAAGTAAGGATACGATTGCCGCCATATCTATGCTCGTGTATATTGCCATGACTGTCGCCTACGCCATCGGACACATCGAACTCGCCTGCGATGTCCCTCCTTCGCTTTCCTTTACTCGCCAGCAGCTATGCGCTTTCATGCTTTCTAATCGGCCTCACCGGATCTAACGAGCAAAGCTATACTGCCGTCGTCAAATTTATTAGAACCACTAGACTCGCCGGTGATACCACTCTCCGCCTTTCTTTATTTTCGCTTGCTATCCAGCATCGAAATCAATTCCATTGGAAGCATTGGATGCATCGGCTTCATCAGCCACGTCCGACCCCTTACTCTCGATGGTTATATTGGCGCTATCAACTTCACTAGAAAGATTGAAAATTTGGGTATTGTACACGTCACTCATTCCATTGGAGTCATTGGAAGCATCAGCACTATCGGCCTTGTTGGGAAAGTTCATTATTTTCACATGTCACTCACTCCATTGGAACCATTGGAACCATTTAACTAAAAGAGTGGAGGACAAACTGTAGTGGACAAAATTTGTCTTCTTACAAAGCCTGCTAAATCGGTCCAACTAGCCTGTCGGACTATACGGATCGGCCCAACACAAGTTTAACTAAATCATTAGGCTTAAGGAGCCTATATCCGATTCAGGGGTGTCCAACGGCCTAACCAGACACGTCGGCATAACTGGCTATGATTTCTGAATAAGTCAACTGGACTAACTGAAGACTAATTCAAATTAGTTTCTTCCCACGATAATCGGAACTACTGGAGAGGAGATGGTGGACGGATAAGACCAACGACTAGGGTATAGAGAAAACCTTAAGCGGCCAATATAAATAGGTGGCCATTAAGTCAGCCGGAACCATCTAATGATTCACACTCTGACTCTCTACTCCATCTCTTGCCCTATCCGCCGCCATCCCTTTTCTCTCTGATTCTCTGTTCTTATAGACTATCGGATCCATCGGCCGCACCGGCTACACCGGCACCACCTACCCTTCCGACGCTCTTATTCTCTATCATCACCAACCGGACGTCCCGGACATCTCAGAATCCATTACTATTGTGTTTTACTATTATTCAATTACTTTCTTTATTATTTACATCTTGTTATTCCGATAACTGACTTGAGCGTCGGAGGTCCATCGGCCGACACCCCCTCCGGTGTTCCGTTGGACGCTTACGTATGTTACTTGTGACAGGTTGCTTAGTGTCATTTCAACCACGTCATCCATGTCTTCCGAGTAGTAGGATTTATCCCCTACAAGAAGCACTAAATAAAAAGTGTCTCTAAATAAGTGTCACAATATCTAATTTTTGTTGAGTGACCGTATTTTAATTTTAATTGCAAAATCACAAAATAAAAAGTTGATTGGTATTTCTTCCATTTGTAAGTATAAAACATGAGGTATAATAATCCACAATTTTCCAACTACTACTACTACTAATAATAATAATAATAATAATAATAATAATAATAATAATAATAATAATAATAATAATAATAATAATAATAATAATAAGACTGTAAAGTACAGAGCTATATAATTGAATATTTAATTTTTTTAAATTTGAATAAATGGAACAATTTTAAATGTTTGTGAATGATCTCTACAGTAATTGTTGTTGGATCATTATGACTTTTGATTGAGCCATAAAATTTTTTAAGATACACTTTTATCATATGGGGCAATTTGTAAAGTTCAACACCAGTTTTACACTATTTTGTAAAAAAATTTATGACTTTAAAAATTGTTGCAATTTAAAAGATCCATCGAACATGTTTGATTGTTGAGCTACACATGTTTATAAAACGACGCTGTTGAAATTTCAAATTCACCCCATTATTTTTATAAAATTTTGCGATTTCCTCGTGAATTTGAAAATTCTAGCATGTATATCACATTGAAATTTTTATTTTTGGAAATAAATGTTTATTTCACCAAGTAAACAAATGAGAGTACAAATCTTCAAACTCAAAACACCCTCAACCTACAAATACAATCTAAGACTGTAAGAATCTCAGCATATTACTCTTCTGTTGGGTTGGAAGAGCAACAATAAGTTGACAGGATTTTATCACACTTCTTGCATCTTGAGAAACTTCTTTAAATCTCTGATTGTTGCCCTCCTTCCACAGCTGATATATCTATCACCACAAATAGCATCATACAATACAAGGCTTGTTTGCAGCTCTTAGTCCCACATTGAGTAATTAATATCAATATTTCATATGGAGATGAGAAAGTTAAAAGAAAAGGCCGCAACATTTTAAAACAGTTAGGTAAAAACTGCAATGGTGTGAAAAAATAGTGTCGGATTTTGGATTAATCCTAATAATTTCCTTTCGAAACTGGATTTAGGGCTGTACGATATGGGCCTGAAGATTCAGCCTTCCTAAATTGTTTGAATATCTTGTAGATCTTCAGATAGCAAATATGAGCCCGGCCCAATAAGCATTGTATTTTTGTAAAAGACATAAATAATAAAATGACGTCAATTATGTAGTAAGAAAAATAATAATGTCCTTTAAAAACAAAACAGAGAGAAAGATAGAGAGAGAATCATCCATTGACGTCAATATATATATATATTTTATTTTTGATAGCAAACGTCAATAATCATTTACTATGCGTAAATAGACAATAGTGTTGATCCAGTTCCAGCATGGTATTATTAAATGAATAAATTCTCACCACTATGTATATATATTATCGAAAATGAAAAGAAATAAATAATTATAAAAAGGCACGTTGATGATTTTGGTCTACCAGAAACGTCATCGCACGGCTGGAGCGAAGATTACTCCAACTTTATTAGACTATAGTATGAATAATAATGTAAAGAAGATATGTTAAATTTTGTGGAACGTTAAAGCAAAATTGTGGACGAATATTTTGACATTCGAAAATGATAATGATAAGCTTGGAATATGTTTTTAGAATAAAAAGTAAGTCGCACTTACTTTCACAACGACTTTTCAAATATATACTCACTCGTTAACATGAATCTAGTAAAGTGAATTTTCAGTACTTTTTATTTATTTAGCTTTATGGAAACTGGATGGATTAGAGATATTTTATTTTCCTTGTGGTACCCCTTTCATATTGGATTATACTAGTCATTTATATTTAGAGAGGTGTATAAAAGAGTATAATGAAGGATTAAAAACATAATACAAAAGAATTGTGACATTGATAAGTCAAGGTCTGTCATGAAATCAAATTTTGTTCGGCAACATATTTTTGAGTTGCTATGTTTTGCTTGTGTTTGGGAGTCAATATTGATGCTCAAATAGAAACTTCATCTGCCAAAACTAGAAATCAATTTGAAATTATCGATTTATTTAATTTTTATATGATCTGCAATTATCATAAAAGAAGCATTATTGTAAATATACAATAAAACTAATGTAGGCCGGTATATATTAATATAAAGAACCATGATTCTGGGTTTCTACCAAAACTAATCTGTATAGTGTGATATATGTATATATATACATAATCAATTTATTTCCAGTGATATTGACAAATAATTATGGCGTCATCATGATTGAAAAGAAGATACAAGCTTAACATGGTTTTGTTAAGATTGTCCTGTCTAACAACCTTGCACCTTTTATATTAATCAAAAGAATACATCTAGTACTTAATTGTGTAAAATTGTTTTTTTTTTTTTTTCTTTTTCAATAATTGATTTGCTTATATTCAACGAAGTATAATGATGAGTAACTGATGATATAATAATCTGGAGACATCATGAAGCTCGTGAATATTACAAAACCTTAAAGCCTTAAAGTCATAAGGATGTTAAATCAAAGGCATAATCATGCAAATTATATACTATTCCATAATTCTGCGTATCTATATATCGAAATCAAAATCCTTTTTGTTCTCATTCTTGACAATAATTGCAACAATCAATTGATGATGCTCAATTTTCTGATTTCAATATGAGATCTATCTTATATTTATTTCTTATAATTTTCAGGAATAAAATAAAACATGAGAAAAATATTCGAGGAAAATATTAAAATTCTCATATTCTAGTAGTACTGTACTAGGGAATTGAGTTTGGCTTTATTGCATTTCTAGATACGCAAAAGTAAAGTGTAACTTTACAAAACCAGCACTTCAAAATTGTTCTGCTTAATTTATTGATTCATCACAATTTTTTTTTTCTTTTTCATGCGGGACTACATTTAAGATAAACGAGGATTGAAAAAGAAATGATATATTCGAGGGTTCCGCTTAAAATTCGAAATATGTAAAGAACCCAATAATTGCAAACTGACTTATGTAAGTTTTATTCCATTTTGATTTGATGTTTTTCCACTTTGGGACAATATAATTAAGGCTGCAGTTTTTCCTCTAGTGTATCGTTTTTAGGGCTTCTATATCTCAACTTTAAGAAGTATTTAGTGAATTCAAATTCATAATTTTTGAAGTGTGAAGTTCGTCACTTTATCAATCTTAGCATTATACTACAGGTTATCGTGATAGTCTTGCGCGTGTACCTAATTGGAACCTTGATTTTAATTTTTGGATAATTTGAACAGTTTTTTTATCTTCAAAATTTTACCTCTATTTCAATATTAGAACATGAGACATTTACAAAATAGAATTGGTTAAATATAGCCACTATTCAAAAGAAAAGTGTAATTATAATTTTTTTTAAAACGATCAAATAAGGTCATGCATACACAACCAACATTATCGTGTATGCATGTCATGTATGCAGGTCGTATATGCTAATATGGTCGTGTATGCTAGTCGTGTATGCAGGTAGTGTATACTAATATGGTCGTGTATGCTAGTCGTGTGTGCATTATTGTGTATATTGCTATGGTCGTGTATGCATGGTCAGCATACACGACCAACATTACCGTGTATGCATGGTCGTGTATGCATGGCCATATTTGATCATTTAAATAAAAAGTGGCTATATTTGCACTTTAATAGTTGATCGTTTAAAAAAATGGCTATGTTTTCACTTTTCTTTAGACAAGTGGCTATATTTGCACTTCTCATTTATAAAATTAAAAAATATCTCAATAAATGTTTAGACAAATTTGAAACATCTAAATCCTAATACTCTGCATAAGTCTAATATTCAAATATAATCCTTATCCATTACGAGTTTCACCTACGATATGGTGATTAGAGAATATAACACCAAAATTTTATGTCGAAGTACGAGGAATCCAATATTTGTTGAAGAAACCAACATATGCATTAATTAATTAGTCCCTAAATTAATAATTCATAAACCCAAATCAAGATCCCTAAGTTCTTGACAGTTCGCTCTCAAAATGACAAGCAACCTCATGATCATCATATAATTACCTTAGAAATGCTCAAAAAAATTCATCAAAATTATGCAAGATCAAATGGGGGAGGGAGAGAAAGAGACCCCATCTGCCCCAACTTTGTGCTACACCTACACATAAAGTCGGCACAAACCCCCAACCATAATATCTCCCCTACATCTTATCATTTGCCAACTCTAAGATTCCTATATATATATATATATATATATATATATATATTTTGAACATCCTTAACCAAGTTGTCTTAAGGTGGGACACCCTAATTATAAACTAGTTACATTCTACACCACTATAATTCTTCTCTTCTTCATTTTCTCTCGGTTGGATGATGAGAAGTCCGTCTATAGGGGGCGAAAGGGTATAAATTTCCTTACTTTTTAACAAAAGAATGATGTTACCGTATCAAAGTGTATCTAGTTTTCAAGAAAGTCTCGGGAAATAAATGATGGAATGATAATTTTTTTGAAGATGGAGAGAGAGAGAGAGAGAGAGAGAGAAGCTAAAAGCAGTAGCTTTAATGGGAGTCGGTGCAATGTGATAAGCCCCTCTTATCTGTTGAGGAAAAAATCGCCAAATTAGAATTTGTCATGTATATATACTAATTTCCACCATCAAATTATTGTTCCTTATAATTCAACCTGCACGCAGCACCATCCTATCATTATTAAGCACACCAAAATAAGTTTCTCTTGTGTGTACCACCTACTGCAATCAATGAGTATCATTCGTATAATGAAATCATGTTATCATTTGGTGCAGTATTTCCAAACTTTTTCGGTAGTCTCCATTATTTAATGAATATATAAATATATAAATATAGAAAAGGAAAGGCACGTACAATAATAATAATATCGAAGTGTAGGTCTCAAATTAAACATCAAAACAAGGACCACACCACACACATCATCGTGAAGGCCACAATGAATCCAATTCGTTTTGTCGAACAACTTCTCGAATGGTAGTACGTATCATTAATGTAGTCGTGGTAATTTTGAACCGACACTAAAAGTTACGGCGCCCATTTTGATATTAATTTGGTCATCGAATAGTATTTTATGTTGGTCAGAAGTAGATGATGCAAGAATTATATACATATGCATGATTATCTACATATACATAAAAACATCAACTCATGATCTGTCGTCTCTAGGGGTTTTCGCCACTCGAGATCGACTTACGGTTCTGCTCCGGTTACGGTTACGGTTACGGTTACGGTTACGGTGGTTATGATGAAGTGAAGTCGCGCAGCCAGCTTCCATCTTCTACATCATTCGACTTCGACAGCCTGATTCCGACGACATTCAAATCCGTTCACCCTAGGTATATAGGGTTTCAGATTAATTTTTGATGATGTGTTATCAAAATAAGGTTGCATTATTATTATTAGTACTAAACTAATCATCAATTTTACAAACCATAACTGAATTAATTAAAGTGTATTGCTAATAATATGGTGCGAAAGCAGAAAAAATAGAGAAGGAAACTTCGTGTATGTTTCCTTGTAATTTCTTCATTTATTATACCACATGTATACATGATATCTTACACATAATTAGACACTGTCTCTTGCAACATGCAATATTTTTACGTTTTTGCTTCATTATATTCGAAAATTACAGCTATAAAATTCAAACTTTTTTGCTCCGCTCCTTCAAAATAGGGTTGCTTGCCGTGTGAACTCCCAATTCTCATCTTTGTCATTCATAGATCCTGTCACTTGACATATTAGTCTCTAGCCAAAGTTGAATTCTAAAACGCACACTCACACGCACATATACAGAGGGAGGGAGAGAAAGAGATTATGAAAACTAATTACTTGTTTTTTAAACAAAACAAATGGAAGATAATTTTCGTTCCTCTTCCCTTTGAAAGCAATAAACTCCATTTTCTGAGTTTTTCCTAATTTGAGTTTAAATACTGTTAGCTTAATAAAAAAAAAACGTAAGATGGTCGATCGTAAACATTATATATCCACACACAGTGTATGTGTGAAAAATTGAGGGTTAGTAATAATTAATTAGTAGATGTGCAAAGAAAGCAAAAATAAGAGAGAGAGAGAGAGAGAGAGAGAGAGAGAATACAACACATGAATATGCATGAAAGAGGGAGTGAGTACTAGTCTAGGGTTAGCAATTAGAGAATAGCACAATGGGGGGCTGAGCGGAAAGACAGGGACTAACAACGGACACCACAAAACCTTATCTTAATTTCAGCACCCCCTTTCCTTCATCATCATCATTCCCAAACCAAATCAATTTCCCCATCATACTAAATCATTGGCGGGCCCCCTTTGTCAGCCCTGCCCTTTCAAATTATTATTATTCTTCTTCTTCTTCTTACTGTTGAGCACGAAGATTAAAAATAAGGGTAAAAAGATAAAAAGTGAGTAGGTACCACCACTTTTAAAGAATTTTGAAGGGTAAATTCTTTTCTTATTTGGTATGTAACAAATTGAATGAGACATCCATTTAAGGGAAGTGAGATAAAATGAGCGGAATAAAGGGAGTTTTTTTTTTCAATCATAGTAATAAGAAAAGAAAAGAAAAAGAAATGTAAAAAACGATCTAAAGTTGTGAATATGTTAATTTTTGCTATAATTGTATGATATTTGTAAGTGATAGTAAAACTGAATATAAAAGTACTAAAGTCCTCGATCCACTGTCTATTCCCCTTTATCTTCAGAGAAATAAAACTGAATTGAATTTACAAACCTTAAAATTATTTCAAATTATCTTTTAAGAATATTTTAGTAATTTAATATAAATACTTGAATAATTAATAAGATTTAGATAGTACGTAGTACTCCCTCTATTTTTTATTAAGTGTCCTATTATGAAATTTGATTTGTTTTTTAATAAGTGTTATATTTCATAAATTTTGAAAAAAATGATGCAAATTTTGAGAAAAATGATGCAAAACTTTCTATTTTACCTAAGTAATAAATGCTAATTATTTACATTTTAAGTTTCATAGGCAATAATTATAAATGAAAATAGTAATATATTAATTTCCTTGATTTGTGTGTTTTGACGGCTGAGGACCCTTATAAAAAAAACAGAGGGAGTATTATTTATCAAAAAACTAGTATTAATATACATTCATTATTTAAATTTATTACTTATAATGTCGCATGTACTATAATTATGACAAAGTTGGCATATATTCATCCAACCACATGTGCACGTAACAGTATTAATATTAGTAGTATTTTATTATTTTGATTGCGGGCACTTGTAGTCTTCCACGGAGTATATTACTGTACAACGCTACATATACTTCATTATATATCAATTATCATGATTGACTAATTATCTATCTATCGCTAATATAATTTTCTATCGCACACTAAAAAACAGTCAAATGTACTAAACAAATATTTAACCATCCAATATGTAACGCTACGTACGGGTGTGACATATTATACTATTGCTTTAGTAGGTGCATGTACATCATCATTATCCTCTTTCAATTAATTAATAATTTTATAACTAACACTTCATCCAATACATTAATCAATAAGTTTCTCTCTCTTGTACACGAGCGACAGTAGACGAGCGGTGACGTAACTATATATCCAACTCTTTTTCTTGTAGTATGTAGTATTATTTTATTTTAAAATTTGATTAGATGAGATTCGAAAGTTGATTAGATTAGATTATGGTATGATTAGCATCAGGACCTACTTTTTCCCAATTGTCCAGATAAAGTGCTGGTTCGGGCGGATTCCATTTAATTTTTCTAGACAATGTTTTTAATTTCAAGTTATGAGAATGTCGCCTACAAAAATAGTAATAAAAATTCGATAATAGAAAAAGAGAGAAAATTCTTAAAATCTTACTTCTAGGTGGATATGTCATTTAAATGAAATTAGATCTTTCGCTCTAAAATAATATTATTCATTTCGTGTGTTTCGTTAATATAATACGCCTCATGTTTGTAGAGATGACGCAATCCTTACCGTATAAATTAATACATTGAAATATAATATAAAAATCAATAAAGCTATCCGGACATACTATGTCCGGACATAACCGGTTCGATCAAGTAAAACTAATTTTACACAATTTTTTAATTAATATTTTTTTTCATTAATTTCGGCCATTTTTGAATGTACAATAATACCCTTTTCGAATTTTAATTAGGAGAGAAGATAAAATGTTTATGTCGATGAAATATGGTCTTAATTAATACAATTTTAATTAGGAATAGATTTCTTTGGGGGGTGGGAGAGAAAATTTTGAGTGGGAGTGAATGTGGGAGAATACCGCCGGCTTTTTTCTTTGTCGAACTGCTTATTGTCCGGACATACTATGTCCGAATAGCGTCGCCCGATAAAAATATAAGAGGCGGTCTGAATTGTGTTGAGCTAGAAATATATGTCATGCCTCTTGCATTTATTATAAAATTAATTATTTGCAGCAGTATTTCTATTTACAGGCTAAGCGTGTATGCTTTGCACCAAACCTTAAAGTCGTCCTAATTAAATAATTATTGTGTTGAATACAGATAGTTAATTAAAACATAAAGTAGTAGTACTACTTACTTCGAACGAGATACTACTATTTATTTAGGAAATATAAATTATACAGTTCACCCAAATCATCAAACAACTTCAGACTTCTCAATCATATTATTGAAAATATAAACATAGAAATAATACTACTAGTTAGATATATGAGGTGATAAATATTCTCCTAAATTATAGTAATTGCTATGATCATGCTCCTTATTTTCGCTCATATAAATTGCATGAGAATGGGTGAAACACGCCTTGCAAAGCTGGATCGGAAAAGTACATTTCATGCCTGCAAATAAATTGAAATTAATTATTACTCATTTGTGCGTGCGTGACAAATGCACTCGATATTCACCAAAAGAAGAGAGAGAAACAAAAAAAATAAATTTATGACAACAGTATGATATCACTTATCAGATCATATGGGAGAAATTAATCACTTCTTCATTTCTCCTGAAAATCGCTTTTATACTTGGTTCATATTCATAATTTTTCAAATTTGTAGTTTTATTTTATAAATTTTCATAAACAAATGTAACCTGACATTAACTTGAAAGTTGTACGAGGTGCTTAACGTACCATCAAATTTTGCATATTCGAACACAAACGCAAAATGCCAAATGCCATTTCCATTCACGAACGACGGTCATGCATTTTATATGGTAAAATAATATCAAACTTATTTAGTTATTCAAATTTCATGCACTAAATAATGGTACGAATAGTAAATTTAGTCATTTTCTTTATACATGGTTTTGTGGACGTGTAGAACATATAGGTATTTAGGCAATTTTATAGTACTATGTATAACAGTGCGTTTGGTTTGATGGATGAAATAGATAATGTTTGATAGGATGATGTATATGATGTGATTATTTAGATTATTTATCTTGTGTTTGGATTGCTAGATTGTGGTGTAGGATAATTGAAAGTTTATGTGAGTGTGTGTGTTGTTGTGTGCAATGTGCATGTGTGCGTGTGCAGTGTGTGTTATGTGCGTGTGCGTGCTAATGTGTGATAATTTTTGAATTTTTGCATCATGGATTAGACGAAGATTAATAATCAATCCAAATTTGGGGTAATAAGTTATCATCTATTTGAGTGATTGGAGTACAGGCCTAATTATTTATCACGGGTTTTATCATTCAAACTAAACATGTGATTATATATGATTATTTATCGATCACTCCTAATCAAGCAAACCAAACACCACTTGAAAGGTAATATGAATTTGTTTGTGAAACATGGTTAATCAACTTAAAATATAAAAACTTTTGACTATTTTTCGCCCTTTACACGAAGAAAAATGACAGAAATTTATGTATTCAAATATACAAGCAAGTTAAAAAC
The DNA here is from genome assembly GCA_029490685.1 of Schizonepeta tenuifolia. NCBI lineage: Eukaryota > Viridiplantae > Streptophyta > Magnoliopsida > Lamiales > Lamiaceae > Schizonepeta > Schizonepeta tenuifolia. Next base: position 10,737,093 of record CM055958.1, read on the forward strand.
AATGTTGGATGATATGTGTATGTGAACAACTCCAACTGCCACATTAATTAGTTTTGATTGAGCATAATCTATAAATTTGAGACATTTAATTTACAACAGGGGTAAAGTCTGTCAGAAAAACTAAAAATAGACAAATATTTGTGTATAAAACTTAGTATAATTCAGTCAACTATGTGAAAATAAATCGATTTAGATAATTTTTTGATTTATTTAGCCATAGTATAAACATATATTTTATGTTATTATCATATTATTGACTTAAATTTTGTCATAAGTGGTGTAAATATATAATTCTTTCATTCTTTCAATAAAAAGCTTTGTATTCACTTTATTATCTATATCGACATTTTTATTGCCTCAAAATTCAAATACTATTAACATAAATTTGTATAAACTGAATATTTAAACTATTAAAAGTCATTTAGAACTTAAAATTATAAATAAATAAATTTTTTTATCTTATTTGAACAAAATTATGGGTAGCCATAATATGACTATATAGATTTATTCTTAATTTAATCCTATGAAATCCTATAAGTTGAGGAAGATGAGAGGGGCAATTTGGTAAAATAGATGAGGAGGGACACACAATTATTGTTATTTAGTAAGTTGAGAGGATTAGTAATCATGCTTAACTGGTGGCCTAACTTCTCATCAGCTTAGCCGACAACGAATTATTTATTGTGTTTGCAATCCTACAGATTAGTAGGGCCCCCAAACACGCCCTCCATCATCTTTCTAGTTAAGCAAAGATCCTCATTCGTGTTTATGAATCATATTCCATCAACCATTTCAAATCAAACCACCCACCTCTATGGTGTGTTTGGCCTACTCCCTTTTGCCCTTTTTACTCTTTTCTCTTCCCCACAAAAACTAAACTAAACAAAAAAATAAAAATAAAAATAAAAATTGAAAAATAAATATTAACCAAAAATCACCATTCAATTTCACCACCATAGTGCGCCTCTCTCTCTCTCTCTCTCTCTCGTTTTGTTTTGCAGTTGGAAAATACATTCCATCCTCCACAATATTTTTGTTGATGAAAAAGGAGGGAGAGTTTAGTCAGCACAAGTAACATCACAATCTCATTTCCAACAAATTAAAACAAACATGGTGTAAGAGACATGTCATGTGGTCTGCTCCCAAACAGTAATTTTTATGGATTATTATTATTACTATTATTATTTATTTTTGAATACATATATATATATATATATATATATATATATATATCATTTCCATTATTACCACCACCCTTTCTTTGACTTTCCCGGGAAAAGAAGATATCAATATATGATGATCATCTTCCATATTTACCGCTGAAGATTTGTCAAAAATGTTATTTTATGACTAAATAGTGGTAATTGTTTGCTTTATCTTTCTAATACGACCAAATTTAAGCCGCTGAAAGCGTTATCCTTAAATTATTATGCCGACGGTCATACAAAGGTGGCTAATCATTATTGCCAATCTACACCTTTATTTATACTAAAGTATTCTTTTTAATAAAATTTAAGATATAATTGGAACCCTTTTTAGCCTCTGTCTAAAGTGCCATTTGCTCAAATATACTCCTTCCATCATCTAACAAGTTTTAAGATTTATAAAACAAAAAAAAAAATGTATGGTCAAATAAATGCCATATCTCTCAGAAGTATATATAAAAATGATGTCAAGCTAACAAAATTTACTCCTGGCATCAATATAGTTTTATTTACTTTTCATTTTTCCATTACATTGATTAGAGTAAAGAAAGTAAAATTGTTTTCTTGGTAATTTAACAGATGAGAATAAATACTTTATACTAATAAATTGATAGGCAATCCACATTTTAGCTAGGCCTTAATTTAAGTGTGATGTTATTTACCATAATATGACTAACCATAATTCCGATTTAGATAATTTTTTAATTTATTTTAAAAAATATAAATATATATTTTATATTATTATTATTATATTTTTAACTTAAATTTTATCATAAATAATATAAATATATAACTCTTTTATTCTTTCAACAAAAAACTTTATATTCACCTTATTTGGATTAGGCTTTTTCCACATGTTATAATACGATGGAGAAGGCTAAATGTGAAATCGTATACTAGTATATTATTATTATTATTGATTTGGAGAGAGAGAGAGAGAGAGAGAGAGAGGGGGGTGGTAATGGGTGGCGAAAGAAGAGGGGAATGATTCTGTTGAAGTGTGTTCCCTATTTCCATGTGAATCCACGTAATGGTTTCTTTACATGGATTCTTGACTTTGTGTCAAAATTAAGTGTAGGGGTCGGGGGGGCGTCTTTTAGTTTCCTCGTTGTTGGTCATCATAATTGGGGATAACAATCAGTGGGGTTCAAATGGTCAACCCACCAAATATGTGTCACTGTGTGTGTGTGTGTGAGAGAGAAAGAGAGAGTCTAGAGAGAGAGAAATGGAGAGTAGCGACTTTTCATCATTTCCTCTCACCCAAAATTCCTTTCCATACTTATTCTTTCTGTTGATTATTAATCATAGAAATCACCCACCCACCAATCCACCATTACAAAAGTCTCCTCTCCCCCCTTCTCATTCCTCATTTCATATCCACCACCGCAACACACACCCACCCACCCACACACTCTTCTCTCTCTAGAATTTTAAATGGGTTTGGATGATTTCTGCAATACAGGTCTGGTTTTGGGGCTGGGATTCTCATCATCCTCCGCCGTAGAAATCAAGTCGAGAAAGCTCTCCAAAACTCTCGATTATACCACCACCGAGCCCTCACTGACTCTCAGCCTCTCCGGCGATCTGAAGAAGGCGGATTCCGACAACAATAAAGGCGATCGCCACTCTGTCTCTGCCGACCTGTACAGACAAGACAGCGCCGCCTCGTCTTTCTCCAACGTCAGCGTGAAGAGAGAGAGAGAGAGAGAGATCGGGAGCGAGGAGGTGGACATAGAGAGGGTTTCTTCCAGGATCAGCGATGAAGACGACGACGGACCCAACGGGAGGAAGAAGCTCAGGCTCACCAAAGCGCAGTCCGCTCTTCTCGAGGAAAGCTTCAAGCAGCATAGCACTCTTAATCCTGTAATTATTATTATCTCTCTTTCAGGACTTTCTTCAAACACTTCGAATACATAAATTTAAATATATGGTTGCCTTGCTGATTTTATTTGTTTTGAATTGTGTTGATCAGAAACAAAAGCAAGATTTGGCTCGTGAGTTGAAGCTCAGACCGCGACAGGTCGAGGTGTGGTTTCAGAATCGCAGAGCCAGGTTTGATCCTCCACCATCCAAACTAATCCAGATTTTCCTGTACAAATTCGTTATAAACAGAGATCTACCACTACCAGCCAAATTTTGGTGGAGACCTATTTTCTTCATTAAAAAAATACATTCATTATTATAATTGTAATAATTATTAATTATAATTGACTATTAATCCTCTGCATTTTTTAACAGAACTAAGCTCAAGCAAACAGAAGTGGACTGTGAATTCTTGAAGAAATGCTGCGAGTCTCTAACGGAAGAGAACCGGCGTCTGCAGAAGGAATTGCAGGAGCTGAAGGCGTTAAAATTAGCACAGCCGCTTTACATGCAGCTGCCGGCGGCCACCCTCAGTATGTGCCCTTCCTGTGAGAGGATCGGCGGCGCCGCCGCCGACAACGCCGCCAAGAGCCCTTATGTGATGGCTCCGACCAAGCCTCACTTCTACAATCCCTTCTCCAATCCATCGGCAGCTTGTTAATTAACCTTAATGGAAAATGGAAAATAAAAATAAAAATGGAATGGAATTGGAAATGGTAGTATATACGTGAAAGAGATGGAAGCATCCCCCACAACCCTGTTTTTTATTCGGTTAAGGGCTTGTAGAAAAGCAATATATGTGCATCTAATTTAAATAGAAGATTAGGAAATTACTAATCATGTTTTCTTTTATTTTTTTTGCTAATGTGTGTAATAGTTGCATATTGTAATTATTTTGTAAGGTATATTGAAGGGATTATTGTTTAATTAGTAATATTTCTTTTTTGTACGTAGCCTTTTTGTCTCATACAGTTCCCTTCAATTATTGGATTATGATTGCTCCTTCATTAAATATTATACTTTTTCCATTCCATTTAACATTTTTCACTTTTCTTTTTGGGCGTTACCATTCAACTTGTCTCATTTTCTTTTAATAAAATAATTAAAAAATTATTTTATTCACATTATATCTCTTTAAAATTATTTATAGTATTTTATATCACTTCAAAATATTTTATATCATTTTATCAATTAAAAAATATTTTATATCACTTTATTCACTACATTAAAAGCACAATTTACATTTAATATTTCTTTTTTTAATCTATGTGCCGAAAAGAAGTAAGACATGTTGAACGAAATTTACATTTAATATTTCTTTTTTTTAATCTACGTACCAAAAAGAAGTAAGACATGTTGAACGGGACGGAGGAAGTAGATAGTTGGGTCGAATTATTATTTTATTTTAATACACATCTAATTTTTACTACAAATAAGACATGTTTGAGGAGAGTGTAAGCTATTATTATTATTATTATTATTATTATTATTATTATTATTATTATTATTATTATTATTAAGTTGTTCAAGTGAGATTTAATAAGAGAGATAATAATTTAGTGCTGAAGACAAGAATACAAAAAGTATTGGTTCACGTGGATTTGTCTTTGTAGAATTGTGATAATGTTTGGGAATTGAGAGTAAGATTACCCCAACATGCAGAAAGCAACGAGTATATAATGGAGGCGTGTACGTTCCCTAAAAAATTGATTGCATCATTTGTATTCAACATCACATTAAAATTATAAATTTGGGTATCCAATCCATTATACTATCTTTTTCGGCAAAAATAATTTTGGCCAAAAGATATAGGAAATATAAGGGGAGAAGCAATAAGTATATTATTCATATATGATACTCATCGTCAAAATTGTTCGAATACGCATGCTTCAAACACTGACGGTGATAGTGAGTTATTATTTTGATAAAATAATACTTTAAATGTTGATCGATAAATAAAAAAATTAATAAGCAATAAGAGAAGTACAGATTTAATTTTGAATTATTATAGAGAATAAAATTGTGTGAAGTATGAGATATGGTTAAAGAAAAGTAAGCGAGGATTATGGGAATTGGGTTGGGGTGGTGGGGAAGGAAGGGGTGACGCCCCACGTGATGTTCCCGTGTTTGGGGACCCCACCAAAAGCCCAATCTTTTTCCCGCTAACCAATTACGAGAAACATTACTTTAATCAAAAATCTCGGACGTCTATGTTTTTAGGTTAGGCTGACCCCACTTAACCTCTTTGATGTCTATTTTCCAACCATCTAGTCTTCCTCTTCCTCCATATTTTATGGCACATTTACAAATATATTCACTCACTGTTAATTTAATTGGCTCCTTTTTTTCGTATAAATGTCCAATTCTGTATTTCAATGGTTATTTTAAAAAAACAAAACTATAAGGCTACCCGCAGCTGTTGTCTCTTTGGCCAGTTCGAGATAGTGTGTCGACGAGACACCGCGGTGCAGCGCTCCCCTGCTCGAGACGGTTTCGCTGAGTCGAGATTGTCTCGATAATGCACGTGCGGGATATGCGCTCGACTTTTTCTTCTTTTTTTTTAAATATGGCCTGAACGAAAAAAATAAATAAATAATAGGCAACGGTAGGATTGTTTCCAACGGGTGTTTAACAGCTATTTTAGCCGATTTTCATTTTTTTTTATTCACACCTATAAATACGCCACTTAATAACACAATTTTTTCCACACTTAGTTTTCTCTCAATTTTTTCACCAAAAAACATGTCTTCGTTATCCGACTCCTCAACATGATCATTGAAGACGAGAGGGAGGATGCTGAGAACTGGAGAGAGGACACAGAAACAACGTCGGGTAGTAATGTAACTCGAGTCCCTGCTCCGCTCTCCTGGAAGAATTTTCTCAAACAAGACGCCGCATTGAGAGATACAAGGAAGCACCATCGGCTCACAAATGATTTGATCGAGCATCTTTGGAGCCGATTTGGACTGGTTAACGAGTGGATGTTTTTTTATTTTTTAAATTTCAATTAATATAATGTTTTTATTTGTTTTATTTCAATTAATGTATAGTTATTTGTTTAAATTAATGAAGTTTTTAATTTTTTTATTAAAATTAATACAAAATACAAATTCAGAAATTAGATAGAGACACCCCTTAGAGACAGCCCTACTGCAGTTCACTATCTCTATCTCCAAAAAAATTTTAGAAACACCTCTTAAAAACACTACCACCGCAGGAATTAACCGCACCCATAAAAGTTGGACTTTTTGTTTTTTCCAACTTTATTATAATAGTGTATTTTCTTAATGTGACAAGCTATTATAAGTGGTCCGTCGAGAACAGAGGGAGTATTTCATATATAAGCACTACTTACACTTTGTCTTTTTTTTTTTTTTTCTGAAATGAATAATAAAAACAAATTGAGTGTATTTTGTATTTAATAATTTCAATATTAATTATTAAAATAAATAAATTAGTTAATATAATATAATAAAAATGTGGATAATACGTGAGTGATATTAATCAACCGGAGGCGAAGACCTGTTTAGGTCTGAACTGTGAAATTTCATTTGACCATTCTAGATATAATGATATATACACGATCCACCTCGATTTCCCATGTAAATTAAAAACAATTCTTATTTCAAATAAAATGCTTAGGTGAAGTTTGACTTACAATAGTCAAATGTTCATTCCTTCCGGAAAAAAAAAAATAGAAAAACAGCTTGAAATTAGTTAAACAGAGCATGTTAATACCATGAATAGTAGTAGTAATGAATGATTTACAAAAAATAGTAGTACTACAAATACGCGGTTATGCAGAGGCGGATCGATCCAGTCGCAAGGCAACCCTCGCGATCGCCCGAACAAATTTTTTAAAATTATATTTAAATTGAATTATATATTTTTTTCCCTATTTATATATATATATATATAATTATTAATTTGTCCATCCAAATTTAAGACAAAATAAAAAACTATAATCTCATCAGATCACTTTTACAATCCTAATTTTGTCCCTGAGGTTATGGATATAGTTGTCAAGTTAATTATATCCAAAATACGCTAGAACGACGACAGCCGTGGAAAATGCAAAGCAAATGGAAAATATCTAAAAACGAAAAGGATTTATTATTGCGATACAGTCTTTTTTCATAATATATTAATATGGAGTATTAAACTTTATTTTAGATAATGGCCGTGGAAAATGATGAATCATCATGACCAGGTGACTTTCATGGAAACTACGAGCTTTAATTTGACAACCCAATCATCATTGTTGTGGTCACGTATCACCCATCCACATCATTTTGCAGCTTATATTTCATCCATCCATGAATAATATGATTAGTTTTTGAGCGATACGAATTTTAATACATTTTTAATAATTATTAAATAAGAGTGCATTTATTTTAGCAGTATGAAAAATAAAGGGAAAAAATAATAAGAAAAGAAAAGGTTAGAAAATATTTTCACACCTCTCTCCCATATTAATATTTTTATAATTAAAATGAAAAGAATGAACGTCAATACAACTTTAATGAACTTATGAAAAGGATGGAAAAATATGTGAAAATTTATTTTCTGTCTTTTTTCATAAAAGTAAAACCACCCTAAGTGAAGAAAGAATTCACCTTAAGAGTAGAAAAAAAGAAAAGAAAAAATATTATAGTGAATGAAGCAAGTCTCATGGAAGGACGAAAAAGAAAAATAGTCATAGGGCAAAGGAAGTACATATCACAATACTATATGGGTGTGTTCGCTTTATATTTCATTTGGTTTTATTTTAAAATAATCCGATCAAAAGGTGTAAAAGTTCGGCCATTCCATTTTCCCTTGTCCAAGATATGTAAATTTATATCTAAGAAATGGGGGTTTAATATTGTACTACTCATTTTACCTTTCATATATTTTGGACATTTCTTCCTTTATTTATCAATTTCTTTCCAAGTGAACAATATATAATCATTGTGGTTTTCCCCTGAGAGTAGTATTTAAATATATTATCATTCCTACCAAACAAGATATAAAATTTGTGAGAATGCTTTTTTAGATGAGAAATGAGAATAAATCTAGACCTTGATTTTTGTTGATCAATGGCTCAGATTTAACGATGCATTACGTTAGACTAATTTATGCATTACAATGTTTATGCTTTAAGTTACTGCAATTTATGTATTAGAATGTGTATGCATTTCATTTCTGCAATATATGCATTACCGATATGATAAAAATGCATTAAAATATATCATTCTCACGTTCTCACATAAAATCTATTCTCACCAGATCCCTACATATCAGTGTTTGTCTTGGGAGGATTTTGAGTTTTGGGGGATTAATATTATTGGATTTGTTTTAATGCTAAATATGCAGTATGTATATTATATGTATACTGTTAAGTAATAAAGTGAAAGTAATGCAACCATAAATTATAGTAAAACAGTTTTAGAACTTCAGAAAATGTTATAATAGAAACTAATAGTAAGTTTAATGGATTGTGCACATGATTAACTTATGTAGTAGAGATAATTGTTTTTTGGGTTTTTATTTTTTGAGAAATTATATATATTATGGTAGTTACTAGTTAGTAATAAGGTTGCATGTCTTTTCGAAAAGAAAATCAAGTTGTAAATAAAAGGTCTTTTTATCCCAAAGAAACACTGAAGTCCATAGCCAAAGTGTTGAATGATCATGAGGAGGCTACGGAGTTATGGAGGTCGTTACTCTTGACGGTTTAGTTCTCGGAGTTTATCATGCTCATAGATTTTCTATTCGAGTAACGTATTATTTAGCGTAATATGCCGCGCATTATTGTAGTCCAATTTGTTGGACTGAAGAATTCTCAGTTTAGCTGCGGGAGATTGTTATTTCCGATATTTCGTAATTTTAATATAATATTCTCTTCAAAAAACAAATGAACAAAGAGCTCATTAGCTCTTTAAATCTAATTTTTTTTCAAGTAAATATATAACAAGCCCGACTTTCGGATTGACGGCTAACCCCCTCCAGGCCAAAACACGCTTAACCTCATAGTTTTTCCACAATGGACGCCAGAAAAGAAGATGCATCTTGATGGTATGAGTAGCGCACCTATCAATTCCTTTAAGATCTTCTCGAATATGTCGTCCCATCCGACACATTCTCGGAATCCCTTTCGTTCTTGTGTGTTCCGGTTCATTCCTGCCCTCTTCGCTTGGAAGTTTTATCGGAGCCGCTCGTTGTCCGTGCCATGTGCATCGGCAATTGCTCCATACTTATCGGAGTCGTTCCCTGTCTGTGCCTTATGCACCGACGATTATTCTACCTCATTTATAGCTCAAGTAAACATGCACGCTACATATATATTTATGTTACACGATTCTATATATATATATATATATATATATATATATATATATAAATTTACATTTAAAGTTTTAAATTCGTCTAATCGTGACACATAACAGTGTTTGTCTCGGGAGGACTTTGAGTTTTGGGTATATATATAAAATTAAGTAATTTTTTTGTATCATTGATGACGTATATCTATCATTTTCGACTCTTTCTAGACAAAACTTGCTTGCAATATTGAATAAAGATTTGATAAGAAGAACTTGAAGAATTGTCTTTTGAAATATCATAATCTAGAATTGTAGTAGAGAAAGAAAACTACGATATCATTTTTTTAAAAATAAAAAAGAAAAGGACTTGTGCATGAGAATCAGGAAAGGGAAATCCACAACAAATATTCGAAGAAGAAATTATAAAATTACTAAGGTTTGTGTGTATGTACTATTATTTAGGAAAAGAACTATTTTACACTTAAAAGGTTATCAATTTTTCACAATGCATGCACCTTGATGCATGAAAAATGAAGTAATATGCTGAATTAATTAGCATGTTAGATTTGAAAATAAAAAGTTTATATAGAGTATTAGGTATATATCCGTTGTGATACAATTATGAAAGGAAAATATCAATGTTTGTGATATAAAATAAAGAAATAATATTTCGCGTATTAATTATGTGAAGCAGTGTTTAATCTATGATGTGATTACTAAAAAGTAATGGAGAGGGAGGGATGATTTGCAGCAACAGCAAGGCATGAACGCACACGTAGTGTCGAGTAAGAAAATACAGAAAAGAACAAAATGAAGGGACACGTGTCGTACGCTGGATGATTTGTCGGTGTGTGATCGTGTCTTACGTCTCATGCTTTTTTAGAGTGGCTGACTCGACTCCACCTCTACTTCGTTTATATGGAGTAATTATTATTGATTCATTTCATTTTATTTTTTATTTAATTCTCAAATTTGGATATGATTGATAAGGATTTTTCGACTTGTTTGTCTCAAAACTTCGATGAGCGACACATTTTATACATTTGAATTGATACTTAAGTTATTTTTATATGATTATTAATTAATTATATTAAGATCTAGCTCGGTTAAAGTATATGCTACTACTTACTATTTCAGAATGGAAATTGGTATACGTCTGATTTATTTTAAACATAATTTTAGCGCAATAGATAAACCAATAGCAACTAGTAATATAATTTCACACATAATCATCAGGATGTTCTTTTAATATATGGAAAACTCACACGCGTATCAATTATTATTGTTATTAACAGATAATCTAATCACACTCCTCCTTCCGCAACAAGAAACTAGTGACATCTCAACTTTTTATGTATTTATTTATAAGATCATCATTTGATGTGTTTGATCATATGTGTAATTTGTGAGTTGCGTAAATAGACCGATAGAGCCTAGTATAATTATCTTTTATAGTTTTTAATGTGATATATGTACCTTTTACCTATTATATTTAATTAATTTTCACCATTATAGCATTATTAAGTTCGTGATTTGCATGGAAATTGTGTAAAGCGTATGTTAGAAGAAAATGACATCTTTCATTAAGAGATATGCATAAAAGCTGATAGAGTAGGTGGGGCTGGATCCACCCATTTTCACATAACTTATTGGGCTCCCTATTTCGATAAAGCCATTAGCCATATATCATCTAATAGCCCAATAATAGAATACTTTTCGCGGTTTCCCTAAAAAAAAGACAAAAAACTTTTTCGCGGTTAAAATTTGGTCCAAATTTGGATAATCACCGTTTGCCAATCGCCGCCGCGAAATTTGGCCGGAAATTCATCCTTGGTGTTCGACATTTTGACATAGTTGATAGTTCCAAAGAAGCCCTACGTTCAAATCATTGATTGCTGTATCAAGCCACTTTTGCTTTACTAGGTTTAACCTTTCTCGCCGCGGCTGGATACTAGTTTTGCCTTCAATTCAGAGATGGACGTCGGAAGCAAGGTAACATTTCATGCTTTGATTTAAAACGAATACCATCGATGAAGTATTTTGAGTGAGAATTTCAATTGTTTCTCCTAATTGTAGAAATTCACCGACAAAAACAGATGCCAGGAGCTGGCAATGTCGTCGGCGTTTTGTCGTAGAATATATGCGGAGGTAATTTTTCTTCAGAGTTTATTCATGTATTATCTATCATATGATGGATTTATTGATAATGAAAGAAATTGTGTATGAGCTTTTAACAAGTTCGATAATGTTGTACAGCGTATGATTGTGTGTGCGTTTGTGTTTTCCGCAATGTGCTTCTGCATAATATATATTTGATAAAATAATCTGCCTGTAGATTGATACTTGTTGGTAGCACAATTGCCGTTGCTCTGGCGTTATCACTGATTTATCTTTTTGATAAAATATGGTTTTCACGCTTAGTTCATACTGCATTTTTCTAGGATTAATTCGTGTACATCTACAGGTAGAAGAGGTTGGATGGGAGCACCTATTGAAATTGGGGGAAGATCTAACGTTTCTTAGGTTTCGTATCATGTAAGTATATTTGATTTTAATCCACCAAAACACTGCATTCTACTCTGAATTTTGAATGTTGCAGAGCACGGTGCTTTTACCCTCTTGGGAAAACCATTTATTTCAGTGATAAGAATTGAAATAAACAAGTTCGTGAATTGTGCAAGTGTCGATGCAGACGTGATTCACTATTAGTAGATTTGGAATACCACAGAGGAGAATTGTCTCTAGAATTCACTTTAGCATTAAGCTAGTTGAGAAAGTAGCATGATGCATCATTGAGCAGTATTATGTTTGAGGTTTAATACGGATATGAGTAAAATGGGGTTAGAAGAAAGGAATACTGTTATCTGGACCTGGGAAGATGCTATGCATGATGTATAATGCCCGCTTTTTTATTTGTTGAAATTTGGATTCTAAGATGGAACTCATACAAGTATTTGCTGAGCGTTGACTCCATGCATGTGAACTTCTGCATTAGGCTTCTGTTAAATGCTGTTGGGGTAACAGGCTCTAGAGAGTAAATGCTTACACAAAATGGACTTGAGTGAGAGAATTGAGGGCTATATGTAAGTGTGGACCATTCTTCTCGTGCTTCTGGTTATTTATACCGTTATAGTCTTGGTCTTCTCAAGTTTGAAACTTGGGGCCATTTTGATTGCTCTTAACTCTTTCGTGGGCTCAATCTTTGCTGGAAAAATCACCCCGCTTCAGCTCCAATTTACATAGGAAATAGCTCATCACTGAGAAATTACACAAGAACACATTCTGAAGTGATGAAACAAAGTTACCACCTTCGCTGATCGTTGCATTTCCCAGCAGCATCTTGTTTTTTAATTGAGAACAGATTATCTTTTATTTCATGGAATATCTGAAATTTGTTGAATTAGTTAGTACAGAGTTGATAAGACCTGGAAACATAGTCTCTTTTAGTCTTTCTGTTATTTTTACTGTTCATATTTGGCCTCAATGTTCTTAGTTCTTAGTTGTGAATGCTGTATGTGCTAGGGACAACAAGAGAAGAACACATATTCTGGAGATAACTCTGGATAAGACCTATCCAAGGTCTCCACCTTCAGTATCAGCGGTATGGATATAACCATCACCACTTCTTTTTTTGTTTGATTCTTCTCTGGACGTTAGTGTTGGAACTAAGACCTACATCATACCCTCAGGATGTACCGTATAACTCTAATCTGGAATGGTCATCGAACTCAAGGTTAAAAGATGTTGTCCAGCAGTTTCGGAGGGTAGCTGGCAGATTTTACTTTGTTTCCAGTTGTCATTTAAAAGTTATTTTCCCATGCTGTTTCTTGATGCATGATTTCTGTTTGGTCAATACTGTGATTAGCATGTGGATAAGCTCCAGGATTTTTGGTCTACCTTGGATGACATTGATCGGTCTCTTTGGGTTATTGATCCAAAGCACTCGCATCATGCAATGTCATATCGTCCAATAAGAATAGGTGAGTTTGGATGATAACCATTAACTATTTGGGGAGCTTCTAAACATCATGCAAAGTCATTTTACCAAATCAAATTCTGTATTTTATTTAACTATCATTGATAAATAGTATTTGTGGTTTATTCCTCATATTGCTAATATTGACTTCTTCTAGGAAATGATTGCTGTATCATAGTGTCTATCAATGTTGATGATCCGCTATCCCTGCCAGAGTAGGATTTTCTAAACAAACAGCATATTTCTTTGTCTACAGTACAGTTGGTATTGGAATTTCTTGTACTTACTGGACTTGTTACCTGGTAGATGTCGCTTCCTTGGTTCAGATACGGCAGTCAACATTCTGAGAGAGATTTGGAAGCGAAGTTGTAAGAAATGGTACTTCCAAAATCTTCTTCACTTTTTGCGCCGCCGTAGACAAGTATATGGTTCTAAATGTCTAACATAAGGTGCATGCTTATGATTCTGGATTCCATAGACGAACTTGTATTTTCTGATGTGAATTTGGCCGAAAAGTTCTTGATGCTGAAACTTAAGAATTTGAAGAATTTGATATTGTATTAACTCTGTTTAGAAGATAATTACATGCTAAACTAATTTGAAATGACGCTCTAATAGTTGAATAGTTGCTTTTCCAATCCCCTTTTCTTCTTAGATGTTTCATTCCTTAAATCATTGGCATGTCTAATCGTGTGGTCAGTCAAATTATCAAGACGCCTTGCTTATTTACAATCTCTAATTAATGAAGCTTCTTATGCTTACCATTGGATTTGACCAAATGTTAACTTTATGTTCTGTATATAGGACAAGAGAAAAATCATGTACTGAAAATCTTCTGCATATATTTGGCAATCAGTTACCACAACCTTCAAATGTCAAAAAGAATGAGGAGCAGGTTGAATGTGGCATTTGTTATGCTCAATGTCTTCCCACAGGTACCATCTTCAACTTTCTATCTGTTGGCCATCCTATTGCTGCACTCACAAATTCAAGCCACACCTGCAGCAGGCTGCCTCAAAATTTTCCAACCACACCTAGTTAGAAACACATTCATTATAATTAGTTTCGTCTTTGCCACCAGATGATGAACTTGGTGCCAAGAGTGGAACTGTGACTGATTATACATGCGAAAATGGAAACTGCAATCGAGCATTCCACAGTGTTTGTCTTGGTGATTGGCTCCGCTCAATTACGACAACGAGGCAGTACGTTCTTATAATCACACTCCATTTTATTTATATGTTCATGATAACCATCATGCCTACTAAATTAAAAGCCGTTAAGAAAGTGCATAACTAAAAGAGAAGAAAAAAAGGAAAGAAAAGAAAAAGAACACACATCTAGTTCTGCATAGCATCAATATACATTGCTAATGTCTGGAATCAACCATAATAGTTAGTGTTTTTACCATTTCATAGATTTATACATATTTATTATTTCTTGGTCGATCTTTCGTTCAGTTTCCACAATTTGTCAGGTTCAGCATTTCATTATTCATACAAATTCTATATTTGCTTTTCATTAATATGCTGTGTATCTGCATTTTATTATAGGTCATTTGATGTTCTGTTTGGAAACTGCCCTTACTGTTCAGATCCCGTTGCAGTCAAAATAAGCATCAAGAAGTAAAATTATACTGCACTGCACCGTAAAAACAATTGCTCCTATCTTAAAGGGTGAATTCTAGAGAACTGTCATGGTAACTGAAGAATAGTTTCCTTTTCTAATGTTATACATCAATGATCTACTTTGTCACTGGATATTGTTTATGTAGGTTAATTCTTAAGGATCCACGATGGTATATGACTGGCCAGGTCGGATTGATTGATAACTAACTGGAGGGGTCAGTCATTACTACCCTGATCTACGATGATCCTACAAGTTAAATTGCTGTGAATTCAACCGAAGTGGGCTCGTGTGCTGCAGTGTTCATCTATTGGGTGTCTGAGTTGTGACATGGGACCTCTCTTCTCTCTCATCAATATCCATATAACTTGTCCTCTCCGACCTACATCTTGATTAATTTAACGCTGCACAAATAGTTATTGCCATTTCAGGAAGCCTGTCTTCTCTTTTGCTAAACTTTGTACGCTGTTATGTAGCAGACATTTTTGGAAAGTAAGTTGCAATAATCTTTTCTACTATGCTGTCGGTATTAAGTTGCATTTAGAAATTAGATCTTATGTATATGGATATGTAGCTAGATATTTTAAAATCTAAAGTTTGTACATCCTTTAACTTAGAACTTGGGTACAGCCAACCGCACCCGTGGTTGAGGGTAATTGAAGGGAATGGGTTAATTAGAGGGTGGTTAATTAGGTTTATTAATTTTGATTAGGATTAATGAATGTGAATTAGATATATTAATCCTAATTTAGATATATTTTTTTCTTTTTCTTGTGACCGCTTTTTTTTTTTTTTTTTTTTTGGGTAAATAGATTATTTATTTCACCAAATAAGAGATTTACAAACACCAAGTTACAAACAAACACGACAATCCAACTGTCTATGAGAGCAGGAACCGAGCTAGCTTCTAATTTTAGGCCAGGTCATGATCATACTCGTCATGCTAGGTTCGATCATCAAATTACAAGTTCATAACCTCATTCATGTGATCATGAACCACAATATTAAATTAACAAATTGTGTCGGGGAAAGGACTCCACTGATCAAGAAAGTTTGAGATCCTTAAGTAGTGCCATTACTAAATAAAAAAAAGTGGAATCTAGACATTTTCTCACCAAAAATAAATAACTAACTAAATAAATAACTGTTGACACCAATCACTAAACTTTTTGCCACATATATTCAGTCCCCTTTTTCGACGATTTTATATATGCTGCTGTAGAATAACTTTTAAACTGAATATCATTATACTAAAATAAATAAAATTGAATAAGTCCACATGATTGGTTTGCAATACATGAGTACATAATTTCTTGAAGTTGATGAGTAAGATATTGTTCCTTGGTTGTCCTGCATGCCTCCTTTTTGAACGCAACTGTAGTAAAATGTATATATAACTAACTTATACTAACATATTCCAAATTCCGTGGGCGCTTGTTCCATATATACTGCTATCATAAAACAATTATTAATAATGGAATAAATTTCAAGAAAGAATAATGTACGGCTTTCTTTAGATATGTATATTCTTCTTCACGAGGAAAAGAAGAGAGAGAAGCACATCGCTTCCACAATTATACAGATCACATTATTGGCTCAAACAACATGCACAACAATGTACCAAGAAAACGACATCAACTCTAACCCCATATTACAAACAAATAATATCATCATCATCATCATCATCTCCACAAACTAAACCAAATAAATTGACACTTGCTCTAGTAATATATATACGTGTAACATACAATTACACGGCACCCACAATTTATACCAAATCACGCGTATAAAGTGATGATACCACCAACAGCATACATTGACGATTGCGAAACACAAGAGACAGACCGATATCCGCAACATAATAAAGGAGTGTGAGGACGACCAATCAAATTCCAGCCAGACACTCGGGTGGGGTTACGGGGTAGCGTGACCTATCGTTGCAATAATCATAAGTCATGTGGTTCACGCGCACCCACCGGTAGCGTCTGGCCGCTTCCGGGCTCAGCTGCTGGTAGGCTGCGCCCTCCCACCAGTTGTTCTGGTTGGAGGCGCACTTAGCTGGGCCCGGAACCGGACAGCCTTCGATCTCGAAATCCTTGTAGTAAGCATAGAATGGGGCTTTGCTCCAATCTATCTTCTCTAGACCGCCCCTCGTCGCCCAATCGTCGGCCTCCCACAGAGTCGAGTACACTCCCATTGGTTGGAATTTCGGGTACGGGATTCCTCTGCCTTCGTTGTTTTTGTACACCCTAATTGGAACTTCGTCCACGGCGAAGCTACAATATTTATTAAGTAACGCATTTAAGATGTTAGAGACGAGCGACGTTATCTTAATTTGAGTAATTTGTAGTAATTTATAACATGTGACTTGACTTGACTTGAACTTACATGATGTGATGGTGATTCCAAAATATGGAGTAAGTGTGGAAATCTAAGGAGGGATCGAACCATAGGTTGATTCTTTGCTCTCGATCACCTTTGCCGTGAGCGTACACATTAGTTTGCACGGTGTAGGGCTGCCCCGACCGGTTTCCTAGGAACTCGAAATCGAGCTCGTCGCGAATCGTGTCCGTGTCCGAGTTCATCTGTTACGTCGTAAATTAGTTAATCGATGATGTCTTAAATTAGTTATATGGCTAATATAAAGTAGACTGAAATATATATATATATATATATATATAAGAGCTAGCTACTAGTAATTAATTAGCATACGTACGTAGAAGGCAGTGACGGTTCCGGCAGAGTCGCCGGGGACGAGCTTGATCTTCATGCTGACGTGTCCGAACAGATATTGGTACTTGGAAGCGAACCCGCATCCTGATGAAATGCGCATAATATAATATACTAATAATTATAATTATCATATCATGACATTATACATATATATAATGAAATAAGAAAAGAAATTAAGAAATACTAACCAGAGGATTGATCGAGAATAAGTTGAATGGCTCTGCCTCCGTCGATTTGTCGCACGTGGGAATCGGACCATGTCACTCTAAAGTCTTGATTAAAACTTGCTGGTCGACCGTTGACGCTCAACCAACACACGGCCGTCATGATTAATCCAAATAATATTGCTGCCATTTCTTCAATTAAATTAATATATACTTATATCCGGATATATATGATGTACTACTACTTACTAAGATATATAGAATGTGATCGGCTATTTATATATAGTTCAGAGCGAGAGAGAGAGAGAGAGAGAAGAAGAGAGATGGAGTGGTGGATGGTGCATTGAAAAGGAAGGAAAAATGGAGAAGGAGATTGAGCTTTCCATACAGCTAATGGGAAGCCGTCAATGGACCCTATCTCTCTCTCTCTCTCTCTCTCTCTCTACCCAACCATATTATTGTCATCCTTGAAATTACACTTCATAACAATCAATATATGTTCCTGTACTTCCATTAATGCCATGCCTCTCTCTCTCTCTCTCTCTCTCTCTCTCTCTCTCTCTCTTCCCGCCAATTGTTTGATCTCATCTTTCCGTTTCTTGTTTATTCTTTCAATGTTCCATAGTGGCCCAATGGATTTTTCATATTCTTCTGGACTGTAAAATAAAATATGGGTTTCTCTGTGCATCATTATATTGTACCACGTACACTTCTGATGTACGTAATTAATTAATTTCATTTTTCAGACTTACAAATTTGAAATTTCTGCTTCTACATTCACATTTGTATGTGCTCTATCAATATCATGCTGAGTAATAATTAAATGGGTTGAATATACCCTAATCTATTTAATTTATGTTGTTTGAACCTATTACTGTGAAATTTTGCATGCATTATCTTCTACTCCCTTTGATTTTTTTAAGTGTCTCATTTTGATTTTTTTTTTAATTTTTATTTCCTACTAATAAGTGTTTCATTTCAAAATTCGAGAGTAATTAAATTAATGTCATTTTTTCTATTTTACCCTTGTTTAATACTCTCGTAATTTGGTAACTAATTGTTTCTATTCATTTCGTTAGTATGTGTAACATAAGGGTAGGGGACACTTATTAAAACGCTGAGGGAGTATTTTAGTTAAACAAAGTTAATGAGGTGTAAGAGTCTTTATTTCTCGAAACTTGGGTAGTAATTGAAGAAATACTGTAGGGAATGAAACGGTGAAATGAAGTTTAAAAGTTAAGAGCAGTGACGCGAGAATAATGGAAAAGCTGTTGATTTTGTTGGTTAGCATGCAAATGGCCAAATATATATAAATCAATCTTCTCGTTGGTGGGTGTTAATGCGAAGTCTAAATTTCAGTCACTGTTCAAATAATAACTACTACCCTACTGAAAGTAAATAAAATACTAGAAAATATCATTTTATTCCTCATCGTTTGACCTTTTTAACACATACACTTATTTAAATAATTAGAATAATGTACATAAATATATATCATTTCTTTTATGACCTCTATTACCGACGACCTCCACGACCCAAATCCAATTGTCAAAAAACCGTATTTGCATTTCTCTCTACTTATATTATTGTTGCACTATGTGTTGTGAAGGTTGTCGGCAATGGCAGTGATAGAGTAGACTTGAGAAAATATGAATGATCTAAAATGACCTCTATGTGTTGTAATTATAAGCCTACATGAAGTATTTGTTAAAAATATCAATAATAGATCCTAAAATGCTCGTACTATTTTCTCTAAATAAAATACTAAATGATAGTGCTATTTGATCACATTGTGGTCGGTCACACAAGTTAAAAATGGTAATATATATTTTCAAAATGAAAGTATACCCTAATTGAGAAAGCATAAATCCTAGGGAAAAATGTGATTATTTCTATTTTTATAGTCAACTTTTCTTTTTCATACGTGTGTGGCTGGCCACCATGTGACCCAATATCATTACCCTAAAATAAATTATGTACCCAACTCCTATTGACAGAGCAACTTTCTTTTGTCATACGTGTGTGGCTCCGATCATCTTGTGACCGAATATCATTATCCTAAAATAAATTATGAAGTACCCAACTCCTATTGCCAGAGCAAAACATGTGGCTAGACACTCTTAATGGTAGTCGTTAAATGATTATACTAGTATATGAACTGGGATGATACCGTGGCAATAATTAATTCGATGCATTACGATGTACTTCCAAGGTATCTTCCCATTAAGCTCAGTTTACTTTATTTTGATGTATTATTTTATTAATTAATTAAATTCATTTATGAACATGAAAATGTATCATATGATAGATATCCCACTATAATTCATAAATTATTATATATGTCACTAAAAAGTTATTAACTTCATTCTCTCCCTATTTGATATAACAAAAATACTCTCAAAAAATTATTTTAATTATCTTTTCAGCTTTATTATAAAGATACAAATGGAGTATTAGGTTTAATATAAATAACATCGTAAAATACTAAAATTACACAAGGTTGGAGCGCTCAAAGAATAAGACTGTTTCCGGGTAAGAAGAATAGGGGATTTTCGTTATTTAGATATAATTTGTTATATTTCCTTATTATTACCTTTTTCTTATTTTTAATTTTTAAACCGGCTTGGTCACCTTGATATTTCTTAAATATTTTTCTGATTGTTTTTACTAATTGTGATTGAGTTATTTTTATTGTTTTAACAAACTTTTACTCTACTTTTGAATTATTTGTTGAACTCTGGGTTAATATCAATCTTCCATAATTTTTGTAGTTACTATTGGAATTTGCGTTATTGATTTTTTTTGTTCACGGGGAAGCCTCGTGTGAAGTCATATCATTATCAAATGAATTAAGATACAGATAAATATTTATACCTAATATCATATTTATAATTATGGAATTATAAGAATGAATTTGTAATATAATTTTGGGGATGGTATTTTTATTTTTTTTTATCGTGGGAACGCGCAGCCGCTACCTTCGGTGCGCACTGGGTAAACCCCCATCTCTTGTGCAGTAACCTGCAAACCACACTTTCCAAGTACAGGTGTAGCAGATTCGACCTATAGAGGCGTATCATATGGTACGAATCTGTGATCTTTCAATCTCAGATGATTACTTTTACCAATAGGCCATCTTGGGGATGGTATTTTACATATGTTTGTGCGCTTTTCATTTTTATTTTGAGTATAATAGAACTGCCCCTCAAATTTACCTAAAATATTTCGGTTTGGGAATAGGAAGAAAATCTGGGGGATAACTGGGCCATAAGCAGACAATGTGGGCCTCTCAGTTGGTGGGCCTAACTAGCCCAGCGCCACAAAAAACTGTCTCATTATTTCTGCTGCTGCTAATTTCTGAAATTGGGGGAAATGAATTTGCACCCATACTTGTACACGTGGCCGCAGGATCACCGTTTAAAACATATATCCATTATTAAGCTTTTCTGTATACAGATGGATAATGGCTGTGCTGGACCAGTATTGAGTCATCAACCTTTTTTGTAATGTTTATGGGATTTATTTACATATAACTAATACTCCTTGAAAACAATTCACAACATACTCGTTGAATTAATATAAGAATTGGACTCAGCATCTATATCTAAAATTTTTTATTTTATTTTTAGGAAATATGTAGATAGCCCATCCATTTTTGTGTTTTAAGATAAAAATAACTGCTTGACAATAATTTTTTTCGTATGACTAACACACATAAATTTATAATGGATTATTTTTCCCATTTGCCGCCAAATTTAAAAACAGAAATTTGGATAATCAAGATAGAGAATATGGTCATGTGCCCATTAGACATGTAGTCATATATATTGGTAATCAGTGATAAATATGTTGTTAGAGCATCCATAACCGTGTTGGAGGGCACAACCATTTTGTGAGCCCTCCACCCTTCACCTAACGGCGCCCTCCTAAATTTGGAGGGCGCTATAATTTTTATTTTTATTTTTATTTTTTAATAATTCATAATTCAATTAAAAAAAATTCATTCATTCGTAAATAAAACATACAATAGATAATTAAAAAAAAAGTACTACAAATCGTACAAATTTTTGAGTTTGGCGCACATAGCCAAATAATTTTCAAGTCGGATTCCCTCCAAGTCATCGGTGGGTCGCATGAGAACTTTGTAGGCGAATGGAAGTCCGGAGCGCTCCGCCACGGCGGACAATGTTTGCTCGTTTTTTTCCAAACGCTCGGCCAACTCGTTAATTTTTCCTTTCCCTTTTGCTCCCCTAGCCAATTCTTTTGCCTTTTTTGTACCTATTGGCCTTTCAGATTGACGACTGTTGGCCGATGTGAAGTCACCGAAAACGGGAGTGTCGATCGTTGCGTGCTTCCGGTTGCCATTGAAGTGTAGCTCTCATCCTCGGCATTCTTTAAACGCTTCAAGGCATTTTCCACCACATCACTGGAGCCGTATTGCCTTTGGAATTTCTGCGTATCCTTCACGATATGCCAAGTCTCCAAATGTCCAAAATCGGATTTGTGGTAAATTTTCCACTCCGACAATGTTCTTCGAAGCATGTCTTCACCGCTTTCGCCGCTCCGATAAAGATTGTAAACATCTTTGTACATTTGTTGGAAGCTCGTCAACTCTTTTATTACCCGCTTCCAATGAGCTTGCAATTGACATGCCGACCGTGCGAATGTTCCTTCGGGTCGGAATTTGTTGTAGCGCTCCATCAACCGATCCCAATACTTCATTAATTTTTGGTTGTGCCGACGATGGGGTCTTCACTCACATCGATTATACTTTCTTATTTTTCCTTTATTTATTATCCTTTGTCATTGATGACCCCACTTTCCAATAACTTTATTCCTACTTATTTATCATCATAACAACTTTATTCCTACTTTTTGGTCAATACCATCATTTTTTGTCAATATCACTATTTTTTGTCATTATCCTACTACCCCACATTCTAATTTTTACTCCATTCAAAATTCAAATGATATTTATTTGATTTGTGGACGGATAGAGTACCATGTAACAGGTGCGTGTACCTCATCTTGAAGAATTTCTCCTGAAAGCCCACTATAGTCCATTTTAATATTTAGATAATAAAGTGTCCTCTTATTTTCGTAAACATGCAAGTAGATCTATTTTGTTGCTCAGCCACACACACAGAGAGAGAGAGAGAGAGAGAGAGAGAGAGAGAGAGAGAGAGTTTGGATCTTCTCCGTACAGTTTGTATTATTTGGGGAAAAAAAAGGTATACGTGATGAGTTGTGGAGTGAGTGGGGCCTACAGAAAGCAACAGAGGTGGGATTGGAGGAGACTTTTTGGTGGCTCGCTTCGCGACAAACAGAGCACTTTTATCCAAACTTGCACCAATATTTCTATCAAACTTAACACTAAATTAAAACCATCTTTGTAATTTGTGTAATTTATAATCAATTCATGAATCTCACATCGCCCAAGACTGACATGACCTAACTTAATATCGATTGGAATATTTTTTATTTAATCGACTTAAATCAACAGAAAAGTTAATTTGGTTCGATCAAAAATTAGGCCGAGATTGTAAATTGCATAAATCATTAAAGTCATGCTTTTAATGAAATAATTTAACATCACAATGTAAGTGTAAAGTTCGTGTTAATTAATTGATGCAATTAACACTATTACAAATATAACGGATACATATGTTTATAATATTATGCATGCATGCTTATTTGTTTTGAATTAGCTCCTTTTTTTTTCTTTCTTTTTTTGAGAACAACTGCTTTCTTTTTTGTAACAGCAATCAAGAACTCTTTTCCCTGCATCAAAATCCTTAAAATAATCATACAAATTTCTAAACAAATCGTTTGTTTTTAAAGATAATATTATGATGAATGATGACACAAGAAACACGTACGGAAAAAAATGAAAAAAGAATTAATGTGGAGCAAATTGATCGATTTGATACTTTAAACACGGGTATTAATTAGGTAGGGCTTTAATTAAGTCTCATGATATATCAAACTAGTGTTGCGTTTGGTATAAAATAACAAAAATAAATTACAAAATAACATTGATATGTAAATATAAATATTTAATTGTGATTGTGATGTAAACCACATTGTTTAAGTTGAGTTGTTACAAGATCAGGTCAATCAATAAGGTGAGGAACCTATCACGTTCTCCAGTCTCGTATCCTAACTTGACAGATTACAAATTAAGATTGAAAGGTCATAAAATAATATTGGGTATTATCGGCATTTTCTCTTTTCGTTTAATAAATTTAACCGTGTATACTTTGAATGATAGCTCGAATTAAAAAAGATATAATAATAAAATCATCTAATTTATCACGTACTTTGATGAATTGTGCAATATATGAGTCTACTATTTATCAACTTTTGAATCATAATATTGTAGATTCAAATTATATTTCACAGACGTATAATTCTCCACAAAACTTAATAATTTCGGAAAATTATTGAGTTTGAGATGTAGTGAATCAGGTTAAAAAAATTCCTATGTATAGGTTGTATATAGAGGGTCTACAAATAATTTATATGCAAGCATGGGAGATGGATTTGGACATATCCACAACTCATTTGAATTAAATGGATTTATATGAATAATATGCTTGGATTTAGACTATGCAACCACCATGTCCCTCTACTGCACCCTAATTTTGGTCCACATCATTAACATGGTGGATATGTTTATATTATCCATAAATTAATTTTGTCCATACACAAGTGTGAGAGAGAGCCTTCTGCGTGGACATATTATTTCTTAATGGGTTTTCATCAGCCTACTGGAAAAAAGAATTTTATTGCCGGCCCATGTTCATTATCATATAAGCCCATTTCAACTTAAAAGAAAATTTATTATCCAGAAAATTAATCAAATAAGCCCTATAATATTAGTGCTAATAAGTCCTCGCCATATTATATGAACTCTACTGCTGTGGCATCCATGATCCATCCAATTCTGATAATATCACTCGTTAAGAGCACTCATTTCAACTCATTTATAATCACTCTTAACTCTAAATGTGTAATAACTAAATAACAAATGTGATATTGAAAATCCATCCAATAAATCTTCTAAACTGAACGGATCCATAAAAATATTTACACTTCCTTAATTTTTTTCCTCAAATTTTCACCTCCTTCAACCTACTCTTATCTCACAAATTGAATTGAACCCACCATTTTTATAAATGTAAAGGGTAAATCTACAATTGATGATGACGTCAAGCACGTCCGAATCGGTTGGGCACTAGCAACCTGTCAACACAAGAACACGTAAGAGCCCTAGGTTGAGCATCGAAAGGGGGTGTCGACCGTAGAGCCTCCGATGCTCAAGTTAGTATCGTAAATTAAAATGCTAAGAAAAGCAAGTAAGTGAGAAATAGCAAGTTGGAAGAAATGTTTATTCTAAGTTGTCGGCTGCGTTCGGAGGGTGGAAGCAGTGACAGTGGGATGTGATAATGGAAGGTTGAAGGCGGAGATAGCTCGGGTTGGCTATTTCCAACTTGTGATAGCAATGAGCCAGATGGCGGAAATAGAGAGAATTCTTGAGAGAGTATGAGAGATTTGCGAGTCGGATTGAACGTAGGCCGTATGACAGCCTGTGTGGTGTATGGATAGATAAAGATTGATCGTAGGCGGATGATGGAGGCAAACCGGATGGCAGCCGACTGTAAGCGGGAAAGATGAAATGTGTGCAAGTCGGATCAACGTAGGTCGATGAAGGCGGTCGTAGCCGGCTAGGCCGATGTTGATGTATAAATAAACGTAGTCGGATGTAAGCCGACGTAGTTAGATAGAGACCGGATGATTGATGAAAGATGTATTATAAGTGTAAGCGGATGTAGGTCGATTTCGGATTAAGGTCGTAGCCAAATAGCAACTACGGTTGGATATTTCGACATCTCCAAGTCCAAGTCCAAGTCGATCTGTATCTTATCAGGCTGGACGGACAAGTCCAAGTCGATCTGTATCTTGTCGGGCTAGATGGACCAGGTTGTTTGACTGATCGGACCAACTTAGAATGCTTATTGGGCTTGGGCCAAGTCGACGGATTTTGACCACTACAATAAAGTAATTAATGAAAAGTAGGAGAATTGCATGCATTTGTAAAATAGGAGCAAAATCTTAAAAATCCTACTCGAAATGCTCTAAACTAGTTTCCCCTTTTCTTGAGTTATTATAGTACACACTTACACAAAATAAATAAGTCGATTTTATTTTCAAATCTAAGCAGAACCTACTTTTTAGCATACGATATTGGACACACTGTAGTGAGTCACACAAGCTTGAAAAAGGTAATATAGGGTTTGAAAAAGTAAATATACCCTAATCGGAGAATCATAAACCCAAAGAAAAAATGCGAATATTTTCATTTTTATGGTTAACTTTCCTTTTTTTTAACTCGTGTGGCCGACTATAGTGTGACCGAATAGAATTTCCCTGAAACAAAAATACATCAATTAGAAATAACAATGTGTAGTTGTGACTAGTGATCTAAAGAAAAATAATATTGCGAATTCTAAAAAAAAAAAAAAGAAAAATAATATTGCAGGTAGATTTTTTTTTTTTTTTTTTGCCAACACCACTATTCAGTACTAATAAAATTGACTTGATTTAAATTTGGAAACTAATTCAAAGTATTGGGTATTATCGATCATTTGGGCTCCACATTTGTCATGGGCGTTTCCATTGCAGCCCTTCCACTAGCTCTCCAAAATGATGTACTTCCGCCATTCTCATGCGTATAGGTGCTGCTGATGTGGTGGCTGCTAATTGGCCGTTGGCCATTAAATGGTTTATGGTTACTTATTTTTATTTTAAATTAATGAAAATGAAGTGTAAGCAGACTTACCGCTGGTGCTGTTGTGGGAAATTTGTAGTCTACTGGTGCTTGAGCATTTTTCGACGGGGCTCACAATTTTGATGGCGGCTCTTATAAAAAAATTGGTCTATTATTATTTCTCATAAACTAAATTTTATAAAATGTGACGAATCGACTTAGCTATAAATTGTTGCTAGAGCAAATGGAGAGAATCTCATTACATATATGTATATAAGTATAAGATAGTTTGAAACAAGTCTCTCACTCTCTATCTCTCTGTCTCTCTCTGTCTCTCTCTCTCTCTCTCTCTCTCCCTCCGTCTTTCCGTTATTTGTTTTGTTTCCGCAAACTCCATTTCCATTGTAGGTGGATCTCAGAAAATGGGAAGCTCCCGCCTTGTGATATTGGCCCACTCTTTTGCCATTCCATTCATCATTCTTGTCATTTCCAGCTCTTCATCATTCCATGTTCAAGCCAGGAAACTAGCCAACTCCCAGGTAAATTACCATTACTATTGCTTTCCCCCTTCACTGTGTGCATGAAATGAAGAATCTGATGATGATGGTTGAAATGAAATTGGCAGACGACGTGGGTGAATGAAAAGAAGACGATTTGGAGAGCCCAAATCGGTTCAAGGCCGCCGCGTTGCGAGCAGCGTTGCGGCTCCTGCGCCCGCTGCCAAGCCATTCAAGTACCCACCAACGGCCGAATCAACGCCGCCGCCGCCGCCGCCGCCGCCGCCTGGAGATCGGACCAAGGCACTTCCAATTACAAGCCCATGAGCTGGAAATGTAAATGCGGAAACCTTATTTTCAACCCTTAAATCAATCAATTCTAGTTCTAGTATATTATAGTATTAATTTACTAGTCTAGTTATCCTAATTATATTACATAGTACTAGTCTAGATGCATGATATTATTATTAGTCATAAGAAAAATGAATGTGGATTAATTTTTGATGTGTAGCTTCGAATTTCAATTTCAATTCAATCCGGGAAAGCAATTACAAGCTCTTTTTGTAGGCATCTTCAAGTATTCCTGATTTGGTTGTTGCTGCGCCTCTGTGACAACTGTTATCATTCATATTTGTAGATATTAATGCAATCTTGCCCACCACTACTCTCTCTCTCTCTCTCTCTCTCTCTCTCTTAATTTCTCTCTCTTAATTTGTGTCTGTCTTGTGTTTCCCATGGAGAATTGGAGATGGAGTGGAGGGGAGATGGAGGCAATCATTCATATACATACATATAAATATATTTGATCTTCTGGGCATTGTTGATATTGCAGCAGACAAGTACAGCAGGCGCCTTAGGCATATTAAAAGGTCTGTGGATTAGAAACGGTCCATCCACATCCAGACAATAAATAAATCTATTCCACTAAAACCATACAATCAATCGTACACCAAAAATAACAATTGCAATTTTCACATCAAACCAAACAATTTTCAATTTGTACCAGACGAGACGAGACGAGATTATATATTTTCTCTAGTTGCTTTGCAGCTATATCGACTTTACTTAGCTTGGTGTCTAATTTATTAGCACCGTTATGATAGGTCATTCGTTGACACACACAGAGAGAGAGAGAGAGAGAGAGAGAGAGAGAGAGAGAGAGAGCTGTCGTATCTGGAGAAATGGAAGTTGAAGGCAACACGCAAAAATCAATTATCCGAATTGGGGACATTTGTTTAGGTGATGATAGGTAGATATAGGCATGCATGCAGATAGTTTTTCAAGAAATTTGGGATTTCTCACTCGATCCTTGGCCTTGGGAACTGATAAAATAGTAGTAGTACTACTTAATTACTCTGATTTTCTTACATGACCAATTCGTCATCATCTCATGCTATATGCTACCTTGTTCGCCTAATTATGTGCGCTGCAAGTTTCTTTATTCGATGCGTGTGATTTTGCATTTCTTTCCCATTTTTAATTTTTGCTTTTTTTCTATACACAAATAAGAATAAAATTTTAGGGGTAATTTGTTTAGTATCAACTTCCGATATATTTTAGAAGCTTACTTACATCGGCTGCGAGTTCCAACGATATAAAAAAAAAAAAAAATAGAAGCTTACTTACATCTTTTCGGCTCGGATCATTTATTGTGTCATGTCCCAATATTTAATTAAATTCGTGGTAGATTAAAAACCGATTTGATTTAACAGTATATTGTTCATTTGTTCTGTTATTATTCACAATTAAAAACATTTATAGAAAATCCTTTGATTTATAGACTCGATTTTGACGTGTCAAAATAGAAATGTCATAATAGATTTCAGTTTTACATCATGTCAATCAAAGCCTCATTCAAGAGTAAAATAAGGAGTATAAGACAAATAAAAATCCAAAATTCAGACGCACAACTGCACAACTAGAGGAACATGCGAACTGCCCAAGTAAAAAGTGCTGTATTATATATATTACTGTAGTTATTACCTTTCTTAAAAAATCTCTATTTCTCCCATTACCATTTTGAAATTTAATCAAATCATGTCACGTATCTCTTCAATAATAATTTATATTTATCCTCAATTGCTCGCAAACAAACCTACTACAGAGATATCATGTACCCTTATCGCTTTACAAAAATTAGACCTATCGAAAACACTTACTATTTCGATCTGTCTGATATAATCCTATTTTCTTTTCTTTAGCAAAATTAAGCTAGAGGAAATGATTGTAATAACTAGTCATAAATGGGAGAATAGATATTCTGTAATTTATATCAATATAATAGTCGGGGATTCCCAATAAAACTTAAAAATGAAAGATGAAATGAGACAGAAAGAAGATTGATCGTAAAAAGCTGCTGTCATCTCCAATCATTATCAGAGAATGAGACATCTCCACCACCAAACCTCATTTACCTTCAATTTTTCTTTCCACACAACTCTCTAATCTCTCTATTGCACTTTCTGAATAAAAATACATTCTTGGATAAATCAAAATTACAAATTTATTTACCTACTTTTTCATGCAATAATAATTATCATACTTACACATACATGTCCATAAATTAAACACCTCTCTCTCTCTCTCTCTCTCTCTCTTCTCTCTCTCTCTCAACCTGTCGTAACACCCTGCTCAAATCAAAAGTGAAGAGAATGTTTTATAGCATCGAAATATAGTATAGCCAAAATGGCGATGATTCCCAAAATTATTTGATGTTAAGAGGTCATCCAGTTGAAATTTCACAATCCATTCTAGAAAAAGACAAAGTTGTACAAACAGTGCAGTTATACATCAAGAATCCGAATCCTATCCCTATCCCTATCCCTATCCTATCCTCGGAGGAATCATATGCTCAAAATGTATATGGTGACACCATTATAATTTATAATCATATTCATCTCCCTATAATTATTCCAGATAATGAGAACAAAAATCTCTAGTATGATGTAAACAAGACAACCTACATTTAAACAAAAGATCGGATGCAAGTGATGTGCTCTTGATTCCTAATGTAACGAAAATATATACTATTAGTCCTAAACCCTACAACCAATACCACATCTTGTTACATGCCCGGCCCTATTAAGATAGCAGAGTTTCCTAATTCCACATTTTCTTCCCGACCCGTGCAAACACTTCATGATGTACTACTAAGTAGAAAGGCAAATGGTCTCTACTAAGCAACATTGCACACCTCAATATCACACATGCCATAGCATTACATTTTATTTGACAGATAAGCTAAATTCAAACTTGATCCCATCGTCAGATGCTACTGAACCTTCCAAATGCCACAGATAACCATTATCCCACAGTCTAGGACATAACATAAACCAACTAAGTTCGATCTTTTATGCAAATATAACAGCAACATCACAAAAATGTCAGTCACGCTTCACATATTCACATGAAATACGCTAAGAGTCTTAGAGATAACTTTGGTAATTGCTCAAAGAATACGATGTATATACAGGTAATGACCATTAGGGACTAGCATCAATACCTCAACACTAATTATCGAACATCACAGAGGTATCGAATGGCTAAAACATCTCATTATTTCAATTTTGAGGCTACAGTTTCTGATTCTGAAGATATATAATTATAATCTTCCTTCTATTTTATAATTACAGTATATATTCTAGGGGTCTACCTGATTCGTGACAGAACACAAGCAGATTTCTAGACTACATGTCTTGCCCAATTTACCCAATCTTAACAGGTCCATATGAAATATCAGGAAAATGCACCTAATAGATAATCTTACAAATGCAGTCAAGGATGCAACCTTCAAGCAAGCAGAAGAAGGTATCAACTTTCTAGACAACTTAGGTTCACTAATCAAAAGAAACACCCATAAGAGTAAATGGTTATTCTCTACTCCACCAAAACAGCACGCTCCTCTGACAAAGAAGAACAAATTAAGTTGTTGCCATTTTGTGTTCCCTAGCAGAAGAGGCAACAAAATTTATCACCATGTCAAAGTGCAACTTTTAATCCTATTGTCTCCTCAGTAGATAATATTGGAGCTGAGCCAGAAAAAGATAAGATGAAATTACAGCAACCCTATTTCCAATCAATCTGGATGTGATCATGTCCTAATAAAAACTCAAAACACACTCTTTCCTGCTGACAGTCCTCATTTGCTATTGGGCAAAAATTAAAACGAAGACTTGATAGACTTTCCTGTATACAAGCACCACCATGAATTGCATTCTACTTATCCTAGCCTCAACAAGCACATCACTTAATTAACTATTCAGTTATGTATTACTGAATTGCCTAAATAATAACAAGGAAGTGGTTCGGCTATGCATTATGCCATGGGGAGTTCCTTATGATCAGTACTCGAGAATCCAGAAAAATATCTGCCGATGTGGTCAGGACAAAGCAGAGAAATACTTGTGGTGTTTTAAATTGAATAGCATGTCATAAGATGGGGTCTGTAGTACTTTCTGCTAGATTACTATGATCTTGCCATCTCAACCTTGTCCTAACTACTACAACAGCCAGAGGTCTTTTTGAGCTCCACCAATAATGATTATACACTTAATAAAAGCTCATAGCATGATGCATATATAACTAACACTTAATCAGTTGTGCACCAAAAAGAATTCAAGAACCAAACCAGTATGTTACTTTAAAAGAAAAGGCTATTAAAATATAGAACAAGTTGCAGATGGCTCAACCTATAAACAAACTTCATAGTAGAAGTCCAACATTAAGAACTAGAAGTACTACTCTCTGTGGCATCTATAGAAACAGTCTTGAATAGAAAGTGAAGGGTTTTCAATTGAGAGGTTAATCTAATCGTCCAAATAACGACAATCTCAACAAAATGATGGTGCTAGTAGTGAGAGAATGATCACAGATAAAACAGGACACCATTCCAATCGAAGAAGTAATTGTTGTGACTTGTGAGTCTCCTTGAATTGTAAATATTCTGGTTAGAGCAGAACGAAATCAGCAGTTTCTTTAAATGCACAACTCAAGCATAATGATGAATGCTCTCGGAACATGATGGAGTTACACTGGCCGAAATCAAAGTACTTAAAACATTTTATTACTAAAAGTGAGCAATCAAATGCAACTGTACAATCATAAAGCATTAGAACTTATCAGCTTCATTGCAAAATCACAGTCATGAACACACATCTAAGCAACTCAAAAGATTAAAAAATACATCTGCCACCAAATCACACCACTTCATAAGCAACTAATTCATAAATGATAAAAAATGGAGAAGAGCATAAGAAAAGAGCAAACAAGCAGAGGCAGAAGCCATTTCTAATCCTACACTGCAGTCAAATAATAATAAAGGCTCCACATTTATAGAAGGAAATTTTATTAGTTCATTGTTTTGGAGTAAACCACACAAAATGTATTCCTCAAGTAGCAAATTTAGCATCTGTGAAACTACATATCCAAGTTGAATATGTACAGAGATATAAGACCTGCTAGATCCGCAGAGACGTTCGAGCACTCCATACGACTGGCCGGCAACTCCATAGGCTTCTTACAAATTATCGTCACAATCAGAGAAGTCCACAGTATTCCAATTACTCAGTGCTGCGACCATTGGATGCTCTTAATGTCAATGCCATCCTTATACATCTCATACAGAGGGCTCAGTTCCCTCAACTTCACCACCTGCTTCACTGTAAGCTCCACAGCCCGATCAATTTCCTCCTCGGTCGTGAACCTCCCTATCCCATACCTTATCGACGTATGGGCCATATCTTCATCCACGCCCAACGCCCTCAACACATATGATGGCTCCAAACTTGCACTTGTGCAGGCACTACCACTCGACACGGCCACCTCCTTCAGCCCCATTAACAAGCTCTCCCCTTCAACAAAGGCAAACGACAAGTTCAAATTCCCCGGATAACGGCTCTCCTCACTTCCATTAACCACAACACCCTCTAATTTCTCTCTAATCGCATTCAACATCCTCTCCTTCAACGCTCTAATCCTCTTATCATCATATTCCATTTCCTTCATGGCTAGCTCGCAAGCAGCACCAAACCCGACAACCAAAGGCGTCGGGACTGTGCCACTCCTTATACCCCTCTCTTGCCCGCCACCATTCATTTGGGGCTCCACACGAATCCTAGGTCGACGCCTCATATACAAAGCTCCAATCCCCTTCGGCCCGTAAATCTTATGCCCGCTCAACGACATCAAACTTATATTCATCTTATCCACATCAATTGGAACCTTACCCAACGCCTGCGCCGCATCTGTATGGAAAGGCACATTAAATTCCTTACATATTTTCCCAATTTCAGCCATCGGTTGAATCACACCAATCTCGTTATTCACCATCATCACCGAGACCAGACCGGTATCCGGCCGGATTTCAGCCCGGAGCTTCTCCAAATCAATGAGCCCATCGCTCTTCACGGGGAGATAAGTGATATCGAACCCCTCCTGCTGCAAATGGCGGCACGAATCCAGCACGCACTTGTGCTCCGTTTGCGTGGTGATGACGTGGCGCTTCTTCTCTTTGTAAAAGTGCATAACCCCCTTCACGGAGATGTTGTTCGACTCAGTGGCGCCGGAGGTGAAGATGATCTCCTTTGGGGAAGCGTTGATCAGCGCCGCCACCTGCGCTCGCGCCGCCTCGACGGCGTTCTCGGATTCCCAGCCGTAGAGATGGGTGCGGGAGTGAGGGTTTCCGTAGCGGGAGAGATAATAGGGGAGCATGGCGTCGAGAACCCTAGGGTCAACCGGCGAAGTCGCCTGCATATCGAGGTACAGAGGTCGGCCGGAGATCTTGACTCCTTTCATCGTTACACCGCCCAATTCCTCCTCCAGAAGCTCCACCGTGGCGGCGGCGGCGGCGGTGGAGAAACATTGGGGGAGACCGCGGGAGGCTGTAGGCTGGATTAGATTGCGGCGGACGGCCGTGGATAGAAGCTTCGAGAACATTTTCGCGGTTTGATTTCGGGAGCTGCTGCTGCTGCTGTGAGGGTTCGATTAATCCTTGACACCCAAATTCTGGAAAAATATTATTCTACGGAAAACAAAATTTATCAGAAATTATTCTTTATGAGAGAAAAATATAAATTCGAGAACCGACTAAAGTCACCGTCACCAATCCCGTGAGAATATCAACTGCGCTCGAAAAGATGCCACGTTCGCGTTGTTGCGCTCGTCTTTACTGTGATTTTTGACTTTTGATTCCTTACGTAAGGGGCCCGTTAATCTAAACATGGGAATTATGGCCCAAATCATATTTTGGGCTAAAATTGGCCCAATATATCTTTGCCCTTTAAGAATAAAATATAACTTAAAAAAATAGAATTAAAATAGGGTAATGATGGTCGGTCACACGGTGGCCAGTCACACGCGTCAGAAAAGGAAGGTTGACTCTAAAAATGGAAATAATCACATTTTCTCCCTAGGGTTTATGTTTTCTAATTGGGGTATCTCCATTTTCAAAACTTATATTACTATTTTTAGATTGTGTGGTCGGCCACAGTGTGGTCAAATAAATATATTATATGTGTATCATATAATCAACACCTTAATTAGTCAGATGGGAGTGATAACAATTTTTATAATAAAAAATGTATTGTTAAAAGGTATGATAATAACCTTTTACCCGGTGTTTTAATGGAGAGTTTGAACATTGTCACAACATGAAAAGAAAAAACATCTAAGTAACCACTTCATTTAAAGAACAATAATTGTTACGAGAGTTGTACGATTTAATCTAATATCTTCAATAAAATCAGAAGTATAAGTGTGTGCAATGCGTAGATATTCATCACAAAAATAATACAAAAATGAATTAGTTGCTTTATAAAAATATTATTATGCAAGCCCACTCTTAGATAAAGAAATAAGATAGAGAAAAAAACATAAAGAATCAAAGGAGCCATAGATGTAGTTGCATTCCACTTACTATAGTTGTACGATTTACCTGGTATTTTTTGTAATTTATATTCCATCTTTGAAAATGTTGCAAGTAAATATTCAATCTTTATAATTTTAATTCGACCTATTATGTATTTTTAGATCCCACCAAGTTAAATTTGCTCGTTCATTAAGTGTCAAATAGATGTGTTATTTTAATGTCATCTATTTTTTTTAATGTCATCTTAAATATTCCATAATTTTTTTTTTAATGTCATCCTATATCTAAATATGAACCATTTCCTACAAGACAATGTTATTTTAAAAGATTTATTTATGATGATGGAGTATAAGACCAAATTCTAATAAGTATAGCTAATAGATGTGTCAAATCAACCTGTGAGAGGACGAAAAATACAAATGAGATCCTATATTGTATTTATGTGTTTCATTTTCAAATGTATTAATGAGAGAATGATATATGACATAACTAAGGGTTTAAGATTTTAGGGTATATATTAGGGGTGAAAGTATGAAAAATGGATTTTCGGGTAACCCGTACTTTATCTGTACCCAGCCGAGTATTGGGTATCCAATATCTGTAATTTGCGGGTATTGGATGAGTATAGGCATGAGTTTTTCAGAAATTATCCTAATGGGTATACCCATTAGGATATTGGGTACTCGGTCAATACTCAGTCAAAGAAATAAAATTATTTATTATATATAATTTACTAATTTGTACATAGATCATATATATATATATATATATATATATATTAGAGAATTTAGTACAGATTTTACTCGAATAATATCACAAACATGAAGAGCTATGGAAGATGAATATATTAGAGAATTTAGTACATATTTTACTCGAATAATATCACAAATAGGAAAAGCTATGGAAGATAAATTATGTGATAAATATTTTATAAAATTACCAAGAGATTTAGGAAGAAGTCTCCATAAAGAATGGAAAAGACTTGACCCAAAATCTACAAATCTAGGAATTGGGCCAAGAGTATCTTTTGTATTTCATAAATTAGAAAAAAAAAAAGCAAAGAAGTTGTAATGCAAGAACAAATTAAAAGTCAAGCATTGTCTTTTTGTAAAACATCAATTTATACACCACATGCATATGAATATTATGAAAAACCTAAAAAATATAAAAAAAATTAGAAAGAGTACTAGTTTTGATAAAACTAAAAGCTACGATAAAAATAAATATGTTAGAAAACCACAAAATCGAAATTGTAAATGCTTTATTTGTGGGGATCCAAGATATTTAGCAAATAAATGTTCTGATAAAAATAAAGATAGTAGATACAGAGAAAGAAATAATTAAGTTGAAAAATAAGAGATTTTGAAATAGAAGAAATTAAAACAGACTCAGATAATAATTCACTATATAGTATATATAGGGAATAAGAAAAATCATAAATAACTTATACATATATGAATATAAAAACACAGTGTCAATATGATTGGATAAGATTTAAAGGAAATAATCATATTAGTTGATTCATTTGTAAGCTTTTTCCAACTATTGATAAAAGATATCAATGTAATAAATGCTTTAGAGAAATATGTTTCCTATGTATACATGAAATATTTAAAATTAATACCGAACTAGAAGGAAACACATCAAATACAATAGAACAAAGTAAAAAGTTAAATTTTTATAAAGAAAGAATAGATAAACATGAGATTATTATTGAACTCCTAAATCAAAAAATACAGCAATTATAATTTAAGTATAATAAATTAGAAGAACAATATAATATAGGAAAAAATATACATATAATAGAAGATGAATGTAATAAAATGTCACAGCAGATAGAAGAAACACAAGAAGTTATTTCTATGAATAATAAAAGTCTTGAAAGTATTAATAAGGGAACTCCAAACCTAATAACTTTACATTGTAGAGTTTGAGTAGATCAAAATATTTATATACCACTAGTAGCCACACTTGATACTGGGAGTACTAAAAGTTTAATAGGACATAGTCTAATCCCAGAAAAATATCATAAAAAATTAAACTATAATATACTAACAAGAACCGTAAAAAATAGAATAATGACAATTACACACGAAGTTAAAACAATAAGAATTTAATTCCTAGTCTTTGCAGGAAATTTTGGTTATAAATATGAATTACCACAAATTATTGTTAATCCAAAATCAGTAAAATCAGAAGATTTTTTGTTAGGATTAAACTTTATTATAAGTTTACATGGATCAATTACAATAGCACAAAACCAAATTACTCTTAATAAACAAGTTTATAGTTTTCCCACAAATAGATATAGCCAGACATCAGAATTAGCTCGAAAGCGTGGTGGAAATGCTGGATTAGATTTCCTAAAAAAGTCTCAAAATCATAGAATAAATCACATAGAAAATGAAACAATGTTTTATTTAGGAAATTTTTTAGGTCACGAATTAGAAAAAGGACCAAAAATTACAGAAAGTATAAACTACCCTATAATTCAAAGACTTGAAAAAAAAATAGGATTAATAGGTGAAGATATAACTAAAACAAAAATAAATTATCTAGTTAAACAAAAAATTAAAAATCTGGATATAAGGATTATTACAACAAATATAGAATATTCTCCTCTTAACAGAGAAGAATTTAAAAAACAAATTCCAGAAATGATAGAACAAAAATTAATAAGAAGATCAGAAAATTCACACAGAACAGCCGCCTTTATAGTAAGAAATCATTTAGAAATTAAAAGGGTAAAGGCAAGAATAGTTTATAATTATAAAATATTAAATGATAACACAATAGATGATGGGTATAATATTCCAAATAAAGATGGATTAATTAGTTTAATCCAAAATAAAAAGATTTTTAGTAAATTTGACCTCAAGTCAGGATATAATCAATTACAATTAGAAGAATGGTTTAAGCCATGGACAATTTTTACGTGTCTAGAAGGACATTTAGAATGGAATGTTCTAAGCTTTGGATTAAAAAATGCTCCATCAGTTTTCCAAAGATTTATATGCTCTATATTTTTCTAAAATATGATTTCTGCCTAGTTTATATAGATGATATTCTTGTAGCAAGTAATAGCATTAAAGAACATGAATACCATTTAAAAATAATTTTTAGAGAAATAGAAAAATAAGGCATTGTAATAAGTAAAAAAAATGGAATTATTCAAAAGAAAAATATCCTTTTTAGGATTAGAAATTGGAGATGGAAAAATTGAACTACAACCACACATTGCAGAAAAACAATTAAATTTTCCAAATAAGCTAGAAGGATTAAAACAAATCCAAGCATTTTTAGGATTGTTCAATTACGCTAGAAAATTTATACCAAATCTTAGTATGCTTGTAGGATCATTATATAGTAAGACTACTAAAAACGGTCAAAGAAATTTTAATAAAAAAGACATTAATTTAGTAAAGAAAATAAAAGAAGCAGTTAAAAAAATTAAACCACTAGAATTACCTCTAGTAATAGATTGTATCATCATAGAATGTGATGGTTCCAAAGAAGGATGGAGAGCGATTATGCTATGTAAGAAAAATAAATACTGCTCAAAAAATGAAGAAAGAATTGCTGCATATAGCAGTGGAAATTTTGGAAAAATCGGAAGTAATTGGACTTCCTTAGATTTTGAAATACAAGCAATAATAAATTCATTAGAAAATTTTAAGATTTATTTAAATAATGAATTTACAGTAGGACAGATTGTGAAGCAATTGTAAAATTTCTAAAAAATGATAACAACAGAAAAGTTAATAGAACAAGATGGGTAAATTTACAAAACTTAATTCAAGGAAAAGGATATACAATAAATTTTGAGCACATTAAAGGAAAAGATAATAATCTTGCTGATTTACTTTCCCGTAATATTTTTAAATATTTGAATACAGGTCATGAATAATAAGAAAGTTATCAAACAAAAGAAAAAGAAAAAATTTCTACAGATATTTCCCCAATGAAGACGTCAAGTTCAGAAGGTAGCCCGAAATTTACAAAATTGGGACATACTTCGACTACGTCTTCCAGTTCTAAATTTACACAGATGGAAAGTGGTTCTCAAAATTCTCCCAGTTCTAAATTTACACAGATGGGAAGTGATTCTCAAATTTCTCCCAGTTCTAAACTTACACAGATTGGAAAATTTTCTCAAAATTCTCATATTTTTAAAAATTCAAAAAAAGGAGAAAATATTATGCAAACAAATTTTCAATTTGGATCTGTTATGCTTTCTGCTTATACAGATCAAAATAGAAAGTTCAAACCATACACTAGAATTGAGATTAATCCACAGCAATAGTGTCTGATAATCTGTGGCATATTCAAACCCTTCCAAATGCCACCTCTTTCAAAGTTCAAATTCTTAATGCTCTTAACTTTTACTTCTCAGAATTAAAGGCAGAAAATAATTTAATCCCAATTTTTTTTTTCTCATTATGTTGTTTATAAAGGTTTACAATTAGGCCTTTTCATAACTATGATATAGTTTTAAAATATATAAATTGTCCAAACCCCATTTTTAAAGGATATTATACTTTTAAAGATGCTCTAGATAATGCTAGAAAAACTTTAAGTATAAATTTTTTTATTGAACCAGAAGAAGTACAAAGCTTTTCACAAATTGTAGAAAAAAATCTGAGTGGGGTTATTTCAGCCCAAGCAGGGGTAATACATCAGTTAAAAAAACAAATATCTGATTTACAGAGTCAACTCTCTCTCTAATTTAAAAAATCAAGAGAAATATGAGGCTCTAAATTTTAAAGATCAGACAATTATTACAATGGAAAAAGGAATTTCAAATCTTAATGCTCAGAGTTTTTCTCTGAACATTGAATTAACATTTTAAGAAAAAAAGAAGATCATTTTCTCAGAGAAAATTTGAAAATTTCAAGGCAAGAATGTTTGACCTCCCTTATCAGGAAGTCTTAAAACCTCTTTTTGATAAAGTTCCTGAATTAGATCAAGTAATCTTAACAAAAGCCTCAGAAGGAATGATAGAAGATTTGAAAAATCTCCATAAACAAATCATAAAAATTATCTTTGGAGAAATTAAAGCCAAAGGAGTAAAGGTCATTCAAAAATCCAAATTCTTCTGTGATCCTCAAGAAAATCCAGAGATCCCAGAAGGAATAGTCTCAGGCCTTTTAAACTCCAAATTGACTTAAATTTGACCAACATGAATTGTGAAAACTTTTTAAAATTTTATCACAATGGCATGGTGGATTATATTGAGTTTCGCCTTGAAGAAAAAGGCTAAAAATTGAAGAAATTCTTGAAAAATTCGGAGAAAAATTCTTGCTTATTGGAGGAAACATAACATCAAAATCCCTCAAAGGCAAGATTTTCTGCAAAATTCAATCATCTCTTCCACAAGTTATCAATGTATCTTACGTGCCATCCAGAAAGAGGATATTTATGGATGAAAGTGATAGATTAAGGGATCACGATTCCACAACATTTGACTTCAAGGAAATTGAAAATTCTGAAATGTACAAATATTATCAAGAAAATATTGGTTTCGAAGTAATATTCTGGAACCAGTATAGACTCCTTGGAGAAGGACATTTCACCCAAATCTTTGGGACAGAAAATTGAAAAATGTTTTTACCATTCAGCGGTGAAGGAGAAAAATTAGAAGACGGCGAACACATTATCAATACTGAAGAAGTGTTCAGACACCAAGAAAGTAATACAGATGAAGAAATTTCAGAAACTCACAGGGATTTTTAGAAGATGATGATGAAAGCAGTGACGAAAATTTTTCGTTACTAGCATTTTTGTCAAAAAGTTTTCTTTACTTTTTGAATTTTGGGTCACGATTGTTATGTCGGCCAAAAATATTCTAAAAGTAGTAATTTACTTTCTAGATTAGATATAGCCTTTGAAGGGTTGTATACGAAAGTAAGACTTTTGTTTATATACAATTGATATTTATTTCACTATAATTCTTTTATTTGAAATGTTTATTATTGCATATTAATTATCTGTCCAATTATCTAAATATTAAAGATTATATAGTGTGTTGTAGATCACAGAAGATTATATAATCGACATCTTATGATATATAAACTAATATTCACAATCGAGACAACTTGGACGAGTTGTTGGTTTAGATTGTAACATAATAGTATTAAATAGTTTATCTTGACTATTTATTTATGCTAGTACGTTAATCGTATTGAAAGGATCACAATGAGATTAATTCTTTGTTCTGACTTATTAAGAATTAAAGATCTTGGTGACTTAAATAGTCTTAACCTTAATTGGGCTTATCAGTATGAATAAGTGTGTGACTATTGCTTTGATTTATTATAAATGAGAACTTGATAGTGGTTCGAAATTTCGTTTTTTGGATAGTGGCAGTTCTTATTTGATAAGGATCCGTGTCCTATGAATAATGGGATGATGATACCCTCTCGAGAAACTTAATAAGTTTATTATACTAAACCGTGCATGTGGAATTAGTTTTGGTATAATAATAAGTTTAAGTGATAGCACTTGAGATAATTATTTATTAAGTAAATAATTAATTGATTAATTAATTGTTGTCAGAAGTATTTAATTAATTAATAGATATTCGAGAGTCTTAAACACGGAGATTAATTAAGTCTAATATTAGCCCCGACTCAACTAAATAAATACGAGGGTAAGTCAGTATTAATTATTTAGTGGAATGAATTAATATTTATATCTTATTTATATTCTGGGCTGAATAGATTAAATCGAATATTATCGGGCTAATCTTATTTAAACTAGTAGATTCCTGAACTGGCCCAATAGCATGTGTCTCTAAGTGGGCTAGGCGCCTCTTTCTCCTACGGTCCGTAAGGGTCATCTAGGTTTAATGAATGTGCGCAGTTATTTATCTATAAATACAAGGCTCATAAGACTCATTACTTACTTGCATTCTAAGCAATTAAAACCTAGAGTGAGAGAAAGAAAATCGGCGCCTCCTACAGTAAGAGAGAGAGAGCTAGAAGTCGATCTCATCCATCGTCGTGCTCTAGCCGGAAACATGCTTGTCTTGTTTCTTTTGGGCACGTGGTTTAAGGAGAAAATAATTTAGAATAGAAAGTATGTTTAGTGGAGTTTTTAAAGTAAAATAAAGTGGGTAGAGAGAGAGAATAGTGAAATAAAGTGGTCAAGTAAAATAAAGTGGGTAGGAAGAGAGTATATAGTGAAATAAAGTGGAATAAAATGAGTAGAGAGAGAAGGAGAATAATGAATGACACAGAAAATGAGGTGGAAAAGTATGATGAAAGGTGTAAAGTGAATTGTTTAATAAATTAATTATCTCCTAATTATTTCCAAAAAAGGAAATAGGACAAGAATAACGAGACAGCCCGAAAAGGAAAATAGAACAAGAATAACGGAACAGAGAGAGTAATAGTTTATTCAATAGTTTGTAATAGTGTTAGTAATAGTTTATTACCAACGCATATATATAGAGCTTAGCTCTTTGTTGTAAAACACACAACACCACACACATAACACCTTTGAAGCAATGAAGAAAATGTTCTCCTAAACTCTCTCCATCTTAGTTTCTAGCTAATAGTTAATTCTTCCTAGTTCATATAATATATCCCAATAATAAAAAAAAACTATTGTTACTTTTATTTCCGCTGTGCATACTTCTATCTCGATTTGACCAACCTGGATAGCTGCCCGTTCTGGAAGCATTCTTGTTGTAACATCTCTTCTTCTCTTCTATCATTATGTGAATTAACGTGTATCCCCAAAAAACATGCCATACCCCCTCTTTTGGTATATATATTACATATATTAATAAAATATTTTCATTTTTTTACCTAAATCTAAGCGAAACTCTTTCTTTTTCTTTGGTCTTCATCTTCTTCTCTTTTATCCAATCTTCTTCACCTAGTTACTATATCCTGTTTTGGACTTTGCTTTGTGTTTAATTACTTTTTAAGTTTGTACTTTGTTTGTTTGATAACTTTTATGTTTAAGCTACATTTAGTATTGATTTGTTGTTATTATTGTCTAGTTGTTGTTACATAATTGGTTATTAATTTGTGTGGAGCATGTGGAAAAACATCAAATTATAAAGATGTTGTTATCTTTTTTTTTTTTTTAAAACGGATACATAATGGAAAGAGTATATGTATGAGGATAAGTATGCATGAATACCCGTTTATTCACCCCTACTATATATAAAGAAAATATATTCTTTAAATATAAATCATTAATTATGACACGTTATATTCTTTTATTAATGCAATAAAAGATGAACACCGAAAGAATAAAGGATCTTGTGGGAAAAATAGGGTAAGTTCGTGTTTACAAAAGTTGTAAAGGTTGAGTGTCTATTTCCAATATTTAAAAATTTAAAATTTAAATTGTAAATAACAATAAAGGATAAGTATTAATTTACAATTAATCCTCATAATTAATTAATGATCAATATGATGTTTTTTTTTGTTGGGCAAATGATCATGATCAGTATGATGATGTTACCTAAAGTTTTGATCACAAAAGAGTGTCGGTTCCGTAACAGATTTCAACGCGCATGTTAGTGCGTGGTGATAACATGGGATTTCCTGAAAATCCAACAAAGAACCTCTTTACCCTCCTCCACAACTCGCTCTCTCTCTCTCTCTCTCTCTCTCTCACATATATATACACACACACACGCACTCACTAACTTGAGTAGTGCATACACATGTCGCAGATTTGAGATCTATATCAAGGCAGAAGAGAAGCATCTTCCATTGCTCGATTCATTTTCTGAAAATCTCATTTGACCTTCGGAAGTCTACTCCGCACCCACCATTTGCTTCTCGAAATCTGTTCCGCTCTACCTAAGCAACCATTAAACTACTCATTTTGTTGCACATTTACCTTTTCTTGTAGCTCAATCATAAACACATAGTCACTGGTGCAAAAAAGCATACCTTTTTGCATCCTTATACCGGGATTTACCGCTCAATCGGCTATACTCTAATCAGGTATTCACTTTTCTTCTAAACTTTCTCGATCTCACCGTTTTTAGCATTTACGAGATTTCATTTTTCGCCACTGATCGTGCAATGTGACGGGGGAAGTATGCGTGGATCTGTTTATTTATGTTATGGGTTGAGGATTTTTGGATCTGTTTATGGCAAATTATTATTGCCCTTTTTGATCACTCGTAAAAGAGTGTGTGTTTAATCTAATTTGGATTGCTTTTGAGAGATTTCCCAATTGAGTTTATCAATTTTTTTCCCCCTTAGCTAATGATGTCTGAATTAGAAGTGAACTTCACATGATTCTGATTCTGATTAAATATTATGTCTAATTTTAGA
The DNA here is from genome assembly GCA_029490685.1 of Schizonepeta tenuifolia. Classification (NCBI taxonomy): domain Eukaryota; kingdom Viridiplantae; phylum Streptophyta; class Magnoliopsida; order Lamiales; family Lamiaceae; genus Schizonepeta; species Schizonepeta tenuifolia. Next base: position 10,781,398 of record CM055958.1, read on the forward strand.
TGGTAATTTTTCCTTTCTTTGCTTGGTAGACTGTAGTTTGGATCTAATGAAACAGTGATTTAGTTAGATCTTATGAGACACTATTGAACAAGATTATGGTTGTATTTATTTGATAAATGTTGTTTTTGCTTCAACTTATTTAACAATTTTGGTTTCTGCAATCTGTTCACCTAATTCAGTTTGCAACAATATATTGCAGTTTAGTTGTTGATTCTTCTTTGAGTTGATAGGAAGTAGCCAAGTAGTTTTGACTGTCTATTGTTTGGCATCTTTCTTGATCTTGAGGTATTGTTTTCCAACTTCTATTTCCTTCTGGCTTTGCAGTTTCAGCTCGTCGTGAATTGAAGATTTTCTGGGTGAGGATCAAGTGCAGTTGGGGATCATGTTCAAGCAGTCGCCTCGGAGGAACGGGAGAAGCAAAGGGATAAAAGTGAAGCATGTGGTGCAGATATCTCTGCTGCTCGGAGTTGGCATCTGGTTGCTTTACCAGGTGCAACAGTCTCGCGACAAAAAGGCATCTCTAGAAACTGCGAATGTTTCTGGGAAGATAGAGGATGTGAGTGATCATATCAAGCTGGGGAGGAAGGATCTCCAGCCGAGTATGGAGAAAGAAGACAATGAAGACGAGACGGGGAAGCTAAAAGAGGATCAACCCGAGGAACAAGGACATTTTGATGATGAAAACAAGCCGGATGACCGGTGGCAGGAACAAGAGAAACCAGCAGAAGAGAGTGAGAACGAAGGAAGTTCTGCTGATGGCAACGACAGCGGAACGAAAGACGAAGAGGGTGGAAATAGTGAAAGTAATGAAGAGGGTAAGAGTGATGAAGTGAAGGGAAGCGAAGAGAATGAGAATGTTGAAGGTGATGTCAAAGAAAATGGGGAGAATGCTGAAAATGGAGGTGTGAGTAATGAGGAGAGCGAAAATGGTGGTAATGAAGGGGACATCAAAGAGGTTACAGGTGAAGACAAAATAGAAGAGAATGTGAGTTTGGAAAACAAGAGTGAAGATTGGACAGGACAGAATGAGAACACGGAGAACAAGAGTGAAGAAAGCACTGGACAGAATGAGAGTGTAGAGAACAAAAATGAAGAAAGTTCAGGGCAGAACGAGCGCACTGAGAACAAGACTGAAGAAACCGCTGGGCAGAATGACAGCACCGAGAACAAGGGTGAGGAAACAACAGGACAGAACGAGAGCACCAAGAATAAGGGTGAAGAAACATCAGGGCAGAATGAGAGCACTGAGAATAAGAGTGAAGAAACGACAGGACAGAATGAGAGCACTGAGAATAAGGGTGAAGAAACATCTGGACAGAACGAGAGCACTGAGAGTAAGGGTGAAGAAAGTACGGGGCAGAATGATAGCACTGTAAATAAGAGTGAAGAAAGTATGGGGCAGAATGATAGCACTGTAAACAAGAGTGAAGAAACAACGGGGCAGAATGAGAGCACTGAGAACAAGACTGAGGGAACAACAGGGCAGAATGAGAGCACGGTGAACAAGACTGAGGGAACAACAGGGCAGAATGAGAGCACCGAGAACAAGACTGAGGACAAAACAAGGCAGAACGAGAGCACCGAGAATAAGACTGAAGAAACAACTGGGCAGAACAAGAGCACTGAGAACAAGACTGAAGAAACGGCTGGGCAGAATGACAGCACCGAGAACAAGACTGAGGAAAAAGCGGGTCAGAACGAGAGCACGGAGAACAAGACTGAAGAAAAAACAGGGAAGAACGAGAGCACCAAGAATAAGACTGAAGAAACAACGGGTCAGAACGAGAGCACTGAGAATAAGAATGAAGAAACAACGAGTCAGAACGAGAGCACCGAGAATAAGACTGAAGAAACAACAGGGCAGAATGAGAGCACCGAGAACAAACCTCAGGAAACAAGTGGTGATAATGAAAGCAAAGAGATAACAAGTGGAGAAACAACAGTGAAGAATGACAACGCTGAGAACAAAAGTGAGGAAGCAGTAGGAGATAATGAGAACAAAAAGAACAAGAGTCAAGAAACCACGGGGCAGAACGAGAACAATAGCCAAGAACGGAAGGAAGAGGGTGAGAAAAAAAATAATGAAAATGAAGTACCGACTACGGAAGAGAAGAATGAAAATAAGGTTGGAGAAGGTAGCAAAGGGCAGGAGGAACTGAACAAAGATGGTTCGACCAACCAACCAAATTCAACAGAGGGAAACACAAATACCACCACCAATGAACCTACTGATGGCACAAAGGAAGACACCAATGTGGGAGAAAATGCCAACACCAACATAGTTGAGAATGCTCAAAACGGAGCAGAAGTAGAGAAGATTAGTTTGGCTCGTTCCAACGGAGAAGAGAAGCCCTCTGGTGATACGAATTCTGAAGCTTCAAATGAAAATGAGAGTAACTCAGCAGATGGTAATACAACTTCCTACAATGACAGCAATGGCAGTGATGCAGGTGAAAACAAATTGGACAAGTCTTCCAATTCCGGGCAGGTCGATCCAACTACTACACTTCCTCTGGAAGAGAAAGAGGCTCGTACGGACCTTGATACACTTCCACAAGGAGGTGAAGCCAACAACGGCGAAGCCACTACCTAATGATGGTTGTAATGGAAAGATTGTAGTTTAAAAGAGTTTCTTTTTGGGCATTAGGTTCCTTGAGCTATTCCCATTGTTAAATGCTGCAAAAGCAATGGTTGTACTATTTGTATCATTACTTGCTGCTTAGACTTATGAAGCAGCGTGCTGTATTGTATGGAAGTACACCTTCCCTCTCAAACTTGCTATTTTTTCTCATTTATGTTTCGTGAATATAACAAATTCAATTGACAATGTTGCGATCTTAAACTCCTTCTTTTTCGCATTTTCAGTATTAATATCCAATGACTTTGCTTTCATAGCGAGATGCTCAAACTAGTTAATTTCTACTGTTATTATTATTTTCCCATATTTTAACTGAAATAATGTTATAAACTTATAATTCAATATTGTAGCAATTACTGTTTTATTTAATAAAAATACTAATCTTTTAGATTGCTTTCACTTCATGTAATTTATAGATAGATGTTCATACCCCATCCTTAGAGATAACGTGGAATAACCATTTTTCTAAAGACAAAGATAAATTCTAATCATTAATTTTTAAAAGATAAATAATAACCTATTTTACCAAAATACCTTATATACATGAATATATACATGACATACATGCATACATGAAACCATGCATGAAGAATACGTGCACGACATACATAAATACATACATGGATACACGAATTCATATATATCTTTACTTATATCAAAAGTATCTTGTTTTACAAAATTTGAATCACCTAAAATATCCTTACTACTTATCAAAATTTAAGGGCAATACCGTAATATAAGATATAATATATAATATGCCATAAGAAATACAAACTTACCTTATTGATAATATATATTATTTACCTAATATTATATTATGATTTGAAAGAAATATATTATTAATATACATATCCTGTGTTTATATCCTTGTTAATATGTGATATCAATCTTGTTATTTTGTCCATACGTGATTTTACTGAAGTTATCGTTCAGCCTTTTTTTTCTTTACTTTTGTAACTTAATCTTCAACAGGGCAACTTAAAATTCTTAAATATTTTTTAGGCTCAATCAATCCGTGTAAATAATTGAAATTTTTATCAGTACCAAAACTTGGCACTGATTCTATTCTCATTCACGGTCCATCAAAAAGGTCTAGTGCATCTGCATATTTTAAAACGTAAACGTATAGTGTATATTCATGATAAAGCATATTAAGATAATTTCTCTGTACATATACTTGTGTGATATACTTAACTAGTTTTGTGTTAATATATTTTTTTATTCTCGACAGAAGCAAGAAGAATCTACTTTATTAATGCAAAGAAAGCAGCGATGAAAAAAAAGTCACTTTATTAAAAAATTTTATATATATTTTTAAATTTTTTCACCAAATTTCTTAATTCAAGGAGAGCAGCGATTTGATGAAAAGTCATATATCTTTAGGATCGAACTGTTCATATTTCATTTTCTAATATAAGTTGCTTCTTTTTTTCTTTTCTCGATTTTGTTTGTTACTGATAACCCTTTTTCTTTTGGATTGTGTTGTATGATCGTTCAAAATTTGATTTAATGAGTTCAATTTTGAAAGAACAAAAAAAGTGAAATCTTTAGGATTTTTTTTTTAGTTTAGGAAGATCAACATGATATTCATTGTATGACATGAACGGTTTATTTATGTCTAAAGATTACGGAGATAGCTGCATTTTTCTTTTGTTATATGTTATTAGAAGTTGACAATATATGAGTATGTGACACCGTGTTTTGTTATTTTACATGACCAGATAATTCTAAACATTCTTATAGCCGAGATAGAAACAAAATAATTGTGTGAGTATCATAAGTTGGCAACAAGTATTCTTATGCTGGATGGAATTTAATTTGCTCTATGTTCTTTTTTCATTTTAATATAAGCATGCATTTTATGGTCTACAATATGCCGTAGTTAAAACCAGCTAGAACGACATGAAGAGATTGAAACTAATTGTATGTTCTTAATTAATAGAATGATCAATTGACATATATAAAAGATTTTGAAATTAGACAATGACAATAATGTATAATTTTTTCTAGAATGTGTTTTCTTCATGCAACGAATGTAAAAACAGAGATATCAATCCACTTGGAGAGAATAGTTTCTTTTTCAGAGTAAGCACTTGCTAAGATTTATGTATTTTATTTGAACTCTAAAATCAAATGACTAATTAGTATGAGTTATGAGCTTTATTTTGAATTTTATAATAATTACTGTTTTTAATGTGCGAGTGCACGTTAATTATACTAGTACATGAAAACATGTAGTCATGCATTTGTGCGTGTGTTGCAGTGTGTATATATATGTGTCCAATGTGTGTACACGTGCTTGTTTGTGTGCGTTTGTGTGTAAGTGTGTGCGCCTATATATGTGTTTATGTGTGAGAGTGTGTTTTAATGTGTGTGTGTGCATCTGTGTGTGTGTGTTTCTCTCTTTATGTGCATGTGTTTTGGTGGATGCATGTGTATGTGTGTTTCAGTGTGTTGCTGTGTAAGTTCTTTATGTGTGTGTTTGTGTGCGTTTTCTCTTTGTGTGCGTGTGTTTATGCGTGTGAGTGTGTGTGATGTGTGTTTTGTGTGTGTTTCTTTGTGTGTGTTTCTTTGTGTGTGTGCCTGTTTTGAGATAGAAAGCAAACATCTCATAAATGGTTCATGTATCAGTGTATGTTGTTGTTCGTGAATGTATTTGTGTATGAGATAAGAGATTAAAAATAAATAAGGGCAAGAGGTGTAATTTCTTAAAAAAATTGATTAGCATTTATCAAGATTAATGGTTAGAATTATCTTTATTTTTTTAAAATGATTATTTTAACTTTTGACCATTGTTCTTAATTCATAATTGTTTGAAAATACATATCATTATATTAACAAAAGTAGGATTTACTTAAGCCTTAATTAATTCTACATGAATGCAAAGTCAAAGAAAAAACACTTTATTTAATAAAAAGACATTTTTTTAGAATTTTACTGTACCTAATTCTCTTCTTCTTAATACTCATGCCGAAAAGAAACATGTTAAGATAAATGGGACTGAGAGAGTAGTAGAAATGGAAATGATTTATTTAAGTGACTAAAACAACCCCATTTGGTCATTTATAATTATAAAGCAGAGGCAGCACAGGCACATGTAGGAAAGCCACTTCATTTATTTCTTAATTTTAGTTTTGCTTTTAACGGCTAAAGATGGAATACAACTTATAAAGGGAAAAACATTCAAACCGCATTCCAAACTTGTTCCAGAAATTGTCATTTAATTCTCAACACAACAGTGAAAGTTCAAATGTTTACAAGAAACAAACTAAAACACCAATTATTCCAACAGCCTTCTCATTGGAGGATGGCTTAATGACTCAATGGTGATTCTTTGCCTCAAATAGACCATCTGGACCTGCATTACCAAAATCCCAAGTTAATATAATCCAATTATTGTCTATTTTTAATAGCAATATAAAATCACTCAAAGATCAGATAGCATTCTAAGATAGATGTTGCATTACTCTCTTTCTAAGGAAATATCATTTCGAGAATTTATGCACCTAACGCCACTGATCCGTAAGTTCGATAATGTCTATACACATATCTCCTTTCAAATATATCAGATTCACATATTAACTCAACTTTCTAAGTTCTTACAGTAGACAAAGAGTTGAAATAGGCAAACTTTTTAAGCTTATAATAACTCTTAAGAATTTTAGCTTAAACTAACAAGAACGTACTCAGATACATAACCAGACTTAATAGATTATGGCTTTTTGCTAGCATTAAAAACAATTACAAGTGATAAATTTCTTCATTGCCTAGAAAAAAAGGTAGTCACAACGCAAACAAACAAGAGAGTGGACTGTAGGATTTTGCTTAACAGCTATTAAGTAGGTTAAAAAGATATTGCTTGGAACTTCTGCCAATTTACTCTCCACAACAACAAACAGATGCACATGTAGACCAGGAACAAATAGTATCGATTTAAATTAAACAAAGTACACATTCCGAAATTTAATTTCATGAATTAAGCATCTCCTGTGATGGCTTGTAAGGTTATAAATACTTCTGGGAATTTGAATTGTTACAGCTGACTAATTAGAATCTCTACTACATTCTAAGCAAATAGGAAAAATATTACTTATTAACATACAACAGCTCATGTCATAGTTGAATATGCTTCAATTTTGACAAAAGAAGCGAGCCTCTAATACAACAAGTGAAAGATTCTATCAGAAATTAACACGAGGTCATTTATGAGAAGTATCCTAAACATCAACTCTCAGTAACACATGGTCTTAACACAAATGGTTGATAAACGAACAGCCAATATACTCAGGACTTTATGCTGTTAAAAAAGATTCCAAAAGCTTATAATGAAAATTTAAAAGTAGCCACCAAGAAAAATACTCGAATGACTATTATCATAATTGTCCAATGACTATTACCAGAGAGATAAAATGACAAACTACATTCACACTTTTATATATGCAACCAATAAAAATATCCACACAAATACAAACAGTCAACCCACAAAAAGCAAATAAGAGAAACAAGCATTGGCAAATCAAATATCAGAAAAATAGATAATAGAAAGAAGGGAAAACTTACCCCAAGGAAACTCCTTATTGCGGATATGTAAATATGGATATGCCTGCAACATAAGTTGCAATGTGTATCAAAATCGATGACAATTCTCCACAAAAGCTACAATCTTGGAAATTTTAAGAAACGAAATTCTTACAGGAGGCTCATCGTAGTGCGCATGGCCTTTGGAGAGGATAAAGGTAGCGAGAGCAGTGCAAGCCGCAGCTCCCAAATATGTGATCTTCTCCCACTTCGAAGCCTCAGCTACATTCAAACATGATGGAAAAAAAATAAACGAACATAATGCATCCAGATAAAATCAATCGAGTCGACGGTATCCATTCAAAACAGACTCCAAATCAAATTCAGCGATACCTCCAAGAGAACAAAAACATCAAATGCCACTGAAACCCTAAATTTCATTTCCTCGAACAGAAATACAAAAACCTAGATTCCATAGATACGATCTAGATCTAAAAATAAACACGCGAACGCGAAAAATGAAAACCCAGAAAAATCATATTCAGCATAATTCCATAAGAAGAAAGTTTGGCTAGATAAGATAGCGATAATCACATACCAGCTTCGTCCATATGAGATGAAGCGGAGAAATAGCGCCTCGAAGCTGGTGAGACACGAGGGGCGGATGCGCCACCGCGTAGGGCGGAGCGGAGACCAGATCTCACAATCGCCGTCGCCATTTTCTGTGTGTTTTTCCCCTGTGTTTGTGTGTGCGTTGTGTGCGCCGATTCACCACTAATAATTAATCCAGCAGATTAAGTACCACGTTTTCTCGTTCAAAAACAGAAAGTCGTTGAAGCGCTAATTGAAAAATGCTGTAAAAGCGTAACTTAGTTACATTGACAAAATTCTCTCTCTCTCTCTCAAAAATAAAAATAAAAATAAAAATAAAAGTTACATTGACAAAAGGGAGTATTGTTTTCACCCCTTCTTCAATTTTAATTGCAAAATCTCCCCATACATTTTCAGAAAATGTCATCGACTTCGACACCACGTTCGTCATTTTTATTTTTCTTTTTGCATTTTTGATAATTCTACTATATGGAGTTGTGTATACTATCATAAATTTTGGCCCGCTCTACAAAATGCGCTGATTTCAAACCTCTTTGCCATTAGATTTTGCTGATAGGCGATGGCGTGGCAAATTTGTGTCAAATTTCCCATCATATGTCTAGGTAAATTGTTGATCCTCTATATCATTTCTGACATTGAATTTGATATAATGCATTTTATAACATTTCACGTTTATGATGATTTTGTCTTGTTACAATTTGTACGTATGATTTTCTCAAAAAAAAAAAAAAAAAAACAACTTTTGTTGCTTTATTGCTCAAATGTGATTTTTGTTTTTGTTTTGAGAGATTATAGATTGCTTGTAGAGCTAAAATTTAAATTTTGTAAATAAAGGACCAACAATCATTTGCATTTTCGACCAGCACCATTCGTAAATGTTCTTTTACTTTTAATGCATGCAACACTAATTTTCAACAACCTACTCATTCTCATTCATGCATGAGCAAATGTACCCATGTCAAAATCGTTACTCCTAATTTTTTAACAAACTAGGGTTAGCTTTTCCTAAACAAAACACTAGGATTAGCGTTTTACACCCACTTTAGTCGATCAGGAGTATTTATAGAGTGTGTTATAAAAATTACTAGAAAATAATATATTTTTTTAATATTTTGAACCGACCCAGCTATATATATATATATATTAGTCTGATTGTTTATTATAAACAATATATTCACATGTGTAGATTTTGAAGGGATCGTAAGCAAAACAGTTGTGCGGTTCGCAAGATGTTTTTTCTGGCGATTTGGTAATGCTGTAATGAGATGCATGAATTAAAATGTGAACTTTTAGTAAACAATTATAAAAATGTCAAACCTTTTTTAGTGAAATCATTTAAATTGTGGAAATTTTTGTTGTTATATGGAATGCCTACCTACTAATTTTGGGGGTACATATTTCTAATAAGCCAAGGATTGCTGCTCACTCAAACAAGCAAATTGCAAATATGAGACGACTAGTATTTTGTGGGAATCAAATCAATAAATGGTGAGGTGGGAATGAATGTGGAGAAGAAAATCAAAATGTAAGGCTAATAGTATTATGCTTTTTATCATCACAACTTTCTCTACGACGGAAATCAAAGCAATAGTCTCCATCATCCCCACCGCTCCGATCAAAATCGTGTGGAAACCCGAGCAACTCCACCACATCCTCCCTGCTCCACCCCGCACCCAACAATCTCTCCGACATCGCCCTCACGCGCCACTCTCCATCCACCGTCTCCTCCTCATCACTACATCCGCCGCCGTCGATCATCATCATCTCCCTAACATCCTCCTCCTTCCACCCCCCGTCCCTCAACCGCCAGCACACCTCCTCCAGACACCCCCCCAGCTCCCCGCTCCACCACCCGCGCGTGCCTTCACGCGCCGCCAGCTCCGACCAGAACTCTATCTCCCGCGCCTCCGTCGCCGCCCATGCAGGCGCGGGGAAGACAGCATTATTCACCCCCGGCGGCGGCGGCCTTCTCATGACCTCCTCGCCGCAGCCGCCCATCCCGAACTCCACCCGCTGGAAGAATCCGGCGATATCAAAGCTCCACAGCCTGACGTCGCCGCCATGCACGTAAAAAACAGGGTTCCCGGCGGTACACGGCGCCGACGGTATGTAGAAGTTCCGGTAAATCGGCACGAGAATCGGCACATTCCTCAGGAAGTCCTTCGCCAACAACGCGGCGCGATCGCCGTCGGCCGGCCTCTCTCCCCATGAATCGAGCCAGAAACTGTTTCTAGAAACTTGTTTGCAAATCCCTAAAATCGGAAGGTTGGCGAGAATCTCGAGCTGCTGTTGGGAGGAAGATCGCCAGTTTGGGAAGCCGGCGCCGACGGGGAGACCTTCCTGAAGAATGGAGCGGAGGTCCGGCGGGAACACGAAATTGAAGGCGGACTCGACGGCGGCGAATTCGGATTCCGAGAGGCCGGCATCGACCGGAATATTGGAGGAGTAGAGGTAGTTGACGACGTTTTTGGCGTAGGCTGCGTAGGAGAAGCAGACTCTCATCAAGGGTTTGGGTTTGGGGTTGGGGAGAGGCATTAGGGTTGAGAATGGCTCTTCCACCGCTACCGCCATTAAAATTGTGATGAAGCTCTCCACATATAGATATAGAGAGAGAGAGAGAGAGATACGATTGTGGTGGAGAGAATTGGAATTTTGTTTTGTGTGTGTATTTATATATGTGTGTAAATTTGTTTGGGGCGTGTTTGGCGGAGAGGTCTAAATCCGGATTCTGAACTGAAACGAAGTATTCTTCGCGGGAGGAAAATCGGGTTCCATTCGAAAGTGACTTTTTTGACTCGGTCTCTTCTCTCGGCCGTTGGATTTATTTATTTATTTTTTTTGGAATCAATTTTGGGGTTTTAATGGTTTTTATATTCACCAAAATCATTTTTGAATCACCTCAAAAATCCAAACTTTACCTGAATTTCGGATTTTGATTGATTGATAAAAATTTATTAATTTAGAAATCATCTTAGCAAGTGGAAGTCTCATGATCTAAGTGGATCTAAGATACGACCTATTGATAATTATGTTGACAAATAGCTAATTGTTAATATGAGTTTAAGGGGCTGTATTTAATCAGGATTTCTGTTGGATTTCTGTTGGAGTTTCTAAGTTATAGAGTTGGGAAGTTTATGGATTTCAGATGGAGTTTAGGTGGATTTCGTGGATTTGATCTGGAGTTTTGTTGGAGTTATAATTGATTTTGCGTTGAGTTACCTCGACTTTTGTTGGAGTTGAATTTCATCATCCCAGCGCTTGTTGGACCCCAGCAAGCGCTCAATGTACCGAACGGGCACTGGTACCCAGCCCTCACGGGAACTCAGCCCTCATTGGAGCCCAGCCCCCGTTGGAACCCCTCTCTCTCAAAATACACTTTTATCTTCTTGCTTATCAATAACAGTGCAGAAATGATGTGATTTTCCATGACTGATTACTTCTACAATTGAAACCAATAAACTTCATGTTCTTGATCAAGAACCAAACAAGTGAGACAACCAGTATAAATGCAAGAGATGATAGAATCCCCACCACTACCAAAATCGTTGACTTCGATCTCGAGCAAGAATGAAGTTGCTCGAGATTCAGGAGCTCAATCTCAGGAGCTCTAGACTCTGCAAATTTCCACACATGAAGTTCATGTGGACGAGCTACTGGCACTCCGGCTTTATTACTATTCGCTACCATATCCTCACTGCTGATCAATCCCATTTTGTTAACATAATCACATATAAAAGATGTAGCACTCAACAAGAAAGTTTGAACCACTTTTTATCGAAGATCATTATGAATAACACAACTACTACTTTCAAACCAACCACAACCCCAAAAATAAAAAAAAACTTGGTAACAAAAACCAGCATATTTGCAGCAATGTATTTCAAAAGATGGAACATAAGAATCCAAATTTAATTGAACATTGCACCGAGCAGTTCAAGCGATAGCAAGCTTAACTCTAATAATTATAGCAAGTTACTAAAAATACAGTTATCCTCGTCGGAATATCGCCGGAAAATCTGTTTCCTCGCGCGTGGAGTTTTCGGCAGGTCTCCTCCGTGCAATTCACTGCTTGCACGCCGAAAAATGCCAGGTACCCGATCTGCCCCGCCCGGTGCACGACGAAGCTCTGCGCCGCTGCGGCGTTGGCGCAGTTGCACAGCTGCCACGACTCTTCGAGAAGAGGCATCGATGCCAGGTATGTTGCTAGCATCTCACTCGACTCGAACCTGCCATTCGATTCATTTGATAATTAACTCTGTAGAAAGCTAGTGGTTTTGAGAAAGGTTGAGGAAATCGTGGTATGAATTGGAGAGAGAAAGGGAGAGGGAAAGAAAGAGGGAGAAATGGAGATAGAGTGAATGAGTTAAAGCAGAGTGATAGTGGGAGTGGAAGTTGGAGAAAGATAAAAAAAAAAGAGAAGAAACCAGAGGTCACTGGTCTCCAGCGCCGGCTGAGAGTCCCGAGCGACCGCTCGTCCTCAACCGGCGCTGGGGTTGCATTGGATTTCAAATCTCATCCCAATCGATCGGATTTCATGCAGTGTATTTTCTTCTTCAAAATCCAACGGAAATCCAACACAAATCAGAGTTTGCAAAGTCCATGGAGTGTTAAATACACCAAGAATTCAGGAATCCAAATGAAATCGTAATTGAATACACCTAGACTTTTATAGGATTTCTGAAATCAAACAAAAGTCTACATTGAATACACCCGGATTTCAGAAATCCAATAGAAGTCTGAATTAAATACACTCAAACTTCTGAAGTCTTTAAAATCCAATGAAAGTCTACATTGAATACACCCCCTAAATTTAAATTTTTGATATGTATCGTTATCACGAGACTATCTCAATTCTCAACCTAAAACTCTACATAACATATAATTTGTGTTTATATTTAGTAATATTATTGTAATTCCGGTTAAATTTTATAAAATAGTACACTACCTTTTATCATAAATTTGGAGATATATCCGAATCTTTCAAGCAAATGCAATTATATCTTATGAGATAATGAAACATATACAAAATAATACACCAGCCATCTAACAGACAAACACATTAATTATATATAAATCGATATAACATTAAATGAATCACACACATTTTATGTGGAATTTAAAATTTGGAACCTCAATCGCTGTACATCTTCTTTATTATCAATAAAGGAAGGCTTCAGAAAGCTATCATCTTTAATTTCATCGATTATGAGACCAGTTTAGCACTAACCATTTGCCCCGGCCCCGGCCCCGGCCCCCTTATAAAACCACCATAGGTTAATTATACCTACTAAACTTATCCAAGTTTATCAAATAATTCCATGAAATTAAATGTGGAATGTAATTCCATAGAAAATAGATTACCCATGTAGAGAAAAACATCTTTATGAATACCCTATACATGATAATTACAATAAGCCTAGTCTTTCTTTTTATTAAGGGGTTTTGGGTTCTTTTTCTATTTCTCGTCAGTTAGGTGCACAGAGAGAAAACAACCAAATATCACTTTCAGAAAAGACTAAAATTCTAGAACAATATTTTTAACGTATATTATGTTTATTATGCCATTATTAATTAATAGTACTATATCTCCACCATTGCGCATTGTGGTTAACGTCCTCAACCATGCATGATCACTATATTGTGCTTTAGATCTATTTAATCTCATTTCAGGTAGACTTCATTCATTATTAAAAGTTATCCTTCACATATTATTTCATCATGTGATGTCCTTTTTAACAAGTGAAATACTATATGCTTTGGAAAATCAATTGAACAATGGTCCTTGAAATTTGGGAGTCTTGTAAAGATCAAAATCTAAACTAATATCTAAAGATATTATTGGATATGAGTTTGAATCTTAATTATTAACTGAGACACCTTTTCACATGAATTTTTATATGCACAGGAAAATGTGGAATATATATATATATATATATATATATATATATATATATATATATTTGTACGACAAAATTCGATTTTTGAATGAAAGTTGTACGTCGGTTGCCGCCATGTTTATAATAATGGTCGAAGAAATGTTTGTTTCTTTGGAGAGCCGGCACCCATTACTTCAGTTTGTAGCATAGAGCCCCACTCTTTTTAATGGAATTGATGTAACATCAATATTACAAATTACAATACCATTACTAATTTCTCGTTTATTCTCAATTATATTCTTAAATTCATAAATTTCACTTTACTTCTATTGAATTATTAGTCAATGAGGCATTAATATCAAGTACATGTAGGGAGGAGCCTACAATGATAAAGTCAGGTAAATAGGATGGGCTTATAATTATTTGGAAATCATATTCATATCCTTCCATAACAAGCTAGTTTTCACCAGGAGGCTCTCCTTAGGCAACATAATGGTTCAAGTCTTACTAAGACTACCTGTAGTGGTAGTGTTTTGAAGGGGTGTCTCTTTAGATTTTTTAGAGATAGAGACAATGAGCTGCAGTGGGGCTGTCTCTTAGAGGTATCTCTATCTAATTTCTAAATTTGTATTTTGCATTAATTTTAACAAGAAAATTTGAAAATTTCATTAATAAACAAATAACTAGTACAATACATTAATTGAAATAAAACAAATAAAAACATTACATTAATTGAAATTTTGAAAAATAAAAAACATCCTACTCGTCAACCGGCCCAAATCGGCTCCAAACATGCTCGATCAAATCATAGGTGAGCCGATGGTGCTTCCTTGTATCTCTCAACGCGGCGTCCTGTTTGAGATAATTCTTCCAGGACAGCGGAGTGGGGACTCGGACTACATCACTAGCCGTCGTTGTTTCTGTGTCCTCCCTCCAGTTCTCAGCATCCTCCCTCTCGTCTTCAATGATCATGTTGTACAAAATAATGCACGCAAGCATGATGTTGCGGAGGTGCTTTGTGTACCAGTTCCGCGCCGGGTTCCGGATAATTTTCCATCGGGCTTGAAGAACACCGAATGCCCGTTTGATATCCTTCCTCGCCGCTTCCTGCATCTTCTTAAACCGCTTTGACTTCTCGTCCGTTGCAAGCGGAGGAGCCTTGATCAGAGTCGCTCAATCCGGATAGATCCCATCGGTTAAGTAGTAACTGTCGTCGTAAAGCTTTCTGTTCGCCACGAATTGGCACGGCGGAGCCCGTTCTTCAAGCACGTCCTCGAATAAGGACGACTGATTGAGGACATTGATATCGTTGTTGGAGCCGGCTACTCCAAAAAAGGCGTGCCAGATCCATAAATCTTGAGACGTTACGGCCTCAAGAATCAAGTAAGGCACGTCCACATCTCCTCGTGTATAGGCAGCTGCCCACGCCTTCGGGCAATTCCTCCACGCCCAGTGCATGCAGACCAGGCTACCGAGCATCCCCAGAAACTCATGCCTCTCCTTGTGCATCTGCACCAGCCGAGCGATATCTTGAGCATTTGACCTCCTCAAGTACACGTCACCGAAGAGTTCGATGACAGCTTTGCAGAACTTCCGGAGGCAAAGACGGCCGGTGCTATCTTCGATCTTCAAGTATTCATTGAATGTATCCGGCGCTCCACCGGTGGCTAGTTGGCGAATAGCCATTGTGCATTTTTTGATTAAGTAATTATTGTCATGATTAAAAGTAATTTTTGATATGAAGAAAAGTAATGTTTCAAAAATATTACGTTTTTTGTACAAAGATTGTTACTTTTATTCACGACAACATATACTTTAAGTTAGTTTGTTAATTATTGTCATTATGAAAAGTATTCATTGATATGAAGAGATGTAATGTTTCACAAATATTACTTTTCTTGACGACAATATTTACTTTTGTTCATGATAACGTGTACTTTTAGTGATTTCGTCAAGTAATTATTATCGTGATGAAATGTAATTATTGATATTAAGAAAGGTAATGTTTCACAAATATTACTTTTTTTCAAAATGATTGTTACTTTTATTTACGACAACATGTACTTTTAGTAATACAACTCTTATTTTTAGTTATGTTTATTAAAAAAATTAGAAATAAAAATAAAATTATATTTTTATATTAACAAATATTTAAATAAATAATTTAAAAACAAAATGAAAAACTAAAGAAATATATTAAAATAACAAACAAAACAAATAGTAATTGGGACACTTCAAAGTGTCCCCATAGATTATATATTTAGATTCATGTAATTGGGACACTTCAAAGTGTCCCAATAGGTCAAATAATTATTAAAAAAAAAAGACGCAAGCAATACAGCAGGAGGTTTCGAACCAGGGTGGAGGAGGGCAAAGCTCTAAACCTCCACCCCAAACCACTACGCCACCATCCATATATTGATTATTGTTATAGTATATATTATATAACATGTAACATAATTAAAAAAAAAAAAAAAGGAAGCAACCAGGAAGCTTTGAACTCGGGTGGAGAAGGGAGTAGAGCTTTAAACCTCCGCCCCGAACCACTCCACCACCATCCACATATTGAATATTTTTCCGTCATGTAATATATAGCAGGTGCAAACTGGTTTGCACTGTATGCAACCGTTTGCACGAAAGTCTTTGCATATATAATTGCCATGTTCATTGGGAGCACTACATTCGTTCACATACTTAGGTGGAATTTTTAGGATTTTTTGTTGTTAATTATCTAAAATTTCCAATACATCATCCACTTTCAATATATGGTATTTTCTAAACAAATTAACTGTTATCCCATCCAATAATTAAAAGTCGATTTTAATATAGCTTAATCACATGCTAATCCCTTAATTTAAGCCATTAACATAATTGAATTTATGATCAATATAATTTTATTTCTGTTTTCAGCCCATATTTTGGTGCTTATACATTGCAAAAGTTTGCAACCAGAACAATCGCACTTTTCATTTCATCCTCAAATCACTAGACATAAAAAAAAATCGAAAAAAAAGTTAACGGGTTGACCCAGATTGATCGGGGTCAAATCTTGACCGTCCATCATTCATAAATGTATGGTTGAGATTAATACACATTTTTTAGGATAAGGAGACTTTTCACTAGAATGCATCCTTATATATATATAGATATATATATATATATATATAATGAGAGAGAGAAAGAGTTATGTTCATATAAAAATACATCTTATCCTAAAAAATGTGAATTGATCCCATCTATAGATTTAGGAGGGATAGATGGTCAAGATTGGACCGGGTCAACCTGTCGACATTTTTTTTAATTAATGGTCAGGCCATATGCACCGCACCATGTATTCATATGCACCACACTATATAATGAGATGCACCACTAAGTGAATTGAGATACAACATATTTTCGATTTTTTTTGTTTTTTTTACGGTCAGGCCATATGCACCACACCATGTATTTATATGCACCACACTAGATAATGATATGCACCACTAAGTGCATTGAAATACAACATATTTTTGAATTTTTTTTTTGGGTTTTTTTCTATTTTTTTTTAACTTTCAGATTACCCCCCCCCCCCCTCGTTTTTTTGTTTACCTATTCGATTTTTTGTTTGCCGCCTCTTCTTTGGTCAAGATTCGAACGAGGGGAGCCGAAGGCTTCGAAGCGAGCCAAAAAATCCAAAGTACTCGACGATTATCCTAATATTAGTAATCGAAGCGAATGCGGAATCGGGAAAAAAATATGTAAAAAAAAACCATATGCATCTCAATGCACTTAGTGGTGCATCTCATTATATAGTGTGGTGCATATAATCTGACCGTAAAATAATAATAATAATAATAATAATAATAATAATAATAATAATAATAATAATAATTCATAAAAAAAAAGTCAACGGGTTGACCTAGATTGACCCGCTTTGACCATGATCAAATCTTGACCATCCATCATTAATAGATGTGTGGTTGAGATTATTACACATTTTTTTAGGATACAGAGACTTTTCACTAGAATGCATCCCTATCTATATATATTGATGGTCCCGATACGAGTTCTGGTGTATTGGGGGGGGGGGGGAATACACCAGATAGGAATTTTAAAAATAACCCCCTGAAAATTATCACAACTAAGTAAGAGGACTCAGCTGGAATCACAACTGAGTAAGAAAACTCAGCTGGAAGAGTGGTACTGTGCGGAATGTGGTGGAAACAACCATAACTCGTATAAAACAACTCACGCTCAGATGCAAGGTCGGTCAATAACCAAATCAGTTGAGATGTAAAGATGCAGTTCTGAGTGCTGGTTAGTTGGTCAATTGGATATGCAAAAAGTAACTGAATTGAAAACACAACACAAAGGAATTACGTGGTTCGGAGAGAACTCCTACGTCCACGGGGAGTTGTGAGTCCACACAACTCAGTCCAAATTCTTTAGGACAACTACCACAAAGCTTACGCGGGCTTTGCAACCGTTAAGATAAGTTTGCGGGTACTTATCAACCATACAGATAAGTTTGCGGGTACTTATCAACCTTTCTACTCAATTTCGGGAAGAGCAGGATCCTAACAACCTTTTTAGAGGATGTGTATAAGGGTTGGTTTTCCAACTACTAGCTCTAACAAGGAAGTGAGCTAGAATCTAAGCTTGAACAAATGAAGACTCAAACTAAGATCGAAAACACCAAGATAGATTCTAACACTCTATGAACTCTCAGCTGGTGATGTTCTTAGAGGATAATTTCAGTTTAGCTCGTGTGCAGTTTTTCGTCGTTCTTTCGCTCGTCTATCTCTTATCTGTCTTCTGTCTTGATGAATGAATGAATGCCTCTATTTATAGGCGGTGAGAATCAACTAGCCGTTGGATGAGCCGTTGATCTCTGTTCTGTGAAAGCGATGGCTTGTCTCTCATCTCTGCAGATTTTCCCGATTTGGCAACTGTGAACTTCTGCTTTCCTTTTGAGACAATCTTGTGTTGGGCCAAATGAGGTAATGACAGAACGTCAAACCTTCACGTGACTTCCTATTTGAAATTCAAATTTCAACCTTTGTCTTTCAACATTGGTTAGTCGGTTGAGAAGTTTGGTCTTCATCCGAGTGGTCTTCAGCTGATGTTCCCTCTGATCGCTACCTTCATCTGACATTCTGTCTGAAGAGGATCAGTTGAACCCTCAGCTGCCTTGAACTTCATGTTGTCGATCTATCAGATTTAGTCATGCAACTGATGTTCCATCTGAACAGTTGGCTTGAATGCTCAGTTGTCTTTCTTACAACTGATGTTCTATATCAGAACAGTTGGCTTGAACGCTCAGTTGTCTTTCTTCCATCTGATGTTCTATCCGAGTAAAGCCATGTTGCCGTCTTCAGCTGGAGTCCTGTAAAGATAAAATCTGAACATTTCTCAAACAGCGAGTCTAAATACTAACATTAGGATCTGGCAACATCTACTCGGTTGGGGTCAGTTGGTTTTGTAATCAATCAAAACTTTACTTAAATTTTCCAATATATATATATATATATTAGAGGCGATATGCTTGTCACCTTCCGTGAGCACCATTGGTAGGCACCATCATCGAATTGTCCATATTAACACTATTTTATTTAATTTTTGCTATTGCATTTTAATCTAATACCTTAAAAAATGTTAATGAAATCATTAAATTTAAAAATTACATAAAAATCAAAGGTCAATTTATTATTTTCCCCTTTAACATCAAAGAAATGAATAAATAAATAAATCGAGCATTGTTTTTTATGTGATTTTTCAATTTAATGATTTCAATAACATTTTTGAAGGTATAAAATTAAAATGCAATTGCAAAAATTAAATAAAATAGTGTTAATATGGACAAATCGAGCTAAATGAAACATCTTTTATAGGAACTCCAGAGCGAGTTTAACTAGCTATAGAAAAACTATCTGCAATTCAGAAGGCGATGGTTGGTAATGAGCTAAATGAAGAGTTAATAGCTGCTGAAAAACTGATGCTCGGTGAGGTGGGAAAATGAAGTGGAGCTGAGAAAGGATATGGCAACGAAATGCTCGTGTGGATTGGATTAAACTGGGGGATTAGAATACTCATTTCTTTCATGCTTATGCAAAAGCTAGAAGATCTGGACAATCCATCAAGTTGCTAGTAAGATCAGATGGAACAACTTGCTCTAATCAACAACAAATAAGAGAGGAAGTGAGATCTTTCTACCACAACTTAATGGGGAGTGTTGCGGAAAGATTGATAATGGTAGACAAGAACATTATTCAGAGGAGTCCAATACTCAACGAAACCTCTCATTTATGCAAGGAGATCACTAGAGAGGAGATCAAGAAAGCTCTCTGGGAGATGGAATCACGCAAGGCTCCGGGGATGGATGGGTATAATGTATATTTTTTCAAGCAAACATGGAACATCATTGGAAGTGAGGTAATAGTTGTTATCCAAGATTTCTTTGAAACAGGTTTTCTCCCTAGAATAATTAATAACACCTTGATCACACTCCTCCCTAAAATTGAGAATCCTAAATCTATTAGAGATTATAGACCTATAGCTTGTTGTAGTGTCTTATATAAAATAATCTCTAAAGTGATTGCAAATAGACTTCAAGGGGAGCTGGACAAGATAGTGAGTAGAAGTCAGTCATCATTTGTGAAGGGTCGAGTTATATTTGATAACATTCTCATAAGTCATGAGTTGATTAAAGGATATACTAAAAGGAATGTGTCTCCTCGATGTATGGTAAAAATAGATATCTAAAAAGCATATGACTCCGTGGAATGGCCATTTCTGAAATAATTGAGATTGGAGTTTGGATTTCCTCACAAATTTGTCCAGTGGATCATGACATGCCTTTCTACTGTGGCATACACTGTGAATGTAAATGGGGAGTTGATTGAACCCTTCCAGTTCCAGACACGGAAAGGTTTGAGACAAGGATATCCTCTTTCACCATACTTATTGGTATTGTGTATGGAATACCTTAGCAGATGCTTGAAGGAATTACAGACAGATGGAGACTTCAACTATCATCTAAGATGTAGAAGATCTGATCTAACTCATCTATGTTTTGCTGATGACATGTTGTTGTTCTCTATGGGAGATAAGGGTTCAGTACAAAGACTTATGACTGCTTTCAATAAGTTCTCTAGTGCATTTAGTCTCCAAGGAATCCAGTGAAGAGTAATATGTATTTTGGAGGAGTGTAAGTGAGAGATCAGGAAGATATGCTCTCAGAATTTGGAATGGTGAAGGGTGAACTCCCTTTCAAATATCTAGGAGTCTCACTCTCATCAAAGAAGCTCTCAATCAGTCAATGTCAACCACTGATAAGGAAGATCTTGTCAAGAACAGAGTGCTGGACTGCAAAGTTGCTATCTTATGCGGGCATGGTTCAACTGATAAAATCTGTGCTTTTCAGCATTCAAACATATTGGTGCCACATTTTCTTGATTCCTCAAAAAGTGTTAAAACTAATTCAATATGCTTGTAGAGCCTTTTTGTGGACAGGAACAACATGAGTGACAAAAAGAGCACTTGTAGCATGGGAGAAGATGTGCCAACCAAAATTTGCAGGGGGATGGAATCTCACATTGATGCAAGACAGGATTAAAGCGACTTTATGCAAGCTTTTGTGGAATCTTACTCAAAAGAAACTAATATATGGACAAATCGATGAACAAATGGTGCTCAAGGGGGGTGACTAGCATATCGGCTCTCATATATATATATATATATATATATATATGAAGAGGATCATGTGAGAATGCTATCTTAAGTGAGAAGTGAGAATAAATTTGGACCCTTGATTTTTGTTGATCAATGACTAAGATTTAACGATGCATTATGTTGTAGTAATTTATGCATTACAATGTTTATGCATTAAGTTTCTGCAGTTTATGCATTAGAGTATGTATGCATTACATTTATGTAATATATGCATTACCAATATTATAAAAATGCATTAAAATGTATCATTCTCACGTTCTCATATAAAATTCATTCTCACTAGATCCCTACCCTATATATATAAAACAATTTTCATCCCAATCTTCTTTGAACATTTTATGAGATATAGACTATATAAGACTCATGTTAGACATTTTCTTACTAAGTATTTATTTTTAGATTTTTTTAATAAAGTTTATATTGATACTTTAATTTAATTATAATTATTTATTTTTACTATTTAATATTGATTTTATAGTATTCAAATTTTTAACATGTATTACCTAACGAATTGGGGACGGATTTTGGACGGTGATGGTTCCGATACGAGTTCTGGTGTATGGGGGGGGGGGGGATACACTAGATAGGAATTTTAAAATCAACCCCCTGATAAAAACCACAACTGAGTAAAAGGATTCAGCTGGAATCACAACTGAGTAAGAATACTCAGCTGGAAGAGTGGTGCTGTGCGGAATGTGGTGGAAACAATAACTCGTATAAAATTACTTACGCTCAGATGCAAGGTTGGTCAATAACCAATCAGGTGAAAATGAAAAGATGCAGTTTTGAGTGCTGGTTAGTTGGTCAGTTGGATATGCAAAAAGTAACTGAACAGAAAACACAAACACACAAAAGATTTACGTGGTTCGGAGAGAACTCCTACGTCCACGGGGAGTTGTGAGTCCACACAACTCAGTCCAAATTCTTTAGGACTGCAACCACAAAACTTACGCGGGCTTTGCAACTGTTAAGATAAGTTTACGGGTACTTATCAACCTTATAGATAAGTTTACGGGTACTTATTAACCTATCTACTCAATTTCAGAAAGAGTAGGATCCTAACAACCTTTTTAGGGGATGTGTGAAAGGGTGAGTTTTCCAACTACTAGCTCGAACTAAGGATTGAGCTAAGATCTAAGCTTGAACAAATGAAGACTCAAACTAAGATCGAAAACACCAAGACAGATTCTAATACTCTATGAACTCTCAACTAGTGATGTTCTTAGAGGATAATTTCAGTTTAGATCGTGTGCAGTATAAAGTTGTTCTTTCGCTCGTGTATCTCTCATCTGTCTTCTGTCTTGATGAATGAATGAAGGCCTCTATTTATAGGCGGAGGGAATCAACTAGCCGTTGGATGAGCCGTTGATCTCTGTTCTGTGAAAGCGATGACTTGTCTCTCATCTCTGCAGATTTTCCCGATTTGACAACTGTGAACTTCTGCTTTCCTTCTGAGACAACCTTGTGTTGGGCCAAATGAGATAATGACAGAACATCAAACCTTCACGTGACTTCCTTTTTGAAATTCAAATCTTCAACCTTTGTCTTCCAACATTGGTTGGTCGGTTTGAGAAGTTTGATTCTCATCCGAGTGGTCTTCAGCTGATGTTCCATCTGATTGCTACCTTCATTTGACATTCTGTCTGAAGAGGAACAGTTGAACCCTCAGTTGCTTTGAACTTCATGTTGTCGATCTATCTGATTGAGTCTTGCAACAATGCTCAGTTGTCTTTCTTTCAACTGATGATCTAGATCAGATCGGTTGGCTTGAACGCTCAGTTGTCTTTCTCACATCTGATGTTCTATATCTTGAACGCTCAGTTGTCTTTCTCACATCTGATGTTCTATCCGATGTTCTGTATCTTGAACGCTCAATTGTTTTTCTTACATCTGATATTCTGTCTCTTGAACGCTCAGTTGTCTTTCTTACAACTGATGTTACACATCCGAATTTCCATCTGTAGTTCTATCCGAGTAAAGCCATGTTGCCGTCTTCAGCTGGAGACCTGTAAAGATAAAATCTCAACATTGCTCAAACAGCGAGCCTAAATACTAACATTAGGATCTGGCAACATCTACTCGGTTGGGGTCAGTTGGTTTTGGAATCAATCAAAACTTTACTAAAATTCCCAACAGGCGGTTAGGGTAGTGAATTCAATTTTTAATCAGATTTAAGGCGATAGATAAATAAAATATAAATGAGTTCAAATTCGAGATCCAAATGTTTGATGTGTGGCTATCCAATCTATTGACATTCCTAAATTTGGGATGAGTACACATATACGACATATGATTCAAGTTTGCGACAATTATTAATTTTGCGATTTTAGATTAAAAATCATATACTACCTTTGTCCACGAAAATGTGTTTGAGTATGTGTTTGACACATGTTTTAAGAAAACTGATAAAATTGTAGTGAGTGGAATAAAAATATAATTTCATGGATAAGGTTAATGACACTTTCTTGTTTCTAAAGAGATCAATAATAGCCGAATTTGAAGGGTAAATAATGGAAAGAATGAAGAGTACATAAAGTAGAGTAATACACATTTTTGTGGAAAAAAAAAAGGTTAAGTAAGACACATTTTGTTGGACGGATGAAGTACTATATATAACTTGAGTAAGATTATCCCTCCTTAATTTATTTTGTATTACTCCCCTTGTCCCGGTTTTGATGACCTGTTTCCTTTTTTGGGTGTCTCGATATTGATGATCTGTTTTCTTTTTTGGAACTATCTTCTCTCACAAAAAGGATATGAGCTCCACTACTTTTATCACTTTTATCGTTTAAATCAGTCTCTCTTTAATTCTCGTGCCCACCAAACTAGGCTATAAATGCCGAGACGGAGAGAGTATAATTTGATATAGTTGTGTAACACTCTTCAATGAATTGCTCTAATATTGTCACTTTCATATAACATATTTATATAAAATTATTTTTAAAATTTATACTTATAAATTACAGTGTAAAGTGATTCTATAAGTTATAAGGTAATTACAAAATTAATTATTTTAAAAATTGATTATATTATTATTTTATGTGTATAATTACTTTAATTTTATTTGGTTTGTTACAAATGATAGAAGTTGGGAGAAATTGAATAAACCCACTCTATTTACTATTTAATTCTTTCATTTATATGTAACTTCTTTTACTTATATTTTTTTAAAATAGTATTCACAAATTATAATATTAAGTAATCGACTAGATTACACACTAGTTTTAATATAACATTTGTCCATTCCTTCTACAAGATGAACCAGATTTTTTTCATCTTTTTAGTAATAGTTATAAATGGTTCGGTGCATTTGAAAATTGAGTACATTAAAACCTCTATTAAGGAATACTTTTGGACTGCAGAAAAATATAATAAAATGGAAGATTATTCCTAAATAGAGTTCGAAGAAGAATTTTTTTTCTTCTAATTTTAATGTACATGAACAATAATTAAATATTATAATTACTAAATACAAGTATTGTTTAATGTATTATGTGCAAATACATGTGTTAATTTATTTCACCTAGAATATGCAGAGTACATGATTTAAAAGTATGCATTTAACAAGAAGGTTGTCATATGGACGAGCTATTGAAGACACTCTAGTTAAAGGATACGGTTACAACAAAAAAGATGAAGTCATTGTCACAAGCAACTTTAGAAAAGTATTTTAAATCAACCTAAATCTATTGTAATGATATACTAGTTAGTGTGATTTATTCGTAAATGGAGGTTTATTTCCTTAATATATGACTGTAAAAAAATATGAATTATGACAAATATAGAGTTTATTCCTATTTATAACTAGTCTCAAATTGGGACTATGAAAATATATAATAAAATGGGAGTTTATTTCTAAATAGAGTATTCCTTTCTGGGAGTTATATTGTATTTTCATTTTACTTTATGCAAATTTAGAATATTTTAGTTGGATTAGATTAATTTACTATATATGTACATTGTCGATAAAGACAAGGCAAATTACACGAGTAAAAATTAAATTAATATTGAGAAAGATATTAATTCATTAATTTATACGCGTGATTGTTGTTTTCTAGGATTATCAAGCATGTCACAACTTTTTAATAGTATTAGCAGGATGTATG
This sequence comes from Schizonepeta tenuifolia, assembly GCA_029490685.1. Taxonomy (NCBI): domain Eukaryota; kingdom Viridiplantae; phylum Streptophyta; class Magnoliopsida; order Lamiales; family Lamiaceae; genus Schizonepeta; species Schizonepeta tenuifolia. Next base: position 10,806,858 of record CM055958.1, read on the forward strand.
TGTTCTGTATGAGCAAAATACATTCATATTTCTAATTTTGGCATATACTAATATTTCTAATCAAGAAAATTTTATTATTAATGAAAATATTAATTTATAAATATAATATACTATATATATTATCCTTAAAATTTAATAAGCGAAACTCTAAATCAATACTACTAAATTGGATTAAATTACTATATATATTGTTGATGAAAATAAAATAAGTTAAGCGTGTGATATGTGCCTATAAAAATGGATTTACATCTTTAATATCACTTGAGATGGCGACATGATAGTGTGATTTACACTTCTATTCTTAGGCGAGCACTAAAAATAGAGCCAATTTATAAAATACACATAATCGCAATTAAAACTCAATATATAACTCACTTTTTTAAAATACATAAATTTTAACTATTTTTTTTTGAATTTGGAACAAAATATCCTTAATGAAGGGCGCGCGGGTTGGATGAGAGCCCGGGTTGGGTCGGATTCGGGTACAAGAAATCGGGTACTTTTGACACTAATTAGTGCCAAAATACCAAAGTATCAAATTACTTAGTTTTTTTTTGTGCTTTCAGTTAGTAATCTTGACACTAATATGATCATTAGTGCCAAAGTGTCAAAGTACCAAATTACTTAGTATTTTTTCTTGTGTTTTTTGTTGGTACTTTTGACACTAATATGGTAATTAGTGCCAAAGTACCAAGTTACGTAGTTTTTTTTGTGCTTTCTGTTGATAGTTTTGGCACGAATATGTTCATTAGTGTCAAAGTACCAAATTTTCACTATCATTACATTTCGTCACGACAACGTCTATTTTTGAACATGACAAGTTATACTGCTCCGATTTTGCGGCTCCACCTTCGGCTCCGATTTTACGGCTCCACCTTCGCTCCGACTACTAATATAAGTATAATCTTCGGACAATAATTTGAATTTTTTCGGCTCGCTCCGAGGCCTTCGGCTCCCCTCGCTCGAATCTTGACCAAAGAAGAAGCGGCAAACAAAAAACGAAGAGGTAAACAAAAAAAGAAGCGAAAAAATTTGAAAATAAAAAAAAATCTGGAAAAAAAGACAAAAAAAAAGAAAAAATCCGAAAAAAAGGAAAAAAGAAAAGAAAAATTGGAATAGATAAGAAATCTGGAAAATAAAAAAGAAAACAGAAAAAAGAAAAAAACCTGAAAATTAACAGAAAAAAAGAAAGAAAAAACCTGAACATAAAAAAGAAAAAAGAAAAAAGAAAAAAAGGGTTGAACAATGATGGATCCGAATAGAAGAGGGTTAAGGGCTAATTAGGTCAAAAATTCAAAAGAATGACTATAATTTGTGTTTTTGAAAAACGTGGGCTATATATTGGATTTGCGTGCTCATTATGAGTATATAACTATATATTCTTCTAAAATATCATATGGGGGTTATATTCTTATTAATATCTAAATTTTTAATTAAGTGTAATTTAAGCTTCTATTGGCATAAAACAACCCTGAAGGAGGAGTGAAGTCAATCTTAGTAAGTTCATTCGTAGCGACCTAATTTTTTATTTACAAAATCAATACATTAGTATTTTTTAAATTATTTATATTTGTATAATTTTTGTAAAACCCCAAAATTTCGGGCTTGAAAATTTCGTTCTAATTAAATAGAATAGAATATAAATAAATAAGGAAAAAAAAGGAATGATAGACGTGTTACTTATTCCCGATAAATTTTGAAATAGAGTTTATTGGAAATATAAAGTTTAAGGTTTTCAAAGTTGAAGTTTATATTTCCATACATATGCAAAAGCACGAGCATTTCATATTATTTGTCCAATATGAAATAATTGTTCTATGACATTATTATTTGATGTAGTGATTAATTAGAAGTAATAATGTGAATTATTTAATTGTTTATTTATTTTTAGAGAGAGTGTCTTATAAAATTTCATACTCAATATTGGGCTAATTGGGACCAAAATAGTTAACCCTATCCATTAGCTCAATTAAAAATACAATTCGGCAATGATGTGATGAGTCACACGCGAAAGACAAAATGAAATAATAATGAATATATGTATATATAATATTATATAATGTATGTATGTATGAATGTGTATGTGTACGTGATGTGCGTGCTGAGTGTGTGTGTTGTTTATTAATTAGGAGATGATAATAGCTAAGTCAAAATAAAAGAGATTAAGCGAGAGTAGAGATACTGGCATGAGAGAGATAGGAGAGAGAAGAGAGGATTGTTGGAATTAATGGATTTATCCATTATAATTTGGTAGTTGAATATTAATTTGTCGAGAATTAAATGGTTGAATGGTTACAATTGTTTAACGTGTTGAGTAGATCGTAGTGTATTCATGTTCTCAAATTCATTTAATGTGAGTGAGAAATGATATGCTAACATCGTATGTTGATGAAGTTCTCTGATTCTGTTTTAAATCGTAGTTCAAACTGTAGACGGTTTCATTCAGAATTCTAGAAGGCATACCCAATGTTTCTGTTCCGAACTGTAGCCCAAACCGCAAGCGGTTTGGTCCAGCACACAAGAGACTTTTTGTCTGCGAGTTTTGCAGTTTCTAGTCTTTGAAACTGTCAAAAATAGAGTTTAATATCGTAACCTTCAAATCTTGATCATGGTCAAGGTGTAACTCCCCAAATTGAATATGAAGATAATGGCTATTCATGCCATAACATTTGTAGCAACCATATTGGCTGTTTATTACACTTAATTGTGTTTGATTGCCCCATGGTGAGACTAACCTTTGAACAGAGGCATTTCAACATTACATATAAAAGAAAAAAAAAACAATCTGCACTCTCAAGCATAGCATATCTTTCATATCTTCTAAGTTCAGTTCTCATTCCAGTCTTGTTCGCCAGAGCTCGATTGTGTGTGTGGTGCTACTACAGCCGAGACGTTAAGATCGTTTTAACCTTTGGTGACGAGCCGTCTTTCCGTGAGCACTACCGGAGTATATTCTCGTCTTGCGGGTAGAAGCTCTAGCTTTGGACGATCTCGTTTTCCTAAATTTGTTATTCAATTTCGTTGTAATTTTTCTATTCTGTTCGTTGTTCAACTTCTTCTATAAAGTTCAAATATTCATTGTTATACACGTTCGAGTACTCGGTTCCTAACAATCGCAAGACGAGAAAAACCCCACGTTACTTGATTGTGTTCGCTGGGAAACTGAACTTTGATCAGAAACCTTTGCTTCTGGAGAAGTATTGTAAATTCATCCGTTTGGGCAACAGGCTTTTCTCAGTTTGTGAAGGCACCGTTTGGGCAAACAAACGAGCCGTGCAACAGAATGAACTTCTGGCTATTTGTAGCTGAAGTTGTTGATCGATGAAAACTCTTTTAGTGATGGAATTAGTACATGAGTTTATACTCGTGTATATTTCATACTAAAGAGTTTATTTATATATCTCTCACTATGTTGAATGGTGATTGAGAAGGTACGTCCTTGTTGGAAGTGGTCAATAGTCACTTTTACGTAGGTTAAATGTGATGAATCTTGACAGTTTTGTTATCAAGCTCATTTCTTAGAAAAGGCACAAAATAGGGCTAATTCTAGACCGTAGGTAGAATTGAGGCCAAGACTATCTTGTTGAGTTGTGATTTCACAAGAGATCAAAAATAACTTGTTGGTCGTGTCGGTGTGCAAGATTGATGACCAAGTTCTGTTTACATGTTGTAAAAAATGTTTTTGTTGGGAAATTTAGTAAAGTTTTGATTGATTCCAAAACCAACTGACCCCAACCGAATAGATGTTGCCATATCCTAATGTTGGTATTTAGGCTCGCTGTTTGAGCAATGTTCAGATTTTATCTTTACAGGACTCCAGCTGAAGACGGCAACATAGCTATACTCGGATAGAACTACAGATGGAAACTCGGATGTAACATCAGTTGTAAGGAAGACAACTGAGAGCGTTCAAGCCAACCGTTCGGATATAGAACATCGGAGAAAAGAACTGAGTAATCAACTGTTCGTCAGATGTGACAATCCACCTGATCATATGGAACATCAGTTGCAGGACTCAATCTGATAAATCGACAACATGAAGTTTAAGGCAGCTGAGGGTTCAACTGTTCCTCTTCAGATAGAATGTCAGATGAAGGTAGCGATCAGATGGAACATCAGCTGAAGACCACTCGGATGAAGATCAAACGTCTCAACCGACTAACCAATGTTGAAAGACAAAGGTTGAAATTTGAATTTCAAATAAGAAGTCACGTGAAGGTTTGACGTTCTGTCATTACCTCATTTGGCCCAACACAAGGTTGTCTCAGAAGGAAAGCAGAAGTTCACAGTTGCCAAATCGGAAAAATCTGCAGAGATGAGAGACAAGCCATCGCTTTCACAGAACAGAGATCAACGGCTAGTTGATCCTCACCGCCTATAAATAGAGGCATTCATTCATTCATCAAGATAAGAGACAGAAGAGCGAAAGAACGACGATATACTGCGCACAAGCTAAACTGCAATTATTCTCTTTCTAAGAACATCACCAGCTGAGAGTTCATAGAGAGTTTGAATCTGTCTTGGTGTTTTCGATCTTAGTTTGAGTCTTCCTTTGTTCAAGCTTAGATCCTAGCTCACTTCTTTGTTAGAGCTAGTAGTTGGAAAACCCACCCTTATACACATCCCCTAAAAAGGTTGTTAGGATCCTGCTCTTCCCGAAATTGAGTAGAAAGGTTGATAAGTACCCACAAACTTATCTGTACGGTTGCAAAGCCCGCGTAAGCTTTGTGGTAGCTGTCCTAAAGAATTTGGACTGAGTTGTGTGGACTCACAACTCCCCGTAGACGTAGGAGTTCTCTCCGAACCACGTAATTGCTTTGTGCTTTTGTGTTTTCCGTTCAATTACTTTCTGCATATCTAACTGTCCAACTAACCAGCACTCAAAACTGCATCTTTACATTTCAACTGATTTGGTTGTTGACCGACCTTGCATCTGAGCGTGAGTTGTTTTATACGAGTTGTTTTTGTATCCACCACATTCCGCACAGCACCACTCTTCCAGCTGAGTTTTCTTACTCAGTTGTGATTCCAGCTGAGTCTTCTTACTCAGTTGTGGTATTTTTCGGGGGTTGTTTTTAAAATTCCTATCTGGTGTATTCCCCCCTCCATACACCAGAACTCGTATCGGGACCATCAGTTTTGAATATCCTTCTTAAGACGAGGATGACTTGGTTGTGGGGGTATTTTCTAAAATACTCTTATTGAACAAATCTTTGCACTTGTTGTTGATCAATCTATTGTAAAACCTCATGGGAATCATGAGATGATCATTAAGGTTTTGATTTAACCATGTAAATAATTTTAATAATTTTTTGTCGATATGGATGTAATATGACACGTGTGTTTTGTAAGGAAGTTTTTTAATATTTACAAAGTTGTAAACTCCACATGCATAATTATACTTCGTGTGAAGTGCATGGAGTGAAAATGTGTTCCTAAGAATTGTTTCGGGAGAAGTACTTACCCAAACAATTTAGGAATGTGGGGGTATGACTTAATGTCGCTAAAATACCTCAAATGGTGGGGATTGACATGATTGTCGTTGACATCATATCATGAGACGTTTGATCTCGAATGGGGTTATCTCGATTGATTGTGTAAAGTCAATAGATAATCTGGCAGATCCGCTGACGAACAGCATTAATCGAGATCAAATATACAAACTGTTAGAGAGAATGGGTTTTAAATCCACAATTTAAGGATGATTATAGCGGAAACCAAACCTTGTAGATTGAAGGATCCCAAGAGCTTGGTTCGATGGGATAATGAAGTTATAAGAATCAGTATGTTAAACACTCAAACATATATACCTATTCTCTGATAACAGTGAGTATTTGTTTACCTACATGTGGTGAGGTTAAGCCTAATGACTTTTAATGATTCTTGGATACCTCGGAGAGGTCAAGTATAGTAGGATACTTGGGAATAAGAATCACCTATATAAGTGTGAAGTGAGGGCAGCTTCAATTGATACACTTATGAATCCAAAGGGGTGTCCAAGGCTGAAAAGGACACAAAACGTTAGAACGGACATAATTGAGAAAATATTGTGTCGATATTATTGTCTCAGTATACACCAAGGAGGACTAGTTCAAGGTATTTATGGCCACTATGCCGCCGGTATACTCGATGATGTTGACTATGGATAGGTTTAAGGTCACAAGCCACCTAGCAAAATGCAATATTGTCTCTTGAGGACTGAACTTTGCATTTGCATACATTTGCATAAAGCTTTCTCACTCATGTAGGGATTGTTGGAATTAATGGATTTATCCATTATAATTCGGTAGTTGAATATTTAATTCGTCGAGAATTAAATGGTTGAATGGTTACAAATTATTCTACGTGTTCAGTAGATCGTAGTGTATTCACCTTCTCAAATTCATTTAATGTGAGTGAGAAATGATATGCTAACATCGTGTGTTGATGAAGTTCTCTTATTCTATTTCAAACTGTAGTCCAAACTGTAGACGGTTTGATTCAAAATTTTAGAAGGCATACCCAACGTTTCTGTTCCGAACTGTAGGCACATAAAAGACTTTTTGTCTGCGAGTTTTTGCAGTTTCTAGTCTTTGAAACTATCAAAAATAGAGTTTAATATCATAACCTTCAAATCTTGATCACGGTCAAGGTGTAACTTCCCAAATTGAATACGAGGATAATGGCTATTCATGTCATAACATTTGTAACAACCATATTGGCTGTTTATTACACTTAATTGTGTGTTGATTGCCCCATGGTGAGACTAACCTTTAAATAGAGGCATTTCAACATTACATGTAAAAGAAAAAAAAAGCAATCTACACTCTCAAGCATAGCATATGTTTCATATCTTCTAAGTTCAGTTCTCATTCCAGTCTTGTTCACCGGAGCTCGATTTTGTATGTGGTGCTACTACAGCCGAGACATTAAGATCGTTTTAACTTTTAGGGACGAGCCGCCTTTCCGTGAGCACCACCGGAGCGTATTCTCGTCTTGAGGGCAGAAGCTTCAGCTTCGGACGATCTTGTTTTCCTAAATTTGTTCTTCAGTTTCGTTGTAATTCTCCTATTTTGTTCAACTTCTTCTATAAAGTTCAAATATTCATTGTTATACATGTTTGAGTACCCGATTCCTAACAAGGATCTCCATGCAGATTCTATTCCATAGGCATATGATTAGCTATTTTCCAACTCTCCAAACCACCACCCCTATTTCCCAATAGAAATTAATTAGAACTTAATTATTCTACTAAACACCTACGTAGAGCAGACCTCTCCTTCTCCTATTTAATGGTTGCAACATCTCCATCTTCTTCACTCATCCTTCATTCATCTTTCCATACCAGCAGCGGCAATTACTCACGGCAGAAACACACACTTTACCACTTCTCCATTTGCCCCTAGTCCTTTTTTCGAACCTTGCCGCCACAACTCTCACGCCATCACCACCCTATCGCCGACGCCATCGGGACTCCACGGAGAGGTGGAAAAGCAGAAGCAGTAGCGTGTGAGACGAGTGAGCTCAATCGAGAGAACGCGAGTGTGAGAGAGTGGAAGCGAAAGAGGTATAATGGCTTAAATTTGTCTTGTATTCATTTTGATAAAAGCATGCCAAGATTTATTAAGTGGATAAGCATGTTATAGATGAATATGACCTATGTTATGCTAAGATAAGTTTACACAAAGTTAAAAGACGATAAACACGAGCTACATGTCGATTTGAATGCATTAAGATCGAAGTTGGTTGTTGACAACACATATAAAAATGTTTGATTGCGTTGTTTGACGTATATCTCTTGATTTAGTCATTGGACTAGAGTGAATCCAACTCTCTATGAAACTTTGACATGTTGTGTATTTTGTGTGTGAAAATGAGAATTTTATCATAAGTTTAAATAGGTCATATCGATCACGATATCAAATTACTCAGAAACTGTCAAAATCTGTGTAGTTAGAAAAATATCGTCATATCTTGAAAACAACTAAGAATTTTATCGAACGACTTTTTGGAGTGTGTCAACAACATTCTAAACTTTCTAAAATGATAGAAGTTTTAGTAAACAACAGTGTGCTGTCAATTTTCAGACTTAAGTCTATTTTTGGCTACTGTACAGGCCTAAATCCACGTGCTAATGACCTTCAATTTGAAAACTAAAACTTTCTGGGAATACCTTGATATCCAAAAATTAGATTCATTGGAGTTGATTTGCTATGTTTTTAAAATCGAGTAAAGCCACTACAAAAAGTGTTATTTTCCAGAAATCTTGTTAGTATAAATCCTCAAAGGCATAATAACTTCAAGTGACCCTTTTAAGTCGAACATATCTCCCTAACCGTAAAGTATTTTTGGGTAAAATTAATTTCTTGTGAGATCATGTCCTTCAAGAATTATGTAATGGTATGTTTTGTTCCTAGATGATGTCTGTATAGTTAGTGGTGAGTCGATAAAGATGGCTACTTGAAAGGCTTTCATGAACGTCAACTCTTCGATGAAATGCATAAGTGAAATTTCTGATTGTATTAATATTATGACTTGTGATTATGATGTTGAGATTGTGTGAATCCAAGAGTGATATCTTCCTTGATAAACTTACTGCCCTATGTGTGAAGTTCATGAAGTTTGGTATGGATTTGAAACATATGAGAACTAGAAACTAAGAACTTATAAATTTCGAATTTTACCCTTTTTGTGGATGGTAACTAGTCAGTTTGAAGCCCCTATTTCAGAGACCAAATGTCATCAAATTAATCTGAAATTTTGAAATGTTATAGCCTATTATGTGTTCTATAATCTTGTTAAGTTTGAGAGCGATCTACTGAGTATATTAATTACGGTAGAGTTTACAAAATGGTCGTACGAGCAGTTTCTATTAGCTCTGTGCAGTTTTGTTCGGACGGGCATATCTTGCTCGTCGGGACTCATATTCGCAAACGCTTTTTTTAAAATAAACTAGAGACCCGTAAGATTCTGAAAATTTAAATCACAATTATTTTATGAGGTCCGAGCAAAGTCAGATTTGAGTTTTTATATAGCCTATATGCAGAAAAGTTTTTCTTGAAATTGCTTGTTACTTTTTAAGAAAATCCTTATTTCCTGCCAGTTTTCGATGGCTTGTTAGCCATCATAAGTTAATAGGATTAACTCCAAATTTTGTCCGTAGCTATTCTAATATTCTTTATATGCTACTGTAAGGTTTCTGCCTATGATGAGATTATTCGATACGTTTTTGAATCAATCAAAGTTAGGCCCTTAAGAACTTTTATTGTGTAGCAAGCCAACTTCTCTTGAGTGTAACTCTTAAACTATCGATTAGAATTGCATGAGGTCAATTTTATGTTAAATAACATGGTACAAGAATTCTATAATGATAAAGTATGTGCTTATATGTTCACTGTACAGTAAATAATGATCATTCAAAGATGGCTACTTAAACAAATTTTTTGCACGCCACATGTCTGTAAAAATGCGCAAGACAATTTTCACTTTTTTGCATGCCTACGACATTTAACGATTTACACCGCGTATAATGACTCGAATGAGAACAATTATGCTAGATATACATGAAATCAAGGAACATGAGCTTTTTATGTACATTACATGATATAAAAAGTCATGCATTATTAAATTGCATTGTGAAAAGTTTTGGACCTTTAGTCCATAATTATGAATTAAATACACAAGGAGATCCTTCGTTGGTTTTCTTAAGATTTAGGAATAAATAGGGAATAGGTACACCTGGGTAATTATTGTAACTTGTAAGTCCGTTAAACATTTCCTTGAGTTAAAGGCTTAAGATTGTTAAGACCGTTATGTAGGAGACTTTGACAATAGTACTCAAGGATCGGACTTATCTCTTTGCAAGTAAAAGGTGGGTTATCCTATTTTCAAGTGTGGGTTAGATTCCACGAGGTAACATTTTGGGTTATTAAGCCCAAAAAACTTTATACTTGATACATGTGCTTAAATGTTTTTATGCTCAATTGCTTGTGGTTCACCAAGTATGAGACATGTTTTTTGAACAATCGGCCTTGAGCTCCGTACAAGCCAAGGTAGTGCGCACAAAAAGTTATGACGGTTCGGATAGAGGGAGTAGCTCTCCTCTATTTGAACTGCCCTCTATTTGAACCGGGATGGTAACCCAAGAATGTGAGAAGCTTTGATACGAGTACTCGTGTTTACATTCAAAATTGTTTTGCTTGTGTGAAAGGTGTTTTTACTAAAGTTTCCTTTCCATAACTATCGAAGCATGCAATATCCTTATAAAATATTTTCAAAGAGGGGTACGGAACAACTGAGTGTTTTTGTACTCAGCCCCTGCATTGTTTTTCCTAATGCAGGTTGAACGACGTGGAGGTTGAGGAGGTAATGTCGGTGTTGTCAAGCATATGTTGGGTGACGGCCTTGCGGGTCATCATCATTGGCTCTATGTCTTTTGTTGGTAAGCGACGTGTTTGCATTCTCGTCGAATTATAAATCCTTGAACTCTGTTACCTCATTTTAACCTCAACTATCTTTTGTTTGATAGTTATGTTTTTGAACGCTTCCGCAATGTGGGGCCGGTGTCCTTATACATCGACCCTAGTTACGTCAAGCTAGGGCAAATGTTGTTTCGAATAATTACCCTCCCCAACACCTTTTATTCCAACTCTTATACTTCGATTAATCAATAATCAACTTTTCGCTTTCATTTACTTTCGGTTCGAGTTAATATTCAAGATAAGTTTTTACGGTATCATCCACCCTCGTAGCGGCCCACCCGATCCACATAGGTCCGGATGGCGGGGCGCTACAATTATACTATCAAGTGCAGATAGATAATGATGCATGCCGGTTTAATTATATTATCACATTATTAAGCATGGAGCTGCAGCAGGATGCATTAAAATCTCTATAGATTATTACTTATAAATTAATAAAATTTTAATATAATAAATATCTCCAGTCACGGTTTGAACCCTTGTAAAAACTTATCAATTTTAATAAGATAATAACTTTTTGAAGATTCCTTTTATAAGTATTAGGTCCCATCAATATTGTAACTTAATAATTTTAATTATTACTATTATATTTATTATGATAATTTGTTAAAATATGAATCTATTGTTGTCTGCTTTTCTTAAAATTTAAATTTAAGTGGATTTCATCCTTAAGATTACTAATGACATTAAAAACAATGGTTGTCTAATTCTCAATTGAAATTTAAAATAAAGTGGATTACTGTTGGGAAATTTATTAGTATAAGTTTTGATGAATTCTAAAACCGGATGACCCCAACCGAGTAGATGTTGCCAGTACCTAATGTTAGAATTTAGGCTCGCTGTTTGAGCAAAGTTAAGTTTTTATCTTTACAGGTCTCCAGCTGAAGATGGCAACAAGGCGTCACTCAGACAGAACATCAGTTGTGAAGAAAGACAATTGAGAGTTCATTTGTTCAGATGTAAACAAGGGGAAGTCTTCAGAACATCAGTTGAAGGAAACCAACTGAGCGTTCATCAAATGAGAAACAATTGAAAGGAAGAGAACATTAGATGAAAAAGAAATCATCTGAGGGTTCAAACCCAACTGAGTAAAGAAGTGGAAGACAACTGAGGGTTCAGTTTCAGAACCTCAGTTATAGAATCTGAACAAGGAGTTCAACTGTTTTGAAGTTCAAAGTCAGCTGAGAACTCGACAGATCGGAACATCAGCTGAAGATCACTCAGATGAAAGTCAAGACTTTCAACCGACAAACCGAAGTTGAATGTCAAAGATTTGAATTTCAAAAGGAAGTCACATGAGGGTTTGACCGTTCAGTCAATACCCCATCTGGCCCAACACAAGGCTGTCTCAGATGGAAAGCAAAGGAGCACAGATGCCATATCGGGAAAGTCTGCAGAGATGAGAGACAAGCCATCGCTTTCAACCGATCAGAGATCAACTGCTCCTCCAACGGCTAGTTGATTCTCTCCGCCTATAAATAGAGGCATCATCTCATTCGAAAAGAAAAGAGATACAGATAGACACATAGACGACTAAAAATTCAAAAGCTTTCTCGAGAGAAATCAAAGCAAATCTGCAAAATCATCATCTAAGAGCATCAGCAGCTGAGAGTTCCAATTTGAGAGAACATTAGTAGCTGAGGGTTCCTAGAATTCGAAACTGTTTTTGATCTTAGGTTGAGTGTTTATTCGTTCAAGCCTTAGATCCAGCTCTCATTCTTGATCGAGCTGTAGTTGGATATCCTACCCTTTCTCACACCCTAAAAAGTGTGCTAGGACCTTACTCTTCCTGTAATTGAGTAGTCATGTCATCAAGTACCCGTAAACTTGACTTAGGCTGTTTAGTGCCCGGAAACTAAACTGTAACGGTTACTCAGCCCGCGTAAGCTGAGTGGTTCTGTCCAGAAGAACTTGGACTGAGGTGTGTGGACTCACATCTCCCCGTGGACGTAGGAGTTATCTCCGAACCACGTAAATCTTGTGTGTCGTGTTTATTTTTTTGTTAGTCCTTATTGCATTTCTAACTGACCGAACTAACCAGCATTCAAACCTCTTTTGCACTTTTTCAACCGAGCTGTTTTGGTTCTTGACCAACCGAGCTGGTTTGCGTGAGTTGTTTTTAACGAGTTTATTTTCCACCACATTCCGCACAGCACCGCTCTTCCAGCTGAGTTTGCTTACTCAGCTGTGAGATCCCACCTGAGTCCTTTTACTCAGTTGAAGTTGTTTTCAAGTGTTAAGTTTTTCGAAAGCTGAAAAATCCTAACTGGTGTATTCCCCCCCCCCCCCCCATACACCAGTAACTCGTTTCGGGACCATCAAGTGGTATCAGAGCAGTGGTTCAAAAGACTGCTGACTCTGTTTCACGAGGTGTGAATTCAAGAATTTTCTTCAGTGGTCCACTGAACAGATCTTTTCACGCTAGTGCATTCTTGCTCGCATTTTTTTTGTTGTCCTGTTTTTGTTTGTGCAGATGGACGTCAAGGACAAGATCACAGTCATGTTCTTTGTTGTCAACTATACATCATGGAGAACTCGAATGAAGAAGAACCTTTTGTCCAAGCATCATAGAATGCAACAAGTTCTCACATCTGGACCAATCGTCATACGAGACAGAATACTTCGCACTCCCACAAATCCCAACGATGGAGATGCAGTGGTGGAGTATGTGGAGAAACAGCCAGAGGACTACACTCCGGAGGAGGCCAAGGTGAGCCAGCTGGATATCTGGGCTCAGAGCACAATAATGTCCACGGTTGGACAAGATTATCTGCCCTGGATAGAGGAATGTGAGACCGCAAAAGAGATGTGGGACATCCTGGCCTCGCTAAGTGAAGGAAGCGACGAGACAAAGGAAAACAAGTTCTCGCATGCATGTCAAGATTTTGACAATTTCAGTCTGCGACCTGATGAGACTATAGATCAGCTAGAGCTCCGGTTTATGGACATCATCAGAAGAATCCAATCCATCCGGAAAGGAAAATACACTCTAAGAGAGATAAACCTCAAAGTGTTGCAAGCTCTACCGGCTGAGTGGGATACTTTCACAAATATCCACGAGAGCCGAGCTGACCTAGGTGAAATGGGAACTGAAAGATTGTTCTCAATCTTGAAAGGAAATGAGTATAAGGTCAACAGAAGGAGGTCGCAGCCCTCAAGTCAGACAAATAGAATTGAGGACGTCGGCTCGGCATCAAAGTCAGTTGCCCTCCGAGCTGACTACTCAAAGTCGAGATCGTCAAGGCCAACCAGGTCAGCTGACACGACTGCAAAGGAGCCGAGCAGAGAAGAACTGCAACAGAACATTGCAGCGTTGTCAAAGAAGTTAGCCGATATGGATACTCGGTTCGGCAAATATAAACGTTTCTATAAATCAAACCGAACTCGAGACAATTCGAAGTCAGTTACCAATGGTTGCTTCGAATGCGGCAAGGAAGGACACTTCAAAGCTGATTGCCCAGACCTCTCAAAGAAGGAAAGAGAAGCACTGAGGGCGAAGCAAACTGCAAAGAATAAGGCCATGGTAGCTGAAGAGGCAGCTGACGATATGGACATCTTCACAGACACTGAAGATGAGGATGATCTGACCTCTACCAACAAAGTCATCAGTCCGGATCAATGCCTCATGGCACTTGGAACCGACCAAGATGATATTGAGGTACAATCTAATCCTGCTCGCTTAAATTCTTCCAATAGTTCTAACATGCAGGAATCTATGAACGATGAGTTGGAACCCTCCTGGAATGATTTTCAAGAACTCAGTGAGGAATTGCATCAGCAGTCGGTTGAGTTTAAGAGTCTTCAAGCCCAGTTCGCCAAGCTTGAAGATTCCTTAACCGAAAAGGACGATCTGATCAAGAGACAAGCTGAAGAAATTGACCAGCTGAAAAGTCAACTGAGTACAGCCAACCAAACTGAGGCTTCAACCGATGAACAGTTGAAGGAACAGATTAAGGCACAGAACGAACAGTTGAACAAGCAAGAGGCTCAAATCGACCAGCTGATGAAGACATCAGATGCCCAGACCGAACATATAGTTGTTCTTCTCAAGGATCTTCAAACTGAGAAGGACAACCTGACAAAACTATATCAGTCATCCGAGATTATCGAGAATCTCATCAAATACAGACGGCAAACGGATGATGTGTCTGGACTCGGATACGACGTGGCAAAGGACACTGGAATTCCACCAGCTACCTTCACCAGGGCTGAGGAAGTCATGGTTGCCAAACCTAACACAGTTGAGTATGCAACTGAACAAACACCCTCACAACCGATAAAGGTAACTACGGCTGAGAAAGGCAAAGGAGCTGCAGATGGAGCACCAACGAAACAGTCCCTAGAGTCTACAACCGAGGGGGAATGTTCCAAGACTCAACGGAGGAACCGGAGACGTCGGAGTCACAATCAAGCTCAAAATCAACAACATATCCAAGCTCAGAACCGACGTGATAACCGACCAACAAACCAACCACAGCAGAGATGGAACCAACAGAACCGACCAAGCTTCAACCGATATAATCAACAACGGTTCCATCACCACAACAATCAGAGGTTCCAACAGAGTCAACCTATGTGGAAAAGTTACGACAGCTATGGTTACTCATGCCACAACATGAATCAACATCCGGGCATGAACAACCATCGTCAACAGCCAAGGCAATGGAATCAGAATCAGCCAAGAAGATTCCACAAAGCCGTCCGACCTCACAGACAAACTCAACAGGATAAGAATCGCCATCAAAACAGGGGGGAAGCCTCACTTCCTAAAGCCCAACATGGGAGAAATCCAACTCCTCCCAAGAAACAGAGCATCATTTCGAACAACAAGCCTAAGGATAACCGGGGTGTTGTTATAATTGATGAAAATGGGCAGATCATTTGGAATGACAAGGCTATTCGAGTGTACAGAGAAAAGCGACGCACGGTTCCAGCGGGAATTGGTTCTAACCCTCCAGGACCCAACTGAAATTGGGGACCTAAGCGAGTTTCTCCTTGCAGGTACAGGAGAAACAGCTGAGGAAGAAGAAGGCGTCTACAACAATGTGGGTGATGGATAGTGGATGCTCGAAACACATGACAAATCTGAAGGATTTGCTTGGAAGTTTCGTGGAGAAAGAAGGTCCATCAGTTACTTTTGGTGATAACTCAAAAGGTTACACCAGAGGTTACGGTACCCTTGAAACCAATCATGTTTCAATTTCTAATGTTTCTTTTGTTGATGGATTGAAGCATAACCTGCTCTCCATCAGTCAATTCTGTGATAATGGGTTCTCTGTCAAGTTTGATGCACAGGGTTGCAGAGTTAAAGATGTCGGATCAAAGCAGGTGATATTGTTGGGAAATCGATCTCCAACAGGGAATGTATACTACGCTGACTGGAACAGCAGCCTCCCTGACACTTGCTTGTTGTCAAAGAGCAGTTCGGATGTGAGTTGGCTGTGGCACAAAAGGCTCAACCATCTGAATTTCAAGACGATGAACCGACTTGCCAGACAAGAACATGCAAGAGGCATACCTAACCGAGTGTTTTCAACAACACACATATGCAGTGCATGCCAGCTGGGAAAGCTCGCTAGAACCTCCTTCCGGTTGAAGTCAACTCCTTCAACCGACCGAGTGTTGCAGCTGATCCATATGGATCTCTTCGGGCCAGTTACACCAAAAAGCATTAATGGAAACGAATATACTTTGGTTGTAACTGATGACTACTCAAGATATACATGGACCATCTTCATGCGCCACAAGAGTGAAACCCAAGATGAGCTGCCCAAGCTAATGGATCGGATATCGAACCAACAAGAGATGAAGATCATATCTATCAGATCAGATCGTGGAACGGAGTTTCTAAATGAAACCATCATTGAGTATTGCGAAAAGAATGGCATAACCCATCAAACATCAGCCGCGCGTACTCCACAACAGAATGGCGTAGCTGAGCGAAGAAATAGAACTCTGAAGGATGCAGCCACATCCATGTTAGCGAGCTCAACACTACCTAAGAGATTTTGGGCTGAAGCGATCAACACAGCATGCTACACACAGAATCGATCTCTTCTTACCAAGCGGTTGGGAAAGACGCCCTACGAGCTGTGGAGACGCAGAAAGCCAGATATTTCTTATTTTCGTGTTTTTGGATCTAAGTGTTATATTCACAACAATGGGAAGATTCAGTTGAAAACTTTTGATGCCAAAGCTTCAAAGGGCATATTTCTTGGATATGCAGCTCGGATCAAGGCATATAGAGTTTTCAACAACAGCTCTCGTGTTGTGGAAATAACACCTCATGTTAGTTTTGATGAATCTACCTTTGAGTGCAGGGAACAGGTAAAGGAACAACACGCGGATCCAGCTGTTCTACCAGTTCTCACCAGATCGCAAGCTCTTCGGGAAAAGAACCGAGCTGAACCACTGGTATGGGCAACTAAGGATGAGGACCCATACTCCTCTGAAGATGAATGCGAAGACCTCAGCTCGTCCCTAGGGGGAACTTCCGCTGATGTCCATCCAACTGCATCAGCATCCGATGCCCAACCGAACTCAGTTCAATCTATTGTAAATGTTGAGGATCCAGACTCAACAGCTGATCAATCACCAGCTCTGAAGACTCCAACTCAGATGTCTGAACAGCCACTGTTGGAAGAAGAAGGAAGACGCAACCGAAGATGGTATGAAGTTCATTCCACCAACGACATCATCGGAGATCCAACCGAGGGTGTGCGCACACGGAGCAGAGTTGCAAATCCAGAATCAACCGAGGAAGAATCCAACACTTATGCCCAATATGCTGAGGAATTGGCAGTTCTAGAGGAGTTCGAGCAAGCTGGAGATATTGCCATGATTTCTTGCTATGTAGCTGATGTTCCAGAACCGAAGAATGTTGGGGAAGCTCTCAATTGTGTCCACTGGACAACAGCCATGCAAGAAGAATTGAATGAGTTTCTACGCAACTGTGTATGGGAGTTGGTAGAAAGACCAAATGGTGTCAAGGTGATTGGACTAAAGTGGATTTTCAAAAACAAGAGAGACGCCATTGGATTCATTGTGAGGAATAAAGCAAGGTTGGTAGCTCAAGGATACTGCCAACAAGAAGGAATTGACTTTGAAGATTCCTTTGCACCAGTTGCAAGGCTTGAAGCCATCCGGATCTTTCTAGCTTATGCCGCACATCACAAGTTCAAAGTATATCAGATGGATGTGAAGTGTGCATTCCTCAATGGAGATATAAAAGAAGATGTATATGTTGAACAGCCTCCTGGTTTTGAGACTGGTGATAGAAGAGTGTACAAGCTGAAGAAAGCTATCTATGGTCTAAAGCAAGCACCAAGAGCATGGTATGACACTCTTTGTGGATTTCTTCTGGACTCGGGGTTCAAACGAGGTTCAGTTGATAAAACTCTATTCACCATCAAAGTTGGAGAAGATATACTTGTCGTGCAAATTTATGTCGATGACATCATTTTCGGGTCCAAGTCGGAGGAGCTGTGCAAGAAATTCTCCGATCTTATGAAGGAAAAGTTCGAGATGTCAATGATGGGCGAGATGAATTATTTTCTTGGATTACAAGTGAAGCAGTCACCTGAAGGGATCTTCATCAACCAGTCCAAATATACAAGGGAGCTCATCACCAAGTTCGGATTGCAGACAAGTAAGACAACCAAGATCCCTATGAACACGAACTGGAAGATCGAACCAGGAGCTGAGGGAAAGCTCATTGATGCCAGCCAGTATAGAGGGATTATCGGATCGCTGCTTTACCTAACTGCCAGCCGACCAGATACGCAGTTGGAGTGTGTGCTCGTTTTCAAGTCCAACCAAGAGAAGCACACATGTTGGCAGCAAAGAACATCATTAAGTATCTGAAGGGAACTGTCAATGTTGGATTGTGGTACCCAACTGATGACAATATCCAGCTGACTGGATACTCAGATGCCGACCTAGCAGGAGATCGGTTGGACAGAAAGTCTACTTCTGGACACTGTCAGTTCATGGGAAGCAAGCTAGTTTCATGGTTCTCCAAGAAACAAGCGTGTGTTGCTACTTCGACAACCGAGTCAGAGTACATGGCTACCGGAAGCTGTTGCATGCAAGTATTGTGGCTGAAGCAGCAGCTGAGAGATTATGAAGTCTTAACTGGACAGGTTCCCATACATTGTGATAGCTCGAGTGCCATAGCTATCCCTCTAAACCTTGTTCATCACTCTCGGACTAAGCATATCGATATTCGTCATCACTTCATTCGAGATCATATTGAGAAGAAGGATGTGTCCATGGAGAAGATCCCAACTGAGATTCAGAGAGCTGACATCTTCACCAAACCTCTTCCTGAAGCCCGGTTCAAGATGCTGTGTGATCTTCTAGGACTTTTGGATCCGAGCTAAAAACTCATCCGAGCAGAAGAATCATCCGAGCTGACAAGGATTCATCCGAGCTGAAGAATCGGATATCGACTTAAGGGGGAAGCTCAGATGAAGGGGGAAGATCAGATGAAGGGGGAAGCTCAGATACGAATTGCCTACTGAGGACATCAAACTCCAGCTGAGGAGATGAACTTGAGTCAGCTGATGGTATGCGGCAACTGAGGAATTCAACAAATGAACACAGCTGATTCAGACATCAGCTGGCAGGTATCATTTATGACTGAAGGTGTTATGATATTAAATGAGAATGTTTGAAATAAATTCAAACATTCCTGAACATGTCAGCTAGACTAAACAAGCCATCATATCGCATTTAATGTAAAGTCTGGCTGAACACCTATAGCCTTACTTTATAGTGCGACTGGGCTGACACCTCAAACTATTCACCTTCTCACTCGCGCGCGTGGTATATCAGTCAAAATTACTCAACAGTCGCGAAATCACAGCCGTTAATAGATTCGCGCGATTTAACCCCAGCCGTTGATTTTATCCGAGTCAAAGATTATATAATACGGCAAATCAGGAAGTGATCCTTACTTTCTCTCTTCGTGCATATCTTTACTCACTATTCATCATCTTCTCAAATCTTGTTTCGCCATTTTCAGTAAAGTCTTTCACTCTTTCTTTGCATATATATCTCCTCGAGATGGCGCCCAAGTCAAAAGCTTCTAAAAAGATGGTTTCCTCAGAGCCTGCAACGTTCCAGGAATCGTTCGACATGGTGATGTCGAAGATTCATTTCGAACAGATATTATCCAGAGCGGCTCTCTCCTCGCCTGAGCTTGCTCCAATCGCCGCCATCCTCTCCGACCACCATCTGCTTGATTGGGCCACCCTCTCTCCGGCCCTGTTGCTCAGGAAGCAGATCGTACATTTCTACCGTAATCTGCAACGAGTCACAAATGACGGGCTTGTCACGATCATCCCGTGCAAGCAACGCCACAGAACCTCCCGAACAGTAGAAGACTCCGTTGTGGAGATAAAGGTGTCGAAGGAGCTGGAGAAGCTCATCCCCAGAAACCGTGAAGCCACAGATGTGGTGGGGAACTTTTCTGACAAGGAAGCTGATGCCTTCCTTCAAACCATTCTTCTTGTTCCCGAACCATTGAAGGGGAGCATGCAAAGGACAAAGCTGAAGCCGGAGCACCGACTTCTTTTCGATGTAATCTCCAAATGCATCTTCGCATATGGTGGAGCCTTCGGGGACATTAGCCGTCCTAAGCTCAAACAGCAGAAGGCCCTGGAAGAGATGCACCAGGTCGACTGGTTGGGATATATAGAGAGCAAGCTGGTGTCGGAGAAGCAGAGGATATCCGAGACGACAGCTGAGTCCGAGGATGTTCTGTTGAGTGTCAAGGGGACTCTTAATTTCGGGACAAAGATATCAGCCCTCATCCTCCAAGCTACAAAGGGTCTGCCGCTGACATGGGAAGGGAGTGAGGACACTCCAGTCAGCAAGCTGTCACTGTTCCCCTCAGCCAAGAAGGCCAGGGATGTTGTAGAAGCTGTCTACACCCCCAAGGGTGTCCCCAAGCCAGCTGTGGAGGCAGCTGCTCGTCGCCCTTCGAGGACCAAGCCGGCGAAGCGCCAGCTGGAAGAGGTAGCTGAGGAGGAAGAAGACGAAGAGGAGGAAGAGGAGGAACCTCTGCAGAAGAGGCCAAGGATAAGAATCATCCAGCCAGCGGCTAAACCATCCACAACAAGTCCAGTGGTGGTCAAGCCGGCTGAGGAGAAGGAGTCAACCGAATCCAGTCAATCGGTTGACCCAGCTGGGTTTATTCTTCAACCTCGCCAGGAGGACGTGGCTGAGGAGGCAGGTGGAGACGTGGAGATCCAAGTGGTGGATGCCAGCTCCTCCTCAGATGACTCTTCTTCATCTGAGGAGCCCCACGACAGTCGGTGTAGAGCTGATGCCAGCTAGGTTAACCCACCTGTGACTGAAGAAATCCTCCAGCCAGCCAACTCTCCATCCAAAGAGGATCAGGTTCTCTCAACTGGTCCCCAGTCAGATATTCCGAGCCTCTCGCTCGATGCCAACGTTGTGACCACTTCTTCGGCCAACGTTGATGAAACCATCGAACCCTTAACCTTCGATATCGACCCCCCTCAGATCGATGAAGAAGCCAACCGTCAGGTGATCCTGGCTGAATATGAAGGAAGACTCAGCTACTGTTTCCGCAAGCTGATTGGTATGTTCCCCGAGGCAACATCGATGCCTATTTTCTCTGTTCTTGGGACGGAGCTTCTATACCAATTCAGTGTCATATTCAGCTACTGGTACGTGAAGGAGGAGACCCTCAGGATCCATGGCTGGGACAAGTTAAAGGTCGAAGAGTCCAACCTGAGGGAGTACTTCGACTACCAGAGCCTGGAGGTGGCCTACAACCAAAAGGTGGCTGTGCTCCGACGACGTCTGGACAAAAGCATCCAAGAAGGGACAGACACCAGGGAGCTGTGCAACAACCCTGAAGCTGTTCACTTTCTTGATGACATGCTCGCAAAAAATGCCTCCTGCATGGACGACGTCGACGCAGCTGATGAGGCGGCCAAGAGAGAAGAAGACAAGCTCAAGGCCTACCTCGCCAGCCGATCTGCCATGGTTGTCCTGGAGTCTGCTGCCCAGCCACAACCACCGCTCCTGCCCGGACCCTCCGATCAGCCAGCTCTCTCAACCGACGTTATCTGCGAGCTGATCTCGGAGAGGGTCAACCAGCTCAGGACGGAGATGCTGTCCAAAATCCAGCTGAGCAAGGAGGAAGAAGCTGACAGGATGCAACAGCTGATGGCAGAAAATGCCAGCCTGAAGAATCAGCTAGATCACCTCTCCTCTTCTCTACAGCACAAGCTCGAAGATCTCTCCACTTCTTCCAGCTCGGAGGTCTCGGCTCTAAGGAAGGCCGTTCAGAGCCTCAGCTCGGATTTCAACGTGTTCAAGACCGTTGCTGAATCTGACCTCGCAAAGTCCCAGCAGACTCAGGACCAGGAGTGGATGGCTCAGTTCGCCTCTTTCCGAGCTGAGTTCGTCTCCCTTCACAAAGAGGTCTCTGCGACCTTTGCAGCTGTGCAGCGAGCTGAGCAGGAGCGCCAAGACTTGGAGTTGGCAAAGAAGGTGGAAGAGAAGGACGCTGTTGAAGAGCTGTTTTTCCGCATTCAACAAGCTGAAGCCAAGTTGACCTCTCTGGATGGCACTGTTGCCACCCTTTTGGATGATGCCAAAAAGGGGGAAGACAAGGAGCCAGCAGCTGGGGAAGACAAGGAGCCGGCAGCTGGGGATGGACAAGGGAAAGCTGTTCTCCAGCAAGGAGAAGGAGTGCCAGCTGAAGCTGAAGGGTCGCAGCCCGAACTGGAAGTCTCCCACGACCTTGTAGCCGAGCTCACAGCCGAGCTCGATGCAGAACTTGACGGGATATCCGTTGAAGACTGTATCGAAGCTGCCAAAGCTATGGAGGTGCCTAAGGAGAAGTACTTGAATCCCTCTTGGATCAAGAAGTTCGCTGCCGATCAGGCCAAGAAGGTGGCCAAGTTCGAGAAGGAGCTCGCCAAGGTGGAGAAGAACGTCGACAGAAATAAAGCCAGCCGGAGTGTGCGAAGAATCAACAAGCACCAGATGAAGGCTGAGGCTAAAAAGTCGACGCATCAGCTGCAGAAGAACGCTCCGCTCCCGTCTCGATACCCACATGTTGACAAGTGGATGAATGCGGAGTGGAACGATGACTGGGAACAGTTCAAACATGAGTTCGTCAATGACTTCTATTACAGGAAAGTCTACTCGACTGAAGACCCAAGGCTAGCCTTCAAGGAAGCCCTGTGGGAACTCAGCTCTGGAGACCCTGGAATGTTTAGTCAGTTCAAGCGAGCTATGCTGAATGCTCAGCTTGATCCCAACACTGTTCCAGTTCCAAAGAAGTGCATATACCGCCCTCCGATGATCAAAGGCACAAGCACGCCAAATAGAAATACGATCTTAGCTGAGGCGAGGCAAGTATGCAAGGAACACGGCGTCAACACTGGGATTGAGTCGGAAGCGAAGAAGGAAATCTTCAACCGTATCTTCAACAAGTACGGTCAACAGTATTTCTGAGCTGTCAAAGTTTTTGAGCTGATAATGTTTTTGGATGTTGTAGTTTTTGAAGCAGCTGTTGTATCTTTCTATGTTTTGCGCTTAACTTTGTAACCTTTAGATGTATCAAAAACTTCAAAGTATATAATACGATTCACCTTGATGAACAATTCCTCATTGTCCAAGCTCTGAATCACAAAGTCTTTCAATTTCATGTTATAACTGTGCTAACCCTTTGATGTTTTATCTTATAGACTGTCTAGAATTTCAACTGAGATTTTAGATAAGTTAGTGAGGTTTAGATCAGTAGTGGTTTCAAGCTGTAAGTGGTTTTGGCATCATCAAAAAGGGGGAAATTGTTGGGAAATTTATTAGTATAAGTTTCGATGAATTCCAAAACCGGATGACCCCAACCGAGTAGATGTTGCCAGTACCTAATGTTAGAATTTAGGCTCGCTGTTTGAGCAAAGTTAAGTTTTTATCTTTACAGGTCTCCAGCTGAAGATGGCAACAAGGCGTCACTCAGACAGAACATCAGTTGTGAAGAAAGACAACTGAGAGTTCATTTGTTCAGATGTAAACAAGGGGAAGTCTTCAGAACATCAGTTGAAGGAAACCAACTGAGCGTTCATCAAATGAGAAACAGTTGAAGGAAACCAACTGAGCGTTCATCAAATGAGAAACAGTTGAAAGGAAGAGAACATCAGATGAAAAAGAAATCATCTGAGGGTTCAAACCCAACTGAGTAAAGAAGTGGAAGACAACTGAGGGTTCAGTTTCAGAACCTCAGTTATAGAATCTGAACAAGGAGTTCAACTGTTTTGAAGTTCAAAGTCAGCTGAGAACTCGACAGATCGGAACATCAGCTGAAGATCACTCAGATGAAGGTCAAGACTTTCAACCGACAAACCGAAGTTGAATGTCAAAGATTTAAATTTCAAAAGGAAGTCACATGAGGGTTTGACCGTTCAGTCAATACCCTATCTGGCCCAACACAAGGCTGTCTCAGATGGAAAGCAAAGGAGCACAGATGCCATATTGGGAAAGTCTGCAGAGATGAGAGACAAGCCATCGCTTTCAACCGATCAGAGATCAACTGCTCCTCCAACGGCTAGTTGATTCTCTCCGCCTATAAATAGAGGCATCATCTCATTCGAAAAGAAAAGAGATGCAGATAGACACATAGACGACTAAAAATTCAAAAGCTTTCTCGAGAGAAATCAAAGCAAATCTGCAAAATCATCATCTAAGAGCATCAGCAGCTGAGAGTTCCAATTTGAGAGAACATTAGTAGCTGAGGGTTCCTAGAATTCGAAACTGTTTTTGATCTTAGGTTGAGTGTTTATTCGTTCAAGCCTTAGATCCAGCTCTCATTCTTGATCGAGCTGTAGTTGGATATCCTACCCTTTCTCACACCCTAAAAAGTGTGCTAGGACCTTACTCTTCCTGTAATTGAGTAGTCAGGTCATCAAGTACCCGTAAACTTGACTTAGGTTGTTTAGTGCCCGGAAACTAAACTGTAACGGTTACTCAGCCCGCGTAAGCTGAGTGGTTCTGTCCAGAAGAACTTGGACTGAGGTGTGTGGACTCACATCTCCCCGTGGACGTAGGAGTTATCTCCGAACCACGTAAATCTTGTGTGTCGTGTTTATTTTTTTGTTAGTCCTTATTGCATTTCTAACTGATCGAACTAACCAGCATTCAAACCTCTTTTGCACTTTTTCAACCGAGCTGTTTTGGTTCTTGACCAACCGAGCTGGTTTGCGTGAGTTGTTTTTAACGAGTTTATTTTCCACCACATTCCGCACAGCACCGCTCTTCCAGCTGAGTTTGCTTACTCAGCTGTGAGATCCCACCTGAGTCCTTTTACTCAGTTGAAGTTGTTTTCAAGTGTTAAGTTTTTCGAAAGCTGAAAAATCCTAACTGGTGTATTCTCCCCCCCCCCCATACACCAGTAACTCGTTTCGGGACCATCAATTACATTGGTGTATCTAGCCTAGAACAAGGGGTACAGATGTACCCAAAAAAAAAAAACAATTAGTAGTATTATATATATATTAATAATTATAATAATAGTATGTGTATATTATTTTTTTATCTTATTGATCCATTCTAAAAAATTACAAGTGTGACCCAAACAATTTATTCTCAAAATTTTTCTAATAAAAAAATTAAAAGTCCAAATATTTATTAAGCCCACAACAAGAAATAAAACAAAAAATGAAATAGAGATGAATAGTGAGAAAAATAACATAGAAAAACATCTTCTTTGTTCCAAAACTCAAAATTGATATATTCATGGAAGATATGAAAATAGATGATAAGTTTCAAAATTGCACGGTATTGGTTCCCTTTCGATAAAACTTGTTGGAACAAAGAGACATGTGACTTATCATTTAGTATTTTTTCCTCATCAAATTAGTGTTGATTCTTTTGGTATTAATTATGTAATTTTTTTCATTTTTATTTTGAAGTGTATTTACAATGGAAGACAACTAATTAAGCACTAGTCTTAGTCCACATTAGGAAAGATGTCTATGCCTAAAAAACGGGTAGTACGACACCTCAAAAAATTTGATTCGGGTGGCTTCGCTCCTGAACCCCAAAAAAGGAAATCTCCCCCCTGCAACCCCAATACTCTTAACATTTCGCATCCAAATTCAAAATCCTAGATACGCCACTGGTGGATTACATCTCTAACTTTTCTAATTGTATCAAAAATTTTTGACATAGAGTTCTTCAACTGAAATTAAAGGCTATGTGTGATTGTCGCAGTCGCATCAGTCGCTTTGAAAATTGATCGATACATGAATAAATTCTGTAAAAAATACATAAATTTATTATTTCAATACATTTAGGTGTTACGTGCAAATTATTTCTACTCACGTTCTTTATATAAATTATATTTACTGAAATTAGAAATCACTCTTTTAATCAACAAATTATTAATTTATTAATATATTAATATTTCTCTAAATCAATAAAATTTCATAGTCCCAAAGCTATTTACATAGAGATTTTACTGTATTTAATTTCCACTAGAAATGCTCAATATCCAAAGTCAAATGTATCGAGTATTGTGAACCCAACTATTATCTTTTTCTAATCTGAATTGTTTGGTCCCAAGTGTTATTCTTCCACAAGATTATAACATTCTTCTTCTATGAGCCAGACACGATCTAGTACCATAAGCACCGTACATATCTAATTGATGAAAAATAGATTATAAAGCATAAAAAATAGATTATAAATCATGAATTAATAAATTTAATTAGATAAGTTTTTATTAGGGGTTAGTAAATTCCAATAGGAATTTAAACAGAATCTGCATGCATGTTTTATAATATAATATCCACCGCTACATACATATAGTGATCTTATGAAATAAATTTTTGGAATTTATATGATTATATCCCTTGACAATTATAGCAAGTGAAAATAGAGGACGGACATGAAATGGAGGAAATAGAGAGAGGAGATGAGGATTTTTAGCTTGGATCATCTTCTTTATTGGAGCATTCACAACAAATCATTTAAAAGTAATTTTAACTTTAAATTTAAATTAAAATAATAAAAAGTGAGATAAAAATCTCATCAAATAGATCTCCAAAATTAAGTTGGACTCAAAAATTTACACCCCCTAAATTTTTTCTCAAATTACTTTCAAAATTTTACTCTTTAAGTTGTTTTCAAAGCTTCCCCTACACTATTTCTAACCCCTATTTTACAAATGCATACAATAGTTTTCCTATTTTGCATTAATTTTATAAAATTTGTGGGCTCAACTCAATTGTGAGAGAAGAATGATTCAGGAAGGTGTATATTTAAAGAAATATTTAGAAAAGTGTAAATATTTTCATAAGGTCTACCTAATTTGAGAAATCTGCTTAATACACTTTTTATTTCACTTTTAGTTATTTTAGCTTAATTTTTGAGTTAAAACTCGAAATGCTCTAAATCTATTCTTATCTCAAAATTTGAGTTTGACCCATTATTTTCATAAAATAATTAATGAAAAATGGGAAAATTATTGTATCATTTAAATAAAAAAACTTAAAATAATGTAGGAAACACTTTAAGAGTAAGTTTAGGAGCAAAATTTGAGAACTCTTGCGGGAGTGCTCTTATTAACTAATAAATCGATATTAAATACTAATAACTATTTGCACTAGTTAGTTTGAAAAAGCACAACAAAACCGCTCCATTTATGTGCATATAATTGGCCCAAGTTGCTCTAGTAGAAATCTGGCCCAGAAATGTTCTCAAACTATACCGGTTTTACCTTTGTCCCGCTGAATTTAGATCGAGCTGAGCCGGCTATCTCTTCGTAAGATCATTCTTTTATAAAAAAATAAGTTAGACTCCTGCAACGCATCTCACTGCGTGCAACCGGCGCATGGCGAGTGCGCGGCGAGTGTTATGCACACGCTCCAATTATTTTTTTTTTATTTTTTTTTACGATCAGACCATACGTACCACAACGTGTTTATATATATATTACATTGTATAATGAGATGCACTATTAAGTATATTGAGATGCACCAATTTTTAATTTCAGATTTTTTTTGTAATTTCAGTTTTTTTTTTCTAGCTCTGCCTCCAACTCTGATTTTAATTTATAGATAATCATTGTGGCAACATTAATGTCTTTTAGCTTGCTCCACGGCTTTCGGCTCCCTTCTCTCGACTCTTAAAACAAAAGAAAAAATAAAATAAAAAAACTGATACATCTCAATACACTTAATAATGCATATAAATGCATATTATGGTGTATATTATTTGACTGTAAAAATAAGAAAAACAATAATCAACGGATTGACCCGATCCGGATCTGACCCAATCTCACACAAGAATTTGCCAAAAATTCATTCCCGTCGTTTTTCCAAATTTTTTTTTTTTTTGGAAAAGTTCCCTATCGTTTTTACAAATTATACAAATATAAAAACTGCATATTTAGAAAGCCTAAAAATATAATCTATGGCCCATTTAAGCCCAATCCATGCAAATTCTTTTCATTCAGCATAACCTCAATCCATTTTTCTTCAATTCACATCAATCAATCATGCCGACTAGTGTCACCGTAAGTTTTCAGAATGCATAACAAAAGTTATTTAGAAAAATAATTAAATAAAATCTCCAGTTTAATTCTTTCAATTACAACATGCAAGTGTACTGGTATCAAGTGTTTCTTTTACCTCAGAAAGTCATGAAAATCATCCAATCTATGTGTAGATCCTTTCTTTGGTCAGGAAAATCTAAATCCAAGCGAGCTTTAGTTGCATGGGAGCAACTTTGCTTGCCCAAAATAGCTGGAGGATGGAATATTACGCATATGTTAAACTGGAATAAGGCTGCACTATGCAGGATGCTGTGGAACTTATTTCAGAATAAGGAGAAGATATTGATTAAGTGGGTGCACTGTTACTATATAAAGAATCAAGATCTCCTTACAATGACGATTCCTCAACAGGCTTCGTGGATTATAAGGAAAATTCTTGGTGCTAGAGAGTATTCTGCTGCAGGTCAGTCATGTCTTTCTCAACCCTCTTTCGTCATTAGAAGAAGATATAATGAGTTGTGTGGAGATGTGACAAAGACTCCATGGTGTATAATGATCAGCAATAACCCTACTCCGCCAAAATGTCTCTTTATAACTTGGCTGTTCCTACTAGGTAGACTTGTAACAAGTGGTAATCTTGCTAAGATTGGCATACAAGTCGACCCTAAGTGTAGTTTGTGTGGATTGGCAGATGAGACTCATCCGCATCTATTCTTTCAGTGTAGCTATTCAATGCAAATATGGAAAAGTATGAAACAGTGGTGTGGTCTTGATCCAACGGTGGGTGATTGGGAAGAAGAGAGAGCTTCGTTGATAGCTCATTGTAGATCGAATACTGGTGTTCAGAAGATGTATAGAGTCATATTGTCCGTTGTGATCTACCATGTGTGGAAAGAACGAAACATGTGAAGGTTTCAGAATTCAAGATCGAGTTTGGAGATGGTGCTACGGCAATGCCAAATGACTACTGTTTTGTGTTGCCGGCATGATAAGAAGCTTCTATGCTTTCTGAGAAATTAAGTGTAGTGGTGTTTTGTAAGTAGAGTTGCAGTTGCATGAGCTTGCAGCTTGTGGAGTTTTGAGCGGTTGTACTCTCATTTTCTAAGTTTGGTATAAATAAAAATGCTATTTACCAAAAAAAAAAGAAAATTACAAAATGATATTAGACCTACCTTGTACTTTTAGTTTTAATTTCCATTTATTTGGACATTTAAAGCCGACCTTAATCGTTTGTATTTGTTACATACTCCATTAAAAATCACAACCAAGAAAAATACTACAAATAAGCACTTTGTACATAGCCGAGCAGTGAAATAAGACAAATGAGTTTGATACAACATCTACAGACTATATAGGTCAGTCACTTTACTGTGCCCAACTTTTTTACAAATTCAATCAAAATTCAAGCACTACTAAATTTCTATTACAATACGGGAATGCATATCTCTTCTCTGCTTCAGTTATTACACGCAGACATTTCTGCCCTAACTATCTGAAAATTTCAAATTTTGTAATAAAACTGCTTCAGTTTTGCCCTAAAAATCTGGTCAGGTGTTGAGCAATTCAACAACCCTTCTCATAGAAGGTCTGTTGATTGGCAAATCAGCAGTACATAACAGCGCCACATTCAAAACCAAATCCACTTGTTCATAGTGAATTTTTGATGCATCCATCCTACCATCTAATATCTCATCCCAATCCTCTCTACATGATGTTGATGTTGATGTTGATGCAATCTCACTCACCCACCTCACTAGGTTCCTGTTCCCGTCGTTCGGCCTCCTCCCACTGACTAGCTCCAGCAACACTACTCCGAAGCTATACACATCACTCTTCTCCGTCACCTTCATCGTGTACCCATACTCCGGTGCAATGTAGCCGTAAGAGCCCGCCACACGAGACATGACTCCATCTTCCTCGTCTTTCAAAAACTTCGCCAACCCAAAATCAGCCACCTTTGGCCTCAACTCCTCGTCCAACAGAATGTTGTTGGGCTTGAAATCCCTATGCAGAATCGGAGGCACACAGTCATGGTGCAGATAGGCGAGGCCTTGGGCCGCCCCAATGGCAATGGCAAACCTCGTAGGCCAGTCGAGCAACGCCCCCCCTTTCTCACCGTGCAGAACATCCCCTAAACTTCCATTCTCCATGTAATCGTACACCAAAACCTTGCATTTCTCACCAATCAAAGCAAACAACAATCTCACAATGTTAACATGCCTAATTCTTCCCAATGTCTCCATCTCCGACTGGAATACGGATTCCGCCACTCCCTTCGCCTCCCAAAGCCGCTTAGCAGCAACAATCTTCCCGCTCTTCAAACTCACACGGTACACCCGACCTGATCCTCCGGAGCCAACAAGATTATCATCGATCAACGAGAACACCACCTCATCCTCACTGAACCGGATCCTTTGGAATGATGTGATTTTCCATGACTGATTACCTCTACAATTGAAACCAATAAACTTCCTGTTCTTGATCAAGAGCCAAACAAGTGAGACAACCAGTATGAATGCAAGAGCTGATAGAATCCCAGCCAATACCAAACTCGTTGGCTTCGATCTCGAGCAAGAATGAAGTTGCTCGAGATTCATACTACACAGTTCTGCATTGCCGATTAGGCTAGGCAGAAAGAACTTGGTGTCAAAACTAACCGGCACTCTTCCTTGAAGCCGATTATTCGAGACATCGAACTGGTTTACCTTCAGCTTAGTTAACTCCACCGGAATTCCACCGGAGAGCATATTGTTGGAAAGGTTCAACAAGGTTAACACAGGCAAAGTTCCCAGCTCCGCCGGAATGTTGCCGGAGAGACGATTATCCGACAAATCCAACTGCGTTAACTCCCTCCAAGCGGTTATCCTCGCCGGAATATCACCAGAAAACCTGTTTCCTCGTGCGTGGAGCTCCAGTAACTTCGTCAATTGGTTAATACAGGAAGGCAACTCACCGGAGAAGTGGTTTCCGCTCAAATCGATATTCCTCAGCTCTTTCAAATTGCAGATTTCCGCAGGCAAATTGCCTGAGAAATTGTTGGCGGAGAGCAACAACTGCTGCAGGCGTCTTGCAGTTGAGATTGATGGTGGAATACTGCCTTCCAATTTGTTGTCGGTGAACTCGATGTGGTCGAGATTGAGAGCCCAGAATGCACGAGGTACAACTCCGGACAGCTCGTTGTTTTGAATACGCACGTATGATAAGGTGCTGCATGTACCGTAAGCTTCAGGAATTGTACCCGAGATTCTGTTCCCAAATATTATCAGTCTCTGAAGATTCTTTCTGTTGCACAAATTTTGGGGCAACGCCCCTTCTAAATTGTTATCGGAAACGTCTATTTCTTCCAAATCGGAATACATGCCCAATAATCTTGGCAGAGATCCCGAGAGACTGTTATTAAATAGCTTCAGCTCATAAAGTTTTGGATTTAAAGCTAAAATCTCCGGAATCTCACCTTCTAAGAGATTATCGTTCAGATTGAACGACTCTAGCGGCAGAGCCGCCAGAGTTTCTGGAATTTTGCCGGTCAGATTATTTTGCGACGCGTCGAAACGCAGCAATGAAGTGAGACCGGAAAATTCGTCCGGGATTTCCCCGGAGAGATGGTTCTGGAATAACTCGATTTGTTCCGCATTTTTCATTCCGCCGATGCTTCTCGGAATTTTCCCGATCAAATTGTTTTGAGAGACGTCGAAGATTTTGATAAAACTAAGATTTCCGATGGATTCAGGAATCTCACCTGCGAGGTTCGCCATTGAAGCCATCAAGATCTCAAGCTTCGCCAGGCGTCCGATGTTTGTCGGCAGCGGACTCGGCCGGAAAGGATTTAATGCCAGCACTAACTGAGTTAACTCAGTTAAATTTGACAGGGACTCCGGGATTGACTCGTTGAGTAGATTTGAACCTAGAGAGAGAAACTGGAGTCTTCTCAAGTTAACAAAACTCGCCGGAATTTCACCAGAGAAGTTGTTGATGGAAAAATCCAACACCGTCAAATTGAGAAACTCCACCGGGAAACCAGGCAAGCCGCCGACAAAATAATTGGAAGAAAGATTGAGAGATAAAAGATTAGAGCACAGAGAAATCAAATCCGAACTAATATTCCCGCCGAGACTGTTATCAGAGAGATCGAGACTTCGAAGCGTAGGAATCCGACAAAAGTCCGCCGGAAATTCTCCAGAGATGCCGGCGCTACGGAGGTCCAACGCAACAACGCCGCCATCACCGCCACAAGAAACCCTCGTCCAGTTGCATGGCGCGTCGGGAGAGGAGACTTGGAGCCAGTCGTCGAGGGCTCCGAGTGGGTCTTGGAGTTGACTCGTCTTGACTCGGAGCAGAATTGCAGCATCCCTGTTCGATGCATCTGCTGAATACAAGAAGAAAATGGCGCTGATGAAAAGCAGAAGCAGAAGCAGTAGCAGATTATTATGATAATTCATGGGAGTTAGATTCGATTAAGATTTAGAAAAGTAGAATTATAGAGGTGTTTGAATTTCCGGCATTTCTTTACGTGTAAAAATATGGATATATCGGTTGTGAATTAAAGGGGGAGCTAAATCTTAGTATGGATATTTTTTTTATTTTTATTTTTTTCTTTTTTCCTTTTCTCGCAAAGGCTAAATTTATAGGTAAAGTGACACTGGCACGTGTAATTTATTATTAAATTCATTGCGGATTTGAGGTGTTCCCTAAAATTAAGATCTTACGTAATATGAGAACTTTGGTAAGTTCTAAAATTAATATGGTTGTCTTCTTCTATATAAGCATAAATTAATTGTGCACAATCACAAGCGTTTTATTTCCTTTTTATTCACTAAAATAATAATGCAATTTGAATTTAACAGTAAACACTAGGGTTTTAAACAGGTTCAATCCAAATTTTGATTGTAGGAATAGTTAATTGAATCGAAGAGGTAAATTCTCTTAATTTTTGTGTACTCAATCATGTTTAATCAAATTCGCAAATTCAAAATTTACAATGATGAAACGTGTTACATGTGTATTTTTTATGTTTTTCTCCGTTCGTGTAATTCAAATCTGTGTATTTCTTTTGCTTTTCCATTATATATGAATTTTAGCATACAGCACAAGCATTTTTACAACTGGAGAATGAAGATTAGTAGATGCATTTACACATTGCATGTTTGAGTATTGTTGAGTTTTCCGGTTATATGGTTCAGTAAATTAGGCAAACTATTGTTCTAGACTTTAATTAGTCACTGAATTTATTTTAATAATATATTTTTATTATGTCAGGAAGACAGTCTAAATGTCTTTGATTGAGAAAACTGGTAACAAATAGGTTAGTTCAAATATCTCGAAAGAAATTATCAAATTTCTAAAACTTTCCTTCTAATTCTACTATTTAATTATGTCGATATTTTAGTCATATCTCTACTTTTATTACTATTACAAAATCATATTCCATTATATGAAGAAATATATCAAAATTCAGAGAACATCAATATAACTCCTCAGAAACGTAGTCGCAATGTTGATGATTGATGATTGTTACATACATAGCTACGAATGATCATCGATCCTTGGGATAGTTATGCTTAACTTCAAGCACTACACGTACTACATGCAACAAATAAACCCTCTTTATATCTTAGCGTATCTGAATGAATGAAGAAAATTAATAATAACAATAATCGTGATGATGATGATTAACAAGCTATAGGATAAATCTATCCATCTATATATCTACTGTTAAAATGATTACGTGATTCAAACCCTCTACTTGATTCAAAGCCCTATGTGGCGCGCTTTCCATCCATTCCTATTTATATTAAATTCAATTTATATATTTTTCATTTATATATATTATATTAATTTAATATAGAAATTTATATTCCACATTGGTTTTTAATAAGACTCAATTCTTTGGACATTTTATATATATTCTCAAGATAAATACTTTTTTTTCTATCATGCAATTATTTTGCACAACCAATTTAATTTGCCCAATGATTTAGTTGGTTAAACAAATAATTTTATTTCTATTGTAAAAATTAATTTAACCATTATTAAATTGCTAAAATCAATTTGTTTATGTAGATAAATTATTAGTATACACCTACACGTATATAAATTAAATAATAACAAATTTTGCACAACCTAACTCTAAATCACCAATTTAAATTTAATAAACTTTTAACTATATACTATAATAATTTTTATTGAAAATCCAGGTTTTATATCATATTAAATAGTTATACTAATTTTGAGTTTGAGCCTGTATTGAATTTGGATTATTTGTATATATACAAAATTTTATGTTTCGTCTGTCTACCATACTATAATCTATAAAGGAAAATTACGATCACACATCAAATTTTTAGTAGTTTTCACTAATGGGAGATTTTGTATAAAATGAGCAATAATTTCTTATAAAATTTAATTTTAACCACATAATTAAGATTTCTACAAGTATTATAACAATTAATGTGAAATGAGATGATCAAAGCTAAGCACGTTGCAATATCAAAGAGTTAATATGTGACAAGATGATTAGACTTAAGCAATAATTAATAATAATTAACATCATATATGATGAAATCTTTAACACATTGAGTTATTGTAGCGGCAGAGGATGCGAGAGATGAAGCTAATGATGAGATTTGAAATTTATGAGAAACATATACAAAATAGCTAATAATGATATTTTGAAATTTATGAGAAATATACACAAAATAATTATTCGAAAATTGGTGACATATTTGTGCCTACTAATAATTATTCGAAAATTGGTGGCATATTCGTGCCTACTACTTATTAATTCTTCTTGCAGATAAGGATGCAGAATAAAATTAATGAAACATTATTGTTGATAACTTTTATTATAATTTCATTACACTTTTGTAAGACTTTTTATAGTGAATTGCTGAAATAATATTAATCTCATGCATATAGGTAATATTGTAGTATTACTTTTACAGTTACATACTTATAAATAATAGTATAATGTGATTTCCCGTCAATTTTCGACGGGTTGCACACTAATTAGGGGAAATACCAATGTTATCATTTAGAGCATTTACTACGGTAGTGAGATAGACCCCGGGTCTATCGTCGGAAAGTGTAATTTTGGTGGAGCCCCAATGATTGAATAGACCTCGGTAGAAAAATCTGAAATGGGATTGATATATGGACCTCAGGTCTATAATTATTGGTAGTGATTGAATGGAATAGAATTTTTTTAAAATTATAAAAAAAAAAAATTGGACCAATCATATGCTACCACGTGTCACAGAGGTGTGAGAGAATGAGGTAATACCTAGGGGATCGAGCAATGTATAATACCCCATTTTTCCAATAAGTGAATAACAAATAATTTTAGTTTCTCATGAGTGAGGATAATTACTTTTCCCTTCATGTAAAGTAATTATTTGCAAATGAGCTTTATATTTTCGGCGCAAACGAAAATATGGAAATTATGTGTAACTAATTGATTTCAAGTGTTGATTTAGTATTTCACCTATGTGATTTAGTCAAATCCAGTTATATGAATTATATAATTTTATATTTATTTTGTGCATAAGAACATAAATAAATACAAAATAAATGTAGTGGAATAAAAAGAATAAAAGAATACAAAAATATAAGGGAAGAATGCAGAAATAACACATTATAGGATTAAAATATCAATTATAGCAGTAGTTTATAAAAGTAGCAAATAATAGCAATTTTAGATTTTTATACCATTTATTTAACTTTCATAAATTTAGAAAGATTTCTTTATAATTTATTTTCCATAAATTTAAGATTTTGCGTATCTGCATTCTACCCTATTAATTATCCTAATCTTTTTCTTCTTCATAATCCTTAACCACCATCAATCAGGAACTGCTACTTTCCGCATAGCCGCCACTACCAGGAGGACTACATGTCCGACTACTTTGCGGCTTCATCTCGTCAGCATCCACAACATCCATTATCGTCGACACCCTCTTAGTACATCTCTCTCTACTATGAACAAAACACCTTCACTCTTCAAATATAAATCGTCGCCGCCGGAAGTTATGACAATTTCACATTCCCAACACAACGACGACGAGGACCATACACCACCGCTTTTCATGGCATCCAGATCGCCCCACTGTGATTGGACCACACAAATTTCCGGCATGCTTCTTCCCCTTTATCTTCATCTGAATCTTTTTAGATCTATAATCTTCTTCTTCCCCATCTCTATCGTTCTCTCATCAACAGTTTTGGTTGAATCTTTTTAGATCTATAATCTTCTTCTTCCCCATCTCTATCGCTCTCTCATCAGCAGTTTGGTTTGTGATCTAATGTATAATGCGAATTCACATGAAAAAAATTGAGAATTCACATTATAATTAGTGTATTTTCATATTTAAGTTTAATTCACATGCAAAATAATGGGATTTCACATGAAAAATAATGTGAAATCTCATTATAATTTGTGTGATTACGAATCTAATTCAAATTCGCATGAAAAATAATGAGAAATCACATAAAAAATAATGTGAAATCTTATTATAATTTGAGTGATTACAAATCTTATTCGAATTCACAAGAAAAATAATGAAAAATCACATTAAAATTTGTGTGTTCTATAATTTCACATAAAAAAAATATTTGAAAGCACACATATAAATTTGGGAATCTGTAAAAATGCAAACAGAACCACCGTCATAGTCCCACCAAAGCAATTGTTCATCTCCATCTCCAAAAAAAATGACACAACTATTTAACAAAAAACTGGGTGTAGATATTGACGGGAACAAAATGGGACTTTCGCCGGAAAATGAACAAGTAGAGGAGATGAGAGAAGAAGGAACAAAAACGAAGGATGTTGACGAAGATGTCGAGCGAATAGAAGTTGCCGACAAGAGATTGTATGAATAAGACAGAAATCATGGCATTAACTACGCAGAGTAGGAAACAAAACTTAGATGAATTATACGAAATTCCTCTTTGCACATACAATTACATAACACGAAATATAGCCGTCGTTGCCGGAATATATAAGAAAAATGCGACTTGAGATTAGAAATCAGTGGAATGCCATATTGGTAGCTTCAGTATGGAAACAAAGATCGATGATGAACCGAAGATGGCTATGGAGGTTGACGAGGCTGTCGTTCGCACTCTCAAAATGAATTTGTAGCCTATTCTCACAGCTATATAGATAGCAAGTAAGTACAGGGTCGATCCACAAGGAGTTGAATGTTACTATCTCTTGAAACCTCTTCCACCTGTTCAGAAAAGTTGGTTTTTGCTATCTCGGTCACCAGGGCTCTCTTGCCCAATTCGAGAACTCAATTAAACACTGAAAAGTAGACAAAGAACTTGATCATAATAAAAAGGATTTGGTCTGGATCTAGACATTGTTAAATGAGAATTCTAGCTTGGTCATTGGTGCAAATATATTCATCACATGCATGCATCGTTAGTTATAGGACTTGAATGCTGAGACCCCTTTTTACTCGTCACACCCTCAACAAACCCTTCCCTTACCAATCCTTACTTAATCGGCGACGCTCCGCCGGCTCCCTACCTTGGGCAATACCTCCGTCGAAGTCATCGTTCAGTTTCTTGCCCAAGGAGCATTTATCTCTAGAAAGGCCTAACAAGGAATCATCACGTCTAGCCCAATAGGGTAGACACCTTCCTCTAATATTAATCGATCTAAATCAAGGAGATGTTGGAAATCACTCCTACTCCCAATTGATTGGTGATCTAATATTTCCTAAGTGATTAACGACCTATTAATCCCCTATTCGTATTATCTCATATTAAAACAAGCTCATTAACATTATGGGAACACATGCATGCAACTAGCTAGCACAATTTAGACCTCTCAAGCATTGGTTAACACTTAACTCGTCTTGCCCAGACCAAGTATAAAAGTTTAGCTAGACATAATCATGAAATAACAAACACATGAATTGAAGAACATAATAATTACTATATTAAAACTCACAAAGTCTGCACAGCAAAATAAACTCGACCAAAAGTGCCGATCAACAAAATACGAAATAAAGTATGCCCTTAGGACTTATTTTTCTCCTCACCAACTCTCGAATAATTACAGGGAAAATAAAGCATAAGAACGGCGGCGTCTCACGCAGCAGCAGGGCTTCGATATTTATAGGAGAGTGCTTAGGGTTTGGGCCCCCCTAGTCCTTAACATGGAAGGAATCCACGAGCTACCTTGGGATGCAAGTAATACTTGATAAGCTCGACCCCAATAAGGAAAGTCACATCTATCTCCAAGAGATCCCTTGCTGATCCTAAATCTAGTCGGATAAGGAAAGATATTTAAGTTAGATCATCTTTTCCTTATCCTTCTAGACCTAGGAGATAAACTTCGCATGTTGACCACGGCACTCCTCCTATCTGTCTTGGCCAATATGTTTCTCCCTGACCTGCTTCCAGAAATGCTGCTTCTTTTCCCTGTTTTGCCCAACTTCCACCTACAAGGTAACAGACATCCTCCTTCCCAGTATATGTCCTCCCAGACATAGAAACAAGACAAAACGCACTCAAAGACTCGATCTAAACTACCTAAAACAGGCACTAGAAAAACACGAAATATGGACTCATCAGAGGTGCAGGAAATCATGGAAACAATTAAGCAAGATGATTTTGTAAATAAAAAAAAAATCTGATTAGGCAAATAAAGGGGATATTATCTAATAATTAAAGATTTTACCACGTTATATGATATATATATAATCTAATACTTAAAAAAAAAACTTAAAGAAGGACATAAAAATCATAATATGCTATAATTAATCACTTTTAATAATTATTGCTAGAATTAATATTTTTATCTTTAAAACTGCTAGAATCCAACAATAATTCTCTCTCTCTCTCTCTCTCTCTCTCTCTATATATATATATATATATATATAAAATAAAGCTATTCGGACGTACTATGTCCAGACATAATCGGTTCGATCAAGTAAAAAAATTAATTTTACACAATTTTTTAATTAATATTTTTTTTCATTAATTTCGGCCATTTATGAATGTACAATAATACCCTTTTCGAATTTTAATTAGAAGAGAAGAGAAGATGTTTATGTCGATGAAATATGCTCTTAACTAATACAATTTTAATTAAGAAGAGATTTCTTTGGGGGATGGAAGGGAAAATTTGAGGGGGAATGAATGTGGGGGAATATCACCGATTTTTTTCTTGATCGAATGCGATTATGTCCGGACATACTATGTTCGAATAGCATCGCCCATATGTGTGTGTGTGTGTGTGTGTGTGTATTGCATTTACACTTGTGTATGTGTGGGGTTGAAATTGGATTAAATAATTAGAAGAACAATTTAAATCATCCACCTCCATCTCTTTTCATCGTTAGTCAGCACAAAAGATTTGCATCAGAACCGACTTCCTTTTTCTTTCTTCACATTAAGAAATTGAATTAGGATAAAAGGATAGAAGAAACAAAAGGACAGAGATGAGGGGAGAGAAAAAAAGAAGCGAAGGGAGAAAAAGATAGAGTATAAAGAAAAGAGAGAACTCGACGGAGAAAATAACAGTTGGTAATAGAAGAAGGACAAACTACGAGGATGAGCCTACGGAGAATGATATATAGCTTGTTCCGATACAAGTGTACTTTAGTTTTTACTTCAGATTTATCTATTCAGATGGGTTTTTCTTCCCGAAGTTATTATTTGAGTCATTAAGCTCTCATATTTATGAAATGAAAATGCTATCCATGAACGAAATGTTTTATGTGCGCTCAGTGTGTTTAAAGCTCTTATATTATCGGTCGAGGCACTCTGATAATCTAACACATTTGATGAGTGTTATGTACACCCCCAGAGTCATGATATGCAATGGTTGATCCCCATTGTGTGCTTGACATAGTTTAGTGATTTCTTTGAGCTTAGGCTCGAGATTCACCCAGAGAATTCTTGGAGTCTCAGCTCGAGGTTCACCAGCAAATTCTCTAAGTTTCGATTTGAGATTCACCAGCTTATAAGAGTAACACAAGGACGACACAAACAGTAGCGCGCTAAGTGATGAGAAATATTTTTAGTGAACTTAGAAGCTTTACGTTTTAAAACCTTCTAAATATCATTGTACGTTATGGATATGCGAAGCTTTACAATTTTTATAACCTGCTTTATGAATATGTAGCCCACTGAGTACATTAGTGCTCAGCCCAAATATTTTCTAAATGTTTCAGGTCCTGGAGCACATGCGGTCAAGTGAAACTGAGGCTAGAATTCAACATTTGAGATGTGCTTCCGCTAGTTTAAGCTTTTGAAGCCTAGTTGATGTATATAACATTGGTAGCATTTCTATTTTCGAATTCGACTAGAACTTCGATCCTCTCAGCTTTTATCTTGTAATTATTAATATACTAGATTACTTGAATAAAGTCTTGTGTTCTAAAAGTGGAGTATGACACAACGCACTATGAGCTCGACACCACGAGGTCGATGTGTGTGGTGTCGAGCGGGGGGATCGATCCCAGTGATCGACCTCTCATAGTGCATGCTCTTATGCACATATAATGTTGACGACGAAGCGCAATTCATAAATAAGATGCATTTTTTCCAACCAAAAAGTTGAGAGTTCGAATTATATGTGTATATGTATACCTTAAAAAGAAATTTAGTTCTTTTATTAAAAAATTTAGTCCCTTCATTTTAATAACAAGTTCTCATTCGCTTTATGCATGCGGTAACTAAAAAATGAATAAAGAGATAAAAAAAAGTATTAAGTCTCATATTTTTTAAAGAATTAATTATTTTTATTATTTGAATGAAGTTATGCTAATAGACAATAAATAAAGAAAAAAGAGACCCTACTAATAGAACGAAATGTATAATATTTTAATATTTTTGTAAGAATGTCATGACATTAAATGC